>JAJOZX010001807.1:0-445000 GCA_023014485.1 Bathynomus jamesi
GGCGATCATGAAGCAATCAAGTCTCAAGTAAAAGACAAGCTGCAAATGCTGTAAGAAATTGTAATTCTGACAGCAGTGGTAATAGTTCGGTGAACTCAATTCATCATCTGAAGACGATTTTCTTCAGAACTATGGACGGCTCATTCTCTGCTCCTAACAACAAGGGAGACTTGGAAGTCCTCAATTATTTGCAGGACACCAGTAAGGCACTCGACTCTTTAGATAGGTATCCTGCTATAAAGAAGATCTTCAAGAGGTATAACACCACGCTACCTCCTCTGCACAGTGGAACGGTTGTTTTCGTTTGCTGGCATGGTTCATAGCCCCAAACGAAGTCGTCTCTCGGATGGTAACTTTGACAATTGGTTTTGCTGAAAGCAAATGTTTACAGCGGTTGAACATTAAATTAACACTCTTAACTTGCGGCTTTTACCCTTATATTGTCAGTAATTGCGTACTGCAGTAAAACTGTAAAATTAAATTCTATGTAAAAAATGTTTACTTATATATGCTGACCATTCATTGATATGGGTTATGGACCTGGTGAAATGAGAATTGAGAAAAATAGAACTAAAAACTATATGTAGGTCATTTAATAGTTTTTTCTTTGCTGATAAGTTATGATAATACTAAGTTTTAAGTTTACCACCTGAAAAACTGAAAGGGAATCGTCAATCCCCGTGGTTTAGATCAGGTGACATGGGTAGGATGCGATGCTTGTATTGCCTCAGCCCTCAGGGGAGTATTAGGAGTGATACTTTTCAGGAGTGATTAACAAAATAATTTGTTTTTGTTTACTCTACAAAGAGTACAACTTTTTTCAATTCATATAAAAGTGATCTTAAAAAGTGATCTTGAAAAGTGATCTTCAAGATCACGATCTTGATCTGGATCTTCAAGATCACATTTTTCTGGTGATCTGATCTTGATCTTCAAGATCACATTTTTCTGGTGATCTGATCTTGATCTTCAAGATCACCAAAGTTGGTGATCTTGCCCATCTCATACAGGGACGGATCCAGACCGATCTGACCGATGCACATGCATAGGTCAGAAAAATATGTGCTCTGTTTGCATCGGTCACATAATTGATCTGTCGGTAACCTTACCTCAATATCTGAGAGACACTGAGGTTAGTTTACCGACAGGTCAATTATTTGACCGATGCAAACGGAGTACATATTTTGGATCAAGTAAAGATAATTCCTCCCAACAGAAAAAGGAGGGACTATCTTTACTTGATCATTTTTTGGGAGGGATCATCTTTACTTGGTAAAGTTGGTAATACCGCCTTACCGCAATACCGCTTTAATTAAAGTCTTTGGATCAAGTAAAGTTAAGCATCCCCAACCTTTTTTAGTTAGCTTCATAAGGCTAACTAACAAAAATATCACGACCTAACCTAACCAATCGTCAAGGGCGTACAGTTGACCTAACGATTGATTAGGTTAGTCGTGATATTTCGTTAGTTAGCCTTATAAAGCTAACTAAAAAGGTTGGGGGTGCTTATCTTTACTTGATCCATTGTAATAAATGAATTTTAATAAATTTTGTTTTCAAATAAATCATTTTTTAAAAAAAGATTCTCTTAATTTTTATCCTTATGTCAGACTGCTTCACTTTACTTTACTTTCTGGGAGGGATTATCTTTACTTGGTCATTTTTGGGAGGGATTTGCTTTACTAGTGTGACCTGGGAGGGATTATCTTTACTTGATCCCATATTTTTCTGACCAATGAATGTGCATCAGTCAGATCGGTCTCGATCCGTCCCTGATATATATATATGTGCGGATTTACGTATAGGCAGATTAGGCACCTGCCTAAGGCGGCAAATTTTGTCGAATTTCAACCTAAATAGGGCAAAAAGACACTTTAATCCCTGCCTAGGGCGACAAAATGCTGAGTACGACTTTGTATATATATAATATATATATATATATTATATATGATGAATAAAACCACGAAGGAAAGGAAACACAGAATGGTGCTCAAGCGCTTTCGTCTAATGACATCCTCAGGAACACGAAAGCGCTTGAGCACCATTCTGTTTCCTTTCCTTCGTGGTTTTATTCATCATAAATATTTTTTACGTGTTACTTTTGTGAAATAATTTTCATATATATATATATATATACAGTATATATATATTTAAATTTTAGTAATAAAATACATTTCAATTTACTCCTACTAAATTTTACATGATTGAATTTTGAATTTTGAATTGAATAACTTTTATTAGTAATAAAATAAATCCTAATTTACATTTACATAAAATTGTGAAGCTGCACTATTTATTTTATTTAATTTGGTCCTTATTAAGTTTTAGGCTTTACTGGGCTCTCGTTTCATGTTTATTATTAATGCGGGGAATTCCACGCAAAGTAAAGAGATATCCAAATAAAACCATAAATAACTTGACTAACTATTTTACCGTTAAGATATCTTTGTTCAAATGCAGTTCTCTCTCATTGCTGTTGCTGCTGTTAGTACTATAGACAGAAAATTGTTGACAGACGGTTCTGTCCTCATTTCCACTCGTCTCGTAGAAACTTTGCAAATTATAAAATTTTCAAACTGTTTCAATTTTCATTAAAACATTAAGTAAATTCATATCATTATTAATAAGTTTTTTTTTTCGCTGATTGAAGAGCCGTGCTACATCTTGGTGACTGGGATTTGAGTACCGAAGAAGACTGCCAAGTAACGCGCATTGGAACCAAATGTTCTACTCATATTGTCGCCGGGTTTGAGAAAATAACAATCCACCCTCAATACGACAAGAGAGCATCCTCTTCTGATGATATTGCTCTCATAAGACTTAATGTTACCCTCGACTTTGCTACTGAAGAAGGTAATACGACCAAACTCGCCAGTCTTCTGGTGCCATGAAATGTTTTTTGTGTTTGCACTTACAAATACTGAACTACTGTAGTTTCCTACAGTTCTGCCCAACTTTTAGAAAGGTCTAGGGCAGTGGTATTTAATCTTCTTCGCACTGTTACCCCTTGAGCTAGCCAACAAAACCGTAATTACCCCCCCCCCCTCCCTTTTTCCCCTTTTGAAATGGCAAAAATGAGAAAAAGAAAATTAGGAAAAAATAATGCAATTTTAGTGGAACCATAAATCAGTTTTTTTTTTAAAAAAAATTTATACTGGCGCCAGCTCGTTACCCCTCCGAGAAACGTCAAATTACCCACCCCCAGATTAAATATCACTGGTCTAGGGGCATTTTATCGACACCTCTGTTAATATAATTTAACTTAAGCTATCCTAAATTAAGCTAAACCAACTCACCGTAACCTATCCCACAGGACATTTGTCATCAAAATCTCTCTTTGCTAAAAATGTACACCCAAAGTGTGGAATTTAAAATTTAACCCTAAAAGGACGACCGCTACATATTGGTAACCTTTCAAATACATGCATTCATAACTTAACCCTACAAATAATTCCGGCGTTAAAGGGTTAACTATGTTATACCTATTAGCCGCCTCGAAAAAGCTTTTTACCCAAGTGACCATGAAGCCTCCTTTAACTTAACTTTATCTACTTCGCGCGCTAGGTTGTCGCTTATCTGGATAAACAATGGCTCCACTCCGATGATACTGGTTATGATAATTCAGGAGTTAGCGCAATGGGTCTGTTCGTCTGGCCTAAGAGGTGAACGTTTTCTGGCCCTCCGCACTGATTATTATTATTATGGGAGCTCAAACACGTTCCTTTAATCATTAATTTTTACTGTAATAGTAAAGTGTGTCCCAGAAGTCTTGGGGGGGGGGGGGGGTTTACTATAACATTTTGTTTGGGGACCAAATAAAAAAAGGTTCGTAACACTTGAAAATATATTTATTGCGATTTTAATTACAAATTTAATATCTGGCGAAAATCTTCATTTTCATTGCGTAAATTTAAAATCGCATTAGCGTACGTTATCCGACACTAATGACCTTGTGGTTTAATTTCTTGAGCAATTTGAATTTTGTACGGGTAAAGATTGATATCCTCTCTTAAAATTCGATGTAAGGAACTTCTTGAAATGTTTAATTCCTGGCTGCGTCGTCGGACTGATGTGCATTTTCCTCAACGCTTTCACGAACAATCTCAACCCGAGTTGGACTTCGGCTTGTCCGAGGACGCCCAGTCCGTGGTTCGTCTCCCTGACCCTTTCCCATACGAAATTTAGCGACGTACCGTCGAATAGCTCGATCAGAAGGAGCGGAACGTGCGTTGAATTTTAATCGAAAAGCTCTTTGAGCGGCAACGATTTGAAGAGTTGTTTGTCAAATAAAGTTCCACAATAGCCACTCTTTGTTGCACTGTCCACCATTCCATTTTCATTAATCGCGAGGGTACTTTAATTGAAAAAGGAAAAGAAATAAATTAATCAAAAAAGAAAAAAGTTATAGCCAAATATAAAAAAAACCTCCAAGATTTCTGGGACACCCTGTATATATATTACATTGTAAATCGTGGAGTAATTATAATATTATTACTTAATATATTTTATTATTATTATAAATGGATTACCAGACTTATTAACATGTTATTGTTTAATTATGGATTGTGTTTTCCTTTTAGCAAAGCAGTTATTTTGTTTAACCTCTTAACGACCGAGGTTTTTGTATGGTTAAGTTATGAATGCGTGTATTGGAAACGTTACAAATTTGACCCAGTGGTCCAAAAGAGGTTAAGGATTTTTTTTTAAATTTTTAAAATAGGAATATGTTTTGTTGGATATGACCGTACTTTCTGCTTAATTGGACCCATTTATTGGCAGCAACGGTCGAGCCAATTTGCTTACCCAAAAGTAACCTGGACGTGCGCAGTTTCGTTGGAAACAGAAGACCAATTGCGGCTGGATGGGGATTAACGGAGAATAGTACCCATAGCGATATAATGCTAAGAGTAGATGTTCCAATTGTAAGCAATGATCAGTGTAAAGAACGATATCCCCAATTCATTGGAAATCAGGTAAGAAGAGTTAGGCCCTAAATTGATCTGGAACCTACGTATATTTTTTTACATTTTATTCCGTTTTTCTCTCAAAATAATTAAGATTATGATATTAATTTAAATGTTAAACTGTAATGTTAAACGTTTAACACTAAAGTTAACTTAAGAATTCCATTATTAACAAAAAGTAGCGCCTTAAAAATGTGCAAAGAAAAATCTATCGTTAAAATTCTACACATTATACGCAGTTTTTGGATCATCTGAAGATCCGTCACCTCAACCTTTTTTAGTTAGCTTTATAAGGATAACTAAAGAAAATATCACGACCTAACCTAACCAATCGTCAAGGGCGTACAGTTGACCTAACGATTGGTTAGGTTAGGTCGTGATATTTTCGTTAGTTAGCCTTATAAAGCTAACTAAAAAAGGTTGAGGTGACGGATCTTCGGGTGATCCCAGTTTTTATCAGAACAATAAACAAGGTTAATACAGTTATAGTTGAGTTAAATTAACATTATAGTATAGTTGGGTTAACTAAATAATGATATAATGCGCAAATACTTGTCTCGATGTGTGCAGTTCTCCAGCAGCCTTTTGATCTTCGATATGTCACCACCCATTTCGGTATTAATTATTCCCGTCGTAATATTAATTTGAAATCCTTTACATTAAATAATAATACAAATAGATTTTCCATAGCAGGGGTTCCCAACCTTTTTTCGGCTGCGTACCCCACGATAGCTTTGGCAAGTGCCCCGTACCCCCGCCCCCACCTATTCAAAATTGCTCAAAAGCTACACCGTCTTTTGAGAGTACTATTCTATGTGAAAGTTATTTCCAAAGCAGGATGGCCACGTACCCCTGAGAACCTCCTCGCGTACCCCCATTTGGGAACCCCTCTTCTATAATGAGATGAAAGTAGAAATATCCTCATAAAGAGAAGTGGAAAGAGTATCAGACCATGATAAAACGATAGATTTTATAATTTATAAACATTTTTAACATTTGCGGAAAAGCAAATGATGTTTACAGATTCAAAATAGAGCGACAAACTTATTTTCAATATTAAATAGACAGCAATACCAAATAATAATAATAAAATAATAATAATAATAATAATAATAATAATTCAGAGTAGTATAGCCGCAAAAGGGTAGAGTGCAGGAATGTTGCAATTTATTACGTAATGTTGCAATATTGCAAATGGGGGTTGTCGCAACGGGGTGGGGTGTTATGCAACATGTTGCAAAGAGGGGGTGTTGCAAAAAAATCCCCCCAAAGGGGAGTGGGGGATGCTGCAGGTGCAACAAGGAAACTTGGAGGCGGCGTTATCCCCCAAGAGAAAGGAGGAGAGAAAGGAGGAGAGGTGTTCACCTGGCAGGAGCCAAGTCCATATTAAGACGTCAGCCAAGTAGGCGTTGTCTTATAGGCTCCTAATCAGCCAGTTGGCTTAGAAGGAGCCAAGGGGGGAGGGGTACACCTGAAAGAGAGAGAGAGAGAGAGAGTAGTGGCCTTTGATTGCAAGGCATGCAACTTGGAGGCGGAGTTCTCCCCAAAGCTATTTTCGTTTACCTAACCTAAGAGGCCTCTAAGGGGTTTTCCCAAAGGGCCAGAAAGAGAAAGGACCAGAGGTCCTTGCTCGGCTGGGAGCCGAGCTTGAATAACTCCGTCATCAGCTTCTCACTCTTTTATAGACCTCTAGTCCGGCTGAGTTGCCAGATAGCGCCATGTATTCAGGCTGAGTTGCCAGATAGCAAAAACCATATATTAACCAAAATACCACAATATATTTATATGATGGTAGTTAATCAATAGAGAATTAATTGTTCGAATTAAGAAGATTCATCTGTTTAAATAATTTAAACACACGCTCTTTACACAATAAATCACTTAATTCCTATTTTATTATAAATACCGAACAACAGTGGTAAAAACGAAAGGTAAAGAAACCTTGCGAAGAAAGTTGAAATAAACCAAAACACACGCTCGTCCATTCCCCCCAATCTCCTCACCCATCTGTGTTTATATATATATATAGAAAGAATCATAATAACCGTGTCTATTTAATTTTGTCATTCCTTATATATATATATATATATATATATATATATATATATATATATATATATATATATAAATGGATTTTCACCGAATTAAAACATTAACCAAAACACACGGTCGACCATTGCCCCCAATCTCCTCACCCCATCTGTGTTTGTATATATAAACTAATGAACAACTCGTGCGCACACACACACACACGCACACACACGCCTCTGTACATATCATGTGAATGAAAATCAGAAAAAAATGCCAAACGTATATTAATTTAAACCAAATGAAGCTAAATAATGTAAAACAAATGAATTTTCTCCTTTTAGGAGAATTAATTATTCAATATAAGAAATTAATCATTAAGCGTTGTTTTTCCTTTCACGAGGAAAGGATTTCCGAGAATCTGGTCAACTCGAAACACACGGTCGTCCCCCCTCCTCCCTCCTCCCCCCAATCTCCTCACCCCATCTGTGTTTGTATATATAAAGGAATGAACAACTCGTGCACACACGCACGCACACACACACGCACGCACACGCACACACACACAAGTCTCTGTACATATCATGTGAATGAAAATCAGAAAAAAAAATGCCAAACATATATTTTGTCAATCCTTATATATATATATATATATATATATATATATATATAATATATATATATATAATTGAATTTCACCGAATTAAAACATTAACTTTATTACTATTTTTATTATAAATATCGAATAACAGTGGGAAACTTACGAAGATAGATGAAAATAAACCAAAACACACGGTCGTATTCTCAAATCATACAACACACACACACACACACACGAGGAAAGGGATACCGACAATCTGCGTCAACTCAAAACACACCTGATTGCCCAGAGGCCTTTTTTTACCATAATTTTACCTTTCTTCCAGTCAACTCGAGCAAAACCTCTCTCCACTCCGTTTCTTAGATATACACACACTTATAATAAATAATAATCAGCGAAAGAAATAAGGTAGGCAAACCTGAAAGTACTAATAATTATATATATATATATAGAAAGAGAGAGAGAGTTTTGTTCATTAATAAATAAAGGAATATGCTTGTATCTTTTGCCAGCAAATTCCATTCACGTAACCTGATATAAACGAATGAACAACTCGTACACACACACACACACACACACACACACACACACACATACACGCCTCTGTACATATCATGTGAATGAAAATCAGAAAAAAATGCCAAACGTATATTTTGTCAATCCTTATATATATATATATATATACACAAACTCAGAATGGTTCCCTGAGAACAATATATGTTAAACACAGACCGTGCATGGCACAAGGAACTCTTCTGGGAAAATTAAATCCACTATAGTCCGAATAAGTAATGATAAATGACAAATACCATAGTTTTTTTCCTTTTTCATGATTTTAGCCCGACGTGGGCAACGGGTCTCTCGCAAAGAGATCCCATAAATATAGCTTCCCTCACCAGCTATCTGCAAAGCAGACAGGATCCAGCTTTGGGACGTGGATCTAGGGTTTAAAGCAAACCTAGATCCCTACACTCAGAACCTCTATATAAGTAAAAGACTCGTTGCATTCACGTCGTGTTGAATAAATCAAAGAAAAAGGGGGTAACTATTGTATTTTTAGCCAAAAAAACCAAAACTTAAACCTCAACCGGGACATTGAGCGTCCACTTTTCAAGGCACGAAACACGTCCGTTTAGTATACACAAACTCAGAATGGTTCCCTGAGAACAATATATGTTAAACACAGACCGTGCATGGCACAAGGAACTCTTCTGGGAAAATTAAATCCACTATAGTCCGAATAAGTAATGATAAATGACAAATACCATAGTTTTTTTCCTTTTTCATGATTTTAGCCCGACGTAGGCAACGGGTCTCTCGCAAAGAGATCCCATAAATATAGCTTCCCTCACCAGCTATCTGCAAAGCAGACAGGATCCAGCTTTGGGACGTGGATCTAGGGTTTAAAGCAAACCTAGATCCCTACACTCAGAACCTCTATATAAGTAAAAGACTCGTTGCATTCACGTCGTGTTGAATAAATCAAAGAAAAAGGGGGTAACTATTGTATTTTTAGCCAAAAAAACCAAAACTTAAACCTCAACCGGGACATTGAGCGTCCACTTTTCAAGGCACGAAACACGTCCGTTTAGTATACACAAACTCAGAATGGTTCCCTGAGAACAATATATGTTAAACACAGACCGTGCATGGCACAAGGAACTCTTCTGGGAAAATTAAATCCACTATAGTCCGAATAAGTAATGATAAATGACAAATACCATAGTTTTTTTCCTTTTTCATGATTTTAGCCCGACGTGGGCAACGGGTCTCTCGCAAAGAGATCCCATAAATATAGCTTCCCTCACCAGCTATCTGCAAAGCAGACAGGATCCAGCTTTGGGACGTGGATCTAGGGTTTAAAGCAAACCTAGATCCCTACACTCAGAAACTATGGTATTTGTCATTTATCATTACTTATTCGGACTATAGTGGATTTAATTTTCCCAGAAGAGTTCCTTGTGCCATGCACGGTCTGTGTTTAACATATATATATATATATATATATATATATATATATATAAATGGATTTTCGTGCGTGCCATTTTTAGGTTAGGTTTAATTCGGATGCGCCAAAAAAAAATTTTTTGAAAAAATTACTAATAACTTATAAGTAAAAATAAAAATATAATATAATGTTTACCTTAAATAGAAATATAATGTGAAAAATATTTACCTTAATTTTTAGTTAACTACATCTTAACTGCTTAAATCTTTGATTTTTAATATTTAGTGTTACAAGTGAAAATTTAGCACAATTCATACTAGACCTCGATGCGCCACTTCAAAGTACTTGATGCGCCACCTTTGGCGCAATGCGCCGCGGTTGGCCACCACTCAGTGAATTTAATCTAACCCCTAAGAGTGACGGCACAGGAAATGCATGAGATATGAGGTGCCCAGGATTTGTCTTGGTCGCCTACCTTATATCCAAAATAAAGTTCGTAAGCCTTCTTCACGAGTGGGGCCATCGTCTTCCTCTGTGCCATTATGGTCAGTTCTCCACATACGTAGCAAAATGTATCTCTGGGATTAATACAGTTTCGATTCATGCTGGCGGAAAATTATTGAAATCACGGAAAACTTTTTGGAATGAAAAACCAATTGTTTTTACGATGAAAAATTTTAAAATTTGAGCAAAACTTGAAAAAAATTTCTTTCTTTTTATTAAAAATGTTTGTTTAAATAGCAATATTTTTTTTAATGCAAAAAATACTATTATAGTTAACCTGGAAAAAAGAAAGTAAAATTAAATTAGTACACTTAATTTTAACTAATATTTTGGGGAAACTCTGAGTAAATGGAAATATTATTTTCTCGAAAACTATGGGTGATAGAAAAACTCTGAAACCATATTTGGAATCAGCATCAAAAGTTCTATAAGAAACACCAAATAGTTTTCAAGAAACAAAAATGTTGTTCCCTAGTGTAATTAACTCTTTCTCGCCGAATTGGAAAGCTTTTCACCGACCTTAGACCTACAGTTTAACGTGGATTCAGAAATACATCTCGTCAGGGAATGATTGCTCACTATTTCATCGAGATAATTAAAGCTCATATACAGGACCTGCATTGTCTATAAGATCTGTGGCGCGTGGAGCCTTCAGAAGAGGTGCCAGATACCATTGTATACATTATTATGGAGAGTTGCCAGATACCATTGCTCAGGTACACAGTTGCCAGATTGTACCATTTATTTTCTTAAAAGTTGGTTTAGAATTCCGCTAGTAGGTTTAGAAGGCGTAACATGATATAATTAACCAAAAGAATTAAGTAAAACAACATTGCATCATTCTGTTTATTATAAATATATAGAAAATAAATATACATTTGAATGATCAATAATAATAGAAATGAGGAATATGCATATAATCCGTCAATATAACAGTACAGGAGAAATACACACACACACACACACACACACACACACACACACACACACAATTATGGAGATATATAGAAATAAATATACATTTGAATGTCAATAATAATAGAAATGAGGAATATGCATATAATCCTTCAATATAACAGTACAGGAGAAATATCACACAAATATGTTAAATACATTTCACTTTTTTTTCAAAATACTAAACTCGCACTTAATCGAGTTTACAATTACATCATTATTGCTCTGCATTACGCAGTATATGCGGTTTAATAATATTTCACCGCTTTAAGTATAGGGAAACCTGTACTCGATATGAAGGGCTTTCATATCGTTCAGTACTATTTTTGTTCCCACTTTACAACCGGTTGGTAAGTCATCTTTAAATACGTCTAGAATACAATCAAAAGCACGCACAAAGAGTTCATCGTTAGCTACATTATTAAACACAAGTTTATAAACACGCTTTTCCAATCGAGGGTTTATTTCTACCGACCCGAGCTTTTCAATCGTGAACTCGTCTTCACTCAACATAGCGGCAATTGAAATAATCTTCTAAATCGTTACGACAACTGCGCGTTATATAAAGAAATAGTTCTTCAGGGTGAACGGTGTAGGTGAGCTCAGCCTTGTACCGATCAATTGCTTTGTACCAAAGTTCATGGTATTTCAAAGAGTCTAAACTTTTTAAATAAACGTCCAGCTCTAGACCATTCTCACCTTGTTCAGCCCTACACTCGGTAAACCCATCGAGCAGAGCGGTGTATGCGTATTCAAGTACTGTATCAAAATAAAGCATATCCGTAACACGCGCGTCTAATATAGGTTTCAGCTTGCGGAATCCGACGATTTCAAACATTCTGTCGAGGATGAAACGGTGCGCGTAGGAACAAGAGCGTTATTATCAGAAGCATTCTTCCACATCAGCCGTATATCAATGCACGGCCGATCGTTATTTATACACAACGTACATACAACGGCGTATGAGGGTGCGTCACTAATCTGCTCTCTTCTTGTACCTACGTTAGCAGGTATTTTATAACGATCTTCACTCCACTTCTCAACTATCACGAAGATTCTATTCATCTCCTCGACACTTAAATAAACCCGTTTGTTTGTTTGTCTACATTCCGTTTCCAGTACATAGCTAACGGTACCGGATTTACGCCTGAACACGCGCAACGATTTCGTCACGGACACATCGTACGAGGCGTTGAGAATGCTGCTCAAAGGAAGTTCCATCGTATTCGAGGAGCGCACGTCCACTCGGTTCAAGCTCTGAGATAACTATGAGCCGTGTGAGGCACGCAGGTAGGCAGGAACGGTTCGATGGGCGGCTGACTCGATGATACGTGAATGGGCTTGTTCGAACTCGTATGATCCGCGAGTCGCACCATATTCGTGCGGCGAATTGTTGTACATATTGGGTAGGTGTTTTTCCGCTACAAGAATTAATTTCGGTTTTATCACTACCAGACTACGCACCAGACAGTTTCCCTCAGGATAATTTTCACGAACTAGGCACATTTTATAATGTTTTACTAAACATCTTCACACTCCGGCGCACTATTTGAGAGGAACATATGCTCATATTTTTCCTTTCTGCCCATCAAACGATACTCGTCTCTAAAGTCTGTTAAAAACTCACGCAGGGCACTAGCCACAACCTCACTACGAACCTCATCATGATATACATTAATATAGTGATAAAAATACTTAAGATTGTCCATGATCACGAGATTCACATTTTCAGTCGTAGGGTATGAGTAATCGACATGGTGTAACATGACGTAATACCGCTTGTCACCACCCATCCACAAGACTCATTATCCATACCTGCTGCTTCTCTTCTGCACGCGTTGTTTCTTTTACTTCACGGTATATGTGAGACTTTATAAAGTTTAGCTCTACAGCATACTTCAGCACATCGTCTGTGCAACGAAAGCCTTCAACGGTCTCACCAGAACATCCGTAGAGTATTTGTACATCTTGCAACTTCGCACAATCCAATGTGGTTTTAAAAGAGGCATAGGAGGGGGGAATAGGAAGTTTTTCGGTATCCACCACATCCTGGCACTTTGCTGAATACCATTTCATAAACGTTGTACAAGCAATATTAAAGGTAGCCATTTGAATACACGTCTGATCTCCTTTTTTTCTTCTACGCTGGCGAATACACGTCTGATCTCAAGGGCTTACTGCAGTCGACTGACCACGCAGGGAATCACAGATAGTAGCATGACTCACGTTGCTGGTCTTACAGTGGGCGGAGCTTAGAACTTTCACCTGTGCACACACACACACACACACACACAACAGTGGGCGGAGCTTAGAACTTTCACCTGTGCAACACAAAGGAGAAAGTGAAACGCTAATTGAAACATGATTTATTTAATAAACGAGATATTCAAGTTATATATATTTACAAATACGATTTAATAAACGAGATATTCAAGTTATATATATATTTACAAATACGTGTAATAAATAAGTTAACAATAGACACATCAATGATTATATTCAAGACATATATATTTAAAAACACGTGATAAATAAGTTAACAATTGAAATTATGTTAACACAAGAAATAACAGAAAACACAAGAAAAAACAAATGCATAGATTTGGTGATCACAAACAACAGTAACCTAATACTTTAAAGAAAGCATTCTATTAAATACTTTTAGCCTATGTTCACGAATTAATACCGGTTTTAAAATAGATTCGAGACGAAGACCGTCTGGACTGATTTTATAGAAATTCAAGGATTCCAAGTTGATCACGAGAGAAGTTATGTAGTCATCTTCCATGCTGCAAAATCTCGTCGTTTGCCTGTCTGCTCAGAACACCGACAAGAGGTAAGATCGAATCCACATCAACACAAAATTTTAGTCGCTAAAATAACAGCCTGAGTATTGTTCATGTTCTAAATTATCTTTGATTCGTTTTGGTAAAATTGAGTAAACTGCAGCCTTTGTTTCCTGATCAGAAACTCTCCGTCTTTTTCTGGTATGGTGCAAGGTTTCGTTGCAACCATATTCACTGCTCGAGTCTACTTCACAGTCGTTGTCTTCTAATCTAGATTTACACTCTTCACTAATGCATTCAATGGGTGAATAATCATCTTGGTTGATATTATTGCACCACAATCGAGAGGGCTCACTGGGGTAACGGACACTTCAGGTAATGGTGCGGGCGCTTGAGGTGGGTCGGGGACAATCTCCTCAGGTTGCCCTTGTGGCGGGGAAAATATTGTGTGGAGGTAATTATGTGCTGCTTCTAAGTAAACAAAACGGGCTTTATGTAACACAGTGGCAACTAATAATGATTTATGCAAAGATGCACCAGCTCTTCTGGAACGTCTGGATGCAATTTTACCGAGCGATATATTTATCAACTTGTGTGCTTCAAACCCGTTTGGAACGTCAGATATCATGTTCACCACCTAGGAATTGGTCAAGGCACAGAGAGCTAACTAACACGACTCTATCCTCTATTTCCAATCTTGTAATGAGTTAAAGTGAAAGTTTCGCCTGCCTTTATACAATGTCGTTCTGACGTCGTTATCAAGCTCCACGCAGGGAATTTCCAGGTAGTAGCATGAATCACGCTGCTGTTCTTTCACCTGTGCACACACACACACACACACACACACACACACACACACACACACAAAGGAGAAAGTGAAACGCTAATTGAAACATGATTTATTTAATAAAAGAAATATTCAAGCTATATATATTTACAAACACGTGTAATAAATAAGTTAACAATAGCACATCAAGATTATATTCAAGACTATATATATATTTACAAACACGTGTGATAAATAAGTTAACAATTGAATTTCTGTGTTAACATAATTCATTGTTAACTTATTTATTACACATGTTTTTAAATATATATGTCTTGAATATAATCATTGATGTGTCTATTGTTAACTTATTTATTACACGTGTTTGTAAATATATATAGCTTGAATATTTCTTTTATTAAATAAATCATGTTTCAATTAGCGTTTCACTTTCTCCTTTGTGTGTGTGTGTGTGTGTGTGTGTGTGTGTGTGTGTGTGTGTGTGTGTGCACAGGTGAAAGAACAGCACGTGATTCATGCTACTACCTGGAAATTCCCTGCGTGGAGCTTGATAACGACGTCAGAACGACATTGTATAAAGGCAGGCGAAACTTTCACTTTAACTCATTACAAGATTGGAAATAGAGGATAGAGTCGTGTTAGTTAGCTCTCTGTGCCTTGACCAATTCCTAGGTGGTGAACATGATATCTGACGTTCCAAACGGGTTTGAAGCACACAAGTTGATAAATATATCGCTCGGTAAAATTGCATCCAGACGTTCCAGAAGAGCTGGTGCATCTTTGCATAAATCATTATTAGTTGCCACTGTGTTACATAAAGCCCGTTTTGTTTACTTAGAAGCAGCACATAATTACCTCCACACAATATTTTCCCCGCCACAAGGGCAACCTGAGGAGATTGTCCCCGACCCACCTCAAGCGCCCGCACCATTACCTGAAGTGTCCGTTACCCCAGTGAGCCCTCTCGATTGTGGTGTCAATAATATCAACCAAGATGATTATTCACCCATTGAATGCATTAGTGAAGAGTGTAAATCTAGATTAGAAGACAACGACTGTGAAGTAGACTCGAGCAGTGAATATGGTTGCAACGAAACCTTGCACCATACCAGAAAAAGACGGAGAGTTTCTGATCAGGAAACAAAGGCTGCAGTTTACTCAATTTTACCAAAACGAATCAAAGATAATTTAGAACATGAACAATACTCAGGCTGTTATTTTAGCGACTAAAATTTTGTGTTGATGTGGATTCGATCTTACCTCTTGTCGGTGTTCTGAGCAGACAGGCAAACGACGAGATTTTGCAGCATGGAAGATGACTACATAACTTCTCTCGTGATCAACTTGGAATCCTTGAATTTCTATAAAATCAGTCCAGACGGTCTTCGTCTCGAATCTATTTTAAAACCGGTATTAATTCGTGAACATAGGCTAAAAGTATTTAATAGAATGCTTTCTTTAAAGTATTAGGTTACTGTTGTTTGTGATCACCAAATCTATGCATTTGTTTTTCTTGTGTTTTCTGTTATTTCTTGTGTTAACATAATTTCAATTGTTAACTTATTTATCACGTGTTTTTAAATATATATGTCTTGAATATAATCATTGATGTGTCTATTGTTAACTTATTTATTACACGTATTTGTAAATATATATATAACTTGAATATCTCGTTTATTAAATCGTATTTGTAAATATATATAACTTGAATATCTCGTTTATTAAATAAATCATGTTTCAATTAGCGTTTCACTTTCTCCTTTGTGTTGCACAGGTGAAAGTTCTAAGCTCCGCCCACTGTGTGTGTGTGTGTGTGTGTGTGTGTGTGCACAGGTGAAAGTTCTAAGCTCCGCCCACTGTAAGACCAGCAACGTGAGTCATGCTACTATCTGTGATTCCCTGCGTGGTCAGTCGACTGCAGTAAGCCCTTGAGATCAGACGTGTATTCGCCAGCGTAGAAGAAAAAAAGGAGATCAGACGTGTATTCAAATGGCTACCTTTAATATTGCTTGTACAACGTTTATGAAATGGTATTCAGCAAAGTGCCAGGATGTGGTGGATACCGAAAAACTTCCTATTCCCCCCTCCTATGCCTCTTTTAAAACCACATTGGATTGTGCGAAGTTGCAAGATGTACAAATACTCTACGGATGTTCTGGTGAGACCGTTGAAGGCTTTCGTTGCACAGACGATGTGCTGAAGTATGCTGTAGAGCTAAACTTTATAAAGTCTCACATATACCGTGAAGTAAAAGAAACAACGCGTGCAGAAGAGAAGCAGCAGGTATGGATAATGAGTCTTGTGGATGGTGTGACAAGCGGTATTACGTCATGTTACACCATGTCGATTACTCATACCCTACGACTGAAAATGTGAATCTCGTGATCATGGACAATCTTAAGTATTTTTATCACTATATTAATGTATATCATGATGAGGTTCGTAGTGAGGTTGTGGCTAGTGCCCTGCGTGAGTTTTTAACAGACTTTAGAGACGAGTATCGTTTGATGGGCAGAAAGGAAAAATATGAGCATATGTTCCTCTCAAATAGTGCGCCGGAGTGTGAAGATGTTTAGTAAAACATTATAAAATGTGCCTAGTTCGTGAAAATTATCCTGAGGGAAACTGTCTGGTGCGTAGTCTGGTAGTGATAAAACCGAAATTAATTCTTGTAGCGGAAAAACACCTACCCAATATGTACAACAATTCGCCGCACGATTATGGTGCGACTCGCGGATCATACGAGTTCGAACAAGCCCATTCACGTATCATCGAGTCAGCCGCCCATCGAACCGTTCCTGCCTACCTGCGTGCCTCACACGGCTCATAGTTATCTCAGAGCTTGAACCGAGTGGACGTGCGCTCCTCGAATACGATGGAACTTCCTTTGAGCAGCATTCTCAACGCCTCGTACGATGTGTCCGTGACGAAATCGTTGCGCGTGTTCAGGCGTAAATCCGGTACCGTTAGCTATGTACTGGAAACGGAATGTAGACAAACAAACAAACGGGTTTATTTAAGTGTCGAGGAGATGAATAGAATCTTCGTGATAGTTGAGAAGTGGAGTGAAGATCGTTATAAAATACCTGCTAACGTAGGTACAAGAAGAGAGCAGATTAGTGACGCACCCTCATACGCCGTTGTATGTACGTTGTGTATAAATAACGATCGGCCGTGCATTGATATACGGCTGATGTGGAAGAATGCTTCTGATAATAACGCTCTTGTTCCTACGCACGTTTCATCCTCGACAGAATGTTTGAAATCGTCGGATTCCGCAAGCTGAAACCTATATTAGACGCGCGTGTTACGGATATGCTTTATTTTGATACAGTACTTGAATACGCATACACCGCTCTGCTCGATGGGTTTACCGAGTGTAGGCTGAACAAGGTGAGAATGGTCTAGAGCTGGACGTTTATTTAAAAAGTTTAGACTCTTTGAAATACCATGAACTTTGGTACAAAGCAATTGATCGGTACAAGGCTGAGCTCACCTACACCGTTCACCCTGAAGAACTATTTCTTTATATAACGCGCAGTTGTCGTAACGATTTAGAAGATTATTTCAATTGCCGCTATGTTGAGTGAAGACGAGTTCACGATTGAAAAGCTCGGGTCGGTAGAAATAAACCCTCGATTGGAAAAGCGTGTTTATAAACTTGTGTTTAATAATGTAGCTAACGATGAACTCTTTGTGCGTGCTTTTGATTGTATTCTAGACGTATTTAAAGATGACTTACCAACCGGTTGTAAAGTGGGAACAAAAATAGTACTGAACGATATGAAAGCCCTTCATATCGAGTACAGGTTTCCCTATACTTAAAGCGGTGAAATATTATTAAACCGCATATACTGCGTAATGCAGAGCAATAATGATGTAATTGTAGACTCGATTAAGTGCGAGTTAAGTATTTTGAAAAAAAAAGTGAAATGTATTTAACATATTTGTGTGATATTTCTCCTGTACTGTTATATTGAAGGATTATATGCATATTCCTCATTTCTATTATTATTGACCATTCAAATATATATTTATTTCTATATATCTCCATAATGTGTGTGTGTGTGTGTGTGTGTATTTCTCCTGTACTGTTATATTGACGGATTATATGCATATTCCTCATTTCTATTATTATTGATCATTCAAATGTATATTTATTTTCTATATATTTATAATAAACAGAATGATGCAATGTTGTTTTACTTAATTCTTTTGGTTAATTATATCATGTTACGCCTTCTAAACCTACTAGCGGAATTCTAAACCAACTTTTAAGAAAATAAATGGTACAATCTGGCAACTGTGTACCTGAGCAATGGTATCTGGCAACTCTCCATAATAATGTATACAATGGTATCTGGCACCTCTTCTGAAGGCTCCACGCGCCACAGATCTTATAGACAATGCAGGTCCTGTATATGAGCTTTAATTATCTCGATGAAATAGTGAGCAATCATTCCCTGACGAGATGTATTTCTGAATCCACGTTAAACTGTAGGTCTAAGGTCGGTGAAAAGCTTTCCAATTCGGCGAGAAAGAGTTAATTACACTAGGGAACAACATTTTTGTTTCTTGAAAACTATTTGGTGTTTCTTATAGAACTTTTGATGCTGATTCCAAATATGGTTTCAGAATTTCTATCACCCATAGTTTTCGAGAAAATAATATTTCCATTTACTCAGAGTTTTCCCAAAATATTAGTTAAAATTAAGTGTACTAATTTAATTTTACTTTCTTTTTTCCAGGTTAACTATATTTAATAGTATTTTTGCATTAAAAAAATATAGCTATTTAAACAAACAGATTTTTAATAAAAAGAAAGAAATTTTTTTCAAGTTTTGCTCAAATTTTAAAATTTTTCATAGTAAAAAAATTGGTTTTTCATTCCAAAAAGTTTTCCGTGATTTCAATAATTTTCCGCCAGCATGAATCGAAACTGTATTAATCCCAGAGATACATTTTGCTACGTATGTGGAGAACTGACCATAATGGCACAGAGGAAGACGATGGCCCCACTCGTGAAGAAGGCTTACGAACTTTATTTTGGATGTAAGGTAGGCGACCAAGACAAATCCTGGGCACCTCATATCTCATGCATTTCCTGTGCCGTCACTCTTAGGGGTTGGATTAAACTCACTGAGTGGTGGCCAACCGCGGCGCATTGCGCCAAAGGTGGCGCATCAAGTACTTTGAAGTGGCGCATCGAGGTCTAGTATGAATTGTGCTAAATTTTCACTTGTAACACTAAATATTAAAAATCAAAGATTTAAGCAGTTAAGATGTAGTTAACTAAAAATTAAGGTAAATATTTTTCACATTATATTTCTATTTAAGGTAAATATTATATTATATTTTTATTTTTACTTACAAGTTATTAGTAATTTTTTCACAAATTTTTTTTTTGGCGCATCCGAATTAAACCTAACCTAAAATGGCACGCATGAAAATCCATTTATATATATATATATATATATAATATATATATATATATATATATAAGGATTGACAAAATATACGTTTGGCATTTTTTTCTGATTTTCATTCACATGATATGTACAGAGGCGTGTGTGTGTGTATGTGTGTGTGTGTGCACACGAGTTGTTCATTCGTTTATATCAGGTTACGTGAATGGAATTTGCTGGCAAAAGATACAAGCATATTCCTTTATTTATTAATGAACAAAACTCTCTCTCTCTCTCTTTCTATATATATATATATATATATATATATATATATATATATATAAGGATTGACAAAATATACGTTTGGCATTTTTTTCTGATTTTCATTCACATGATATGTACAGAGGCGTGTGTGTGTGTGTGTGTGTGTGCGTGCGTGTGTGTGTGTGTGTGTGCACGAGTTGTTCATTCGTTTATATCAGGTTACGTGAATGGAATTTGCTGGCAAAAGATACAAGCATATTCCTTTATTTATTAATGAACAAAACTCTCTCTCTCTTTCTTTCTATATATATATATACGTATATATATATATATATATATATATATATATATATATATATATATATATATAATTATTAGTACTTTCAGGTTTGCCTACCTTATTTCTTTCGCTGATTATTATTTATTATAATTGTGTGTGTATCTAAGAAACGGAGTGGAGAGAGGTTTTGCTCGAGTTGACTGGAAGAAAGGTAAAATTATGGTCAAAAAAGCCTCTGAGCAATCAGGTGTGTTTTGAGTTGACGCAGATTGTCGGTATCCCTTTCCTCGTGTGTGTGTGTGTGTGTGTATAGATTTGAGAATACGACCGTGTGTTTTGGTTTATTTTCATCTATCTTCGTAAGTTTCCCACTGTTATTCGATATTTATAATAAAAATAGTAATGAAGTTAATGTTTTAATTCGGTGAAATTCAATTTATATATATATATATATATGTTAACCCCTCCGTCTATGGCCCTGGGTTGGTTCGAAGTCGACGGGGGTTCTGGTTAGGAGGCAGCAACGGACCTGATACTTGCAGTAGTTTCTTCTATACTACTCTCCGAGTTCTTCTTTAGTGGCTCGGAGGATTCTGAGAGGCTTATTAAATTCTTTGAGGTTTCTCCCCGATTCTTCTTGTAACTTATCGGGAGATTCTAATGACTAAGTTTTCTGAAGAGAGCACGGCTCGAAGGAGAAGATAAAGACTTTTTCTTACTGTGTTTTACTCCTAAAACTGTTACAGGTAATGCTCAGCCTCGTAGTTGGAATCAGAACAAAATATGGAAGAAATTGGTGGGGTTTATATACCCCGATTCTACTAACATCATCATTATTAAATGTTGAAGAGGCTGCATTATTTTTGTACAATATTTGAAAATAAAGTAAATCTTTTAGCTGTGGTAAGGTTTAAACGAATAAACAAGATATTTGAAGATGAAGCCATATTTTTATCTTAAATTGCGTATTTTCAGATCTGATGTTATCATGATCTGCCAAGTTAACTAAATGTGGAAGTTGAACTATGCATCTTTACACTAAAATATGCATATGAGTAAAAATTAAAGGTTTAAGACTTACAATTAAATGCTTAGGCAAGACATGACTTCATCTTTTATAACGAAGAAAGAATGTATACAAAACATGACATGGCAAAAGTTACTCAGGATTCATTATTAAGCTAAATCTAAAAAAATGATTATGAGATTTTAAAAAAAGAACAGGTCATCAATTATTTGGCAAAGTAGAAAGCACATCAAAATTAATTCCAAGTGAAAAATAATAAAAAAATAACAACAGTATTGCCGATTCTACATTCCTTATGGCGACATAATGTCGGGTCGGACATTGATTACATTGTAATTTTGGTTTACTGTAACTATGATTATAATTACCAATTCATTTATTATCGTTAACTACAATTTCATTAAAGTACATTGACTACGTCATTTAGTACATTACATCATTAAGTACTGTTTCATTAAAGTACATTACTACATTATATATTAAATTGTGATCGTTTAATTAAAGTAGTTTCATTAAAGTACATTACGTCGTTTACCATTCTTACAGTGTTTTTATATATTTATATATAGTTATACTATATGGTTATACTATATGGTTATAGTACAACACAAGTACATGAGACATGACACACATGATATAACATAACGCATGATAATGTTATAAATTCGAATCAGAGCGAAAGGAGATTTTTTTATCTTTGAAGCGTTCGATTTTGCCAGTTAGCGAAATTTGATCACCTACCTCAGCATTTTCGAGTTCATTGAGAGGTGATATAATTAAAAATAAAAATGAAAAAAATAATACGAGAACGTATTTCTGCGTTTTCGAACGAATGCATGAAGTTTTGCGTTTCATAGATTGACACGAGTAAAAATGAATATTTAATAAAATTTATATAGGATAATGATCAAGGGAAATTAATGACGGGAAAATGTGACGTCATAGTTATTGAATTTGTACGTATAGTACAAATCATTATTAGGAAGATTTACAAGAACGAATTAGAGACAAAGAGTGGGTATTAATGACTAAGAAGTACAACTACGGGTTTCCAATCCTGTTATATGCAATGTGTATGCATAATCTAGGGTCGAGGGTGAGATGCAAGACAATCATAATTAATTATAATAACTTCTATAACAAATGGAAAATGGATACGACTAAACCATAGATATGGTAGATCGTAGGGTTGTGACACGAACAAAAATAGGAAGCTACAAGTAAAATTATTATCCAAACTCGCGTTAAGCTATTTTGGTTCTTATGTAAAAATGAATATTGATTATTCATTTTTCATTTTTTACATATATATATATATATATATATATATAAGGATTGAAAAAATATATGTTTGGCATTTTTTTTTCTGATTTTCATTCACATGATATGTACAGAGGCGTGTGTGTGTGTGCGTGTGCGTGCGTGTGCGTGCGTGTGTGCACGAGTTGTTCATTCGTTTATATATACAAACACAGAT
The DNA here is from genome assembly GCA_023014485.1 of Bathynomus jamesi. Lineage (NCBI taxonomy): Eukaryota > Metazoa > Arthropoda > Malacostraca > Isopoda > Cirolanidae > Bathynomus > Bathynomus jamesi. The sequence goes on from JAJOZX010001807.1 coordinate 23,026, forward strand.
GGGGTGAGGAGATTGGGGGGAGGAGGGAGGAGGGGGGACGACCGTGTGCTTCGAGTTGACCAGATTCTCGGAAATCCTTTCCTCGTGAAAGGAAAAACAACGCTTAATGATTAATTTCTTATATTGAATAATTAATTCTCCTAAAAGGAGAAAATTCATTTTTTTACATTATTTAGCTTCATTTGGTTTAAATTAATATACGTTTGGCATTTTTTTCTGATTTTCATTCACATGATATGTACAGAGGCGTGTGTGTGCGTGTGTGTATGTGTGTGTGTGCACGAGTTGTTCATTAGTTTATATATACAAACACAGATGGGGTGAGGAGATTGGGGGCAATGGTCGACCGTGTGTTTTGGTTAGTTTTAATTCGGTGAAAATCCATTTATATATATTATATATATATATTATATATATATATATAAGGAATGACAAAATTAAATAGACACGGTTATTATAATTCTATATATATATATATATATATATATATATATATATATATATATATATATATATATATATATGCTGCAAACCCACAAGGAAAAAGAAAAACGATTCCAAGGCCTTTCGTGTATTCAAAGCTACACCTCGTCAGGGAATGAAGATAAACGGCGAGATGCCCATAAATATATACAATGTACAGGAAAAACAAAACAATTAGCACATACTTAACAAGGGTTAATGAGAGGCAAAAGAAATTTTAACATGATATCGTCAATTTTATACGTCCCCGCACTGTTATTGAAATTGTTTTTAAAATGAATAAATGCACATTCTAGAATATTTCGTTCTATTATATCTCTGTTTTTAACAAGCGCTTTAGAACTACCCCACTTGATGCTATGGTCACATCTATACATATGGTTAAATAAAGCATTGGAAGTATTAGCTGTTCTACAAGCATATTTATGCTGTTTTACCCTAATATCTAACGTTTTACCGGTTTGGCCTATATATACTGAGTTACATTGTGTACATCCGATCGAATACACACAACCAACAACATTATCAGGGCTATTCTTTATTAGGCGTGATTTAACAGTATTATTATACTTAAAGATTACATTAATGCCAATTGCTTTAAGTACAGTTGGAAGGTATTGAAAATTAACATGGTAAGGTAGGCTAAGGATATTTTTACGCTGAAATTCCTTTACAATTACATTATTATAATACCTATTCTTGGCTTTCTTAAGACAGTTATCTAAAAATGAAATAGGATAACATAATTTAGTACCAATATTCATGATATTGCATAACTCGGAATCTAAAAATTCAGGACTGACAGCTCTCAATGCTCGAAGAAACATAGCAGAGAAAATAGAGGATTTAATCGAAGGATGATGGTCAGAATAAAAATGCACGTAAGAGTTATTATTAGTAGGCTTACGGTAGACTTCATATTTGAACTAATTAGAGCATCTCCAAATTTTTAGATCAAGAAAAGATAGGCTTCCATCATTTTCTTTTTCAACTGTAAACTTAATAGATGGGACTAAATTGTTGAGCCTACCAAGAAATAAGTCCACATCCAAATTATTATGCCAAAGGCATAAAATATCATCTATATACCTGTACCAAACCAGGTTAAAATTAACAATCGTAGGCAAAATTCTACTTTCAAAAAATTCCATATATAAATTAGCTAGTACAGGTGAAAGGGGATTTCCCATAGCCAATCCAAACGCCTAATAAAGAATAGCCCTGATAATGTTGTTGGTTGTGTGTATTCGATCGGATGTACACAATGTAATTTAGTATATATAGGCCAAACCGGTAAAACGTTAGATATTAGGGTAAAACAGCATAAATATGCTTGTAGAACAGCTAATATTTCCAATGCTTTATTTAACCATATGTATAGATGTAACCATAGCATCAAGTGGGGTAGTTCTAAAGCGCTTGTTAAAAACAGAGATATAATAGAACGAAATATTCTAGAATGTGCATTTATTCATTTTAAAAGCAATTTCAATAACAGTGCGGGGACGTATAAAATTGACGATATCATGTTAAAATTTCTTTTGCCTCTCATTAACCCTTGTTAAGTATGTGCTAATTGTTTTGTTTTTCCTGTACATTGTATATATTTATGGGCATCTCGCCGTTTATCTTCATTCCCTGACGAGGTGTAGCTTTGAATACACGAAAGGCCTTGGAATCGTTTTTCTTTTTCCTTTTGGGTTTGCAGCATTTATTCATTTCACGTGTTTTATTGTGAAATTCATCCCATATATATATATATATATCGGGTGGCCCCCAAAAAATGGCACCAATTTTGAGAAGTGATATCTCAATAAACATTGCAGCTAGAGACTTAAAAAAACAACCAAATGAAAGATAATTCTTTTCTCTTTAAATACTTATTCTAGGGCTTGATGGTTATAAGCCCATATAATGCCCGAAATTGGCTTCCAAACAAAATATTAAAAAAAAAGTTGCGCATTTATATTTATTCCTTGATCCTAATTTTAAATGAAATTTTTCTATTCCAGACCCCTCAAGATGGGATTGAGAGAATCTGATAAGAACATTATACAAGCACTACGTGAAGAAAAAGGATATTCATTAAACAGAATCCTTTACGAATTTCCAAATAGAAATTGGAAAAAAAGAACTGTGGCACATTTTTTACAAAAACTTAAAGAAACCGGCAGCAGTCAACGGCGTCTGGGAAGTGGTCGACCAGAAACTATTAGAACGCCAGAAAACATTGAAAAAGTAAATGAAATGGTTTTAAGTCAAGAGGAACAACCGGGAACAAGTAAAAGTGAACGTGAAGTTGCGAAAGAAACCGGGATTTCACGTTCATCAGTACAGCGAATTATTCGCTGTACTGATGAACGTGAAATCCCGGTTTCTTTCGCAACTTCACGTTCACTTTTACTTGTTCCCGGTTGTTCCTCTTGACTTAAAACCATTTCATTTACTTTTTCAATGTTTTCTGGCGTTCTAATAGTTTCTGGTCGACCACTTCCCAGACGCCGTTGACTGCTGCCGGTTTCTTTAAGTTTTTGTAAAAAATGTGCCACAGTTCTTTTTTTCAAATTTCTATTTGGAAATTCGTAAAGGATTATGTTTAATGAATATCCTTTTTCTTCACGTAGTGCTTGTATAATGTTCTTATCAGATTCTCTCAATCCCATCTTGAGGGGTCTGGAATAGAAAAATTTCATTTAAAATTAGGATCAAGGAATAAATATAAATGCGCAACTTTTTTTTGTATATTTTTTTTGGAAGCCAATTTTGGGCATTATATGGGCTTATAACTATCAAGCCATAGAATAAGTATTTAAAGAGAAAAGAATTATCTTTCATTTGGTTGTTTTTTAAGTCCCTAGCTGCAATGGTTATTGAGATATCACTTCTCAAAATTGGTGCCATTTTTTTTGGGCCACCCGGTATATATATATATATGATGAATAAAACCACGAAGGAAAGGAAACACAAAACGGTGCTCAAGCGCTTTCGTCTAATGACATCCTCGTCATTAGACGAAAGCGCTTGAGCACCGTTTTGTGTTTCCTTTCCTTCGTGGTTTTATTCATCATAAATATTTTTCACGTGTTACTTTCGTGAAATAATTTTCATATATATATATATATATATATACAAACACAGATGGGGTGAGGAGATTGGGGGGAATGGACGAGCGTGTGTTTTGGTTTATTTCAACTTTCTTCGCAAGGTTTCTTTACCTTTCGTTTTTACCACTGTTGTTCGGTATTTATAATAAAATAGGAATTAAGTAATTTATTGTGTAAAGAGCGTGTGTTTAAATTATTTAAACAGATGAATCTTCTTAATTCGAACAATTAATTCTCTATTGATTAACTACCATCATATAAATATATTGTGGTATTTTGGTTAATATATGGTTTTTGCTATCTGGCAACTCAGCCTGAATACATGGCGCTATCTGGCAACTCAGCCGGATTAGAGGTCTATAAAAGAGTGAGAAGCTGATGACGGAGTTATTCAAGCTCGGCTCCCAGCCGAGCAAGGACCTCTGGTCCTTTCTCTTTCTGGCCCTTTGCGAAAAACCCTAAGAAGCCTCTTAGGTTAGGTAAACGAAAATAGCTTGGGGGAGAACTCCGCCTCCAAGTTGCATGCCTTGCAATCAAAGGCCACTACTCTCTCTCTCTCTCCTTCAGGTGTACCCCTCCCCCCTTGGCTCCTTCTAAGCCAACTGGCTGATTAGGAGTCTATAAGACAACGCCTACTCGGCTGAAGTCTTAATATGCACTTGGCTCCTGCCAGGTGAACACCTCTCCTCCTTTCTCTTGGGGGATAACACCGCCTCCAAGTTTCCTTGTTCACCTGTAGCATCCCCCACCCCATTTGGGGGAATTTTTTGCAATAACCCCACCCCCCTTTGCAACATTACGTAATAAATTGCAACATTCCTGCACTCTACCCTTTTACGGCTATACTACTACTCAGTTTCTCATATATATAAATTAGTGGTGCACCGATTAATCGGCACCTGGCATGCCGATATTAGGAAAATACCTGCGTGGCCGATTAATCGGCATGAAAGGTGCCGATACCGATTAATCGGTGCACCACAAAAATATATATATATATATATATATAAAGGAAAGAGTACTAAAACTTAAATTTGTTGTTAGTTGTGTGTAGGTGGAGAGAGGGGATTCGACACTTGCAGCGGGGATTCTGGTGGTCCCCTGGTTTTGGCAGAGGAAGCAGGTCCCCCATTTACACAGATTGGAATTGTTTCCTACGGTCCCTTCCCCTGTGGGCTTCAAAGGTTTCCTGGAGTGTACGTCTCAGTCAAGGACTACAGAAATTGGATACTAGCTAATATGAAGCCATAGAATGGCCCCACTGCAAATTCTCCTTTATTTATACGTTGATATTAAGTTAAGAATTTACGAGGATTGAACTGCAGGGTGTCTACAAAGTCCCTTTTTAGTGAAATTACAGCATATATGTATGTTGCTCTTGATAATAAAACCCCACTCTAATAGACAGAGTTTATTTCCACAACAGTTTCGATGCCCACTGGCACCCTCTTCGGGTTTTTCTGTATCCACCCGAAGAGGATGCCAGTGGGCATCGAAACTGTTGTGGAAATAAACTCTGTCTATTAGAGTGGGTTTTTATTATCATATTTTGACCTTTACGTAGAAAAAAGTGAATTTTTTTGCATTTATTATGTTGCCCTTGTTTTTCATTTAATCCTAAATGGTTTTCAGTGAGGAAAATATACAAATTAGAATAGAAATATATCGTACACAAACGTAATATCGAGTAATACAGGGTGTCTCAAATGTCCCTGTGCGCCTATTAAAAAAAAATATATATATATATATATATATGCGGTGCACAAGGACTTTTGAGACACCCTGTATTTTAATAATTCAAGCTAAATTAACATAAAATTGTGTTTCCGACTTTTATGTTAGCAAAACATTTTGGCGAAGTGAAATAATCTTAATTCAATTGATTTACGAAAATGAAACTAGTTTAATTGTTTTTGGTGCTTCCTTAAGTGTATCAAATGTACACATTTTAGTGTACTTAACCGTTTCGTACAATATACTTACATTTCTCACCCAATTTCTTTAGAAACAAAATTAAAACAACTTTCAGACAGTTTTTTTTAATGTGAATCCTTTTCCATATCTTAGAGAAGCCATTATTAATCGAGGTCTTCCGAGGAAGAAGTGGCTAAGCGACAAAATTTTAAAAACGCCAGAAGACGCATTAAATTTTTTTACCGATTTGAAAATGACATAACTTTCAAATTTGGTAGAATTTTAACTGCCGTTTTCTGGCGTTTATACTTTTGTCGTTTAGCCACTTCTTCCTAGGAGGGCCTCAATTGTAAAGTTATACAATTCTTTTCCTGTAGAAAAATGGAGGATATTGCTCGTCTTAATAATAATAATAATAATAATAAAAATAATACTCTTTATTGATAAGATGAATATGACAGTAATTTCAACATGGCGCTCCAAATCTTTTTTAATACATTACAGACAAGAAAGTTCTTAAAACCCCTTAATCGAAGTACCCCCTAAAATGGGTTTTTGTAACTTGACCATTCCAAGTACAGGGTGTTCAAAAAAGAAAGGCAAACAGAAACAGAAAGAAAATGGTTATGTTACAATGATATATGCATTCTTCAATGCGTTGCGTTTCTTTTTTAACACCTTGTAAATGGTTCCTAAGGGCTACGTTGTGGCTAGTGTCGTAACACCGCTTTCCGGAGATCAGCGAAGTTAAGCGACATTGGGTCTGGGTAGTTGGATGGGAGACCGCCCTCCGCGCCCAGATTATATAGCGACCCGTGGTTCGGATCCCACGTAAAGCTGTAAGTCCCCTGTAGTCTCCTCCGTTATATGACCTTAGTAGATGTTCCGAAGGAAGTTAAACAACCCCGTCATTAACATTAAACGGCTCCTAACATTGACCGTATAAGTTCCCTTTTGCCGCTTTTGGTATATGTGGTCCAAAAAAAGAGAGCCATTACACTTCCGGTTATTGTCTATGCGGTTCTCACTTTGGAGCCTAATTCTGAGAAGAACCTTTCCTTAACCTATTTTGACATGTAATAGGGAACCTAACGGTTTAAAATTGCCATATTATACAGGACTGTACTGCGTACAGTGTATATATAATTGCATATTTATTTTATCACAATCTGGCCCTTATAAAGCTTTTGGCTTCACCGCGCTAATAAGAAGATTCACGAGTAAATGAAGTACAGGGTAGGCAAAGAGTCTGGGCACCCCTCTAATGTAAAAATTAGATATGTAAATATCTTGAGGGGGTGCTCAGACTTTTTGCCACCCTGTACATTGATAGGAAACGAATTTGTATTTTAATGTGTATTTTAAAATTGTATTTTATTGTATTTTATGCGTATTAATAAATGAATACAAATTTTGGCTATGAATTAACTTTTAAAAATTGTGCAAATTGGTACAAAAAATTGTTAATTAACCTACTTTGGAGATTCAGTTAATCGCATTAATGTCTGCAATCTTATAAGACTTAATATTAACCTCTTTTGGACCACTGGGTCGAATATGTACCGTTTCCAGTACACGCACTTGTAACTTAACCCTACAAAAACTTCAGTCGTTAAGAGGTTAACCCTTTAGTGCCTCGTGTTACTGTACTGATTTTGTTCTGGCTAACGCCAAACAATTTTATTAAGTTTTGGGAAAGACCTCCCCAGGCATTAAAAGGTTAAAATGGAGTAAAATTATCGCCTTGGCTCAGTAGGGGAGTATCGAACTCGTATTTCAAGGGTTCCGTGATTGAATCCGTGGACAGAATGAATTTTCGGAAAAAGTCTTAACCCTTTGTTGAATAATGTACATTCATTTACTCCGCCTGATAGAAGACATCCGCATGCAAGAAAGGGTTAAACAAAATTCTGTCCATCCAACAGCACATACGGGTACAGAATCAAACCGGCAGGTTCTGCACTAAGCGGCCGCAGAATTCCATACAGCTCATCCCTTAGAAACAAATGATTGACTGAAGAGGCTTGTTTGCCGATAACGCATTGTATCTTCTTTTATCTTTGTTATTTTATTATTTTGACTGGGTTCAGAATTCCAGCTGAGCCTTGAACGGCCAAGCTCTGAGGGGCTACTTTAACTTATAGCCTAAGTTAAGCTAGACTAAAACAAACTTATGGACTTGGAGATCCTATTAGGTCCTACCTCAGGGTTGCTAACTCGATGTGGGCCTACTTTAGGCCTCAGTTGAATAAAATTAAGAAAAAACAAAAGGAGCACTATTTGTGGTCTTCTTTCTAAACCTTGCAACAACAGCACAACCTGCACTATTGCACGATTCAAGAATCTTGTATCTAAACAACCAAACTGAATTGCAAGAGAGCTCTCTATAAGACTACGCCCTGTAAGTGCCGTATTCAACGAACGAGTAGAAAGGACGTGCCAGTGCCCCCAAAAAATGATGCCACAAGAGTACCCAAACAATGATGCCACAAGAGCCCAAAAATGCTAGCTCTAAATTAAGTGAATTTTTCACTAACCTTACAATTATGAGATGGATATATATACACACCTTAACTTAATATATACAAACAATGCTGCATCAAGCAGCTTAGTTATTATATCGCCTTGGGACAACAATGGCTCTTCCTCTTCTAGATTTTCTAACAATCTTTATATCTGTGCTATTCCACTCAGAAGAGTGATTTCTGGTTAAGATGGTAACGTGACTGGGCAAGCTGGAAAATTCTTTTGAGTCGATGAGGTTTGGTTTTTATTAAATATTAATGCAACAATCCGATTCTGACAATTTAATAAGAAAATCAGAATGAGGAGAATCATTTAAATTTTAAGTAAACTTCTATTTACATTCGATAAAACGTACTTTACGACAGGTATAAAAAGAATTAAGTCCACTTGTAAATGGCAATGGCAATGATAACTGTTATTATTTCTCTTTGATTGAAAGGTCAAACTTTGAAGGGCTACCTTAACTTATAACCTAAGTTAAACTAGACTAAAACAGATTTTATGGACTTGGAGGTCCTATTTGGTCTTGTCTCAGGGTTGTCGACTCGACGCGGACCTACTTTAGCCCTAAGTTAACGTAAATACAAAAGGGGACATTATTTATGCCTTCTATGGTCTTCTTTCTACTCTAAATCTTGCAACAAGAACACAACCTGTACCATTGCACGGTGCAACAATCCTGTATCTAGAGTACCAAACTGAATTGAAAGACAGCTCTCTATAAGACCACACGGAGCAATCCAAGAATAAGCACCTCAAATCAATTTAGGGTGTTTTTTCTTGGATTGGGTTCGAACGAGGGTGCTTATTCTTGGATTGCTCTAAAATGGAGTTAACTGCTCTAAAATGGTTAATTGAATGTTCGGTTAGGTTAATTGTACGCCCTTGATGATTGGTTAGGGTAAGTCGTGATATTTTCGTTAGTTTTAACGAAAATATCACGACTTAACCTAACCAATCGTCAAGGGCGTACAGTTGGCCTAACCTGGCATTCAATTAACCTAACCGGGTATTCAATAATTTTACCGTAGGTTTCAATATGTTTATAAATAAGTTCTGAAATGTAAAAACCATTCAAAAGTTTGAGGGCAAGATGACAGCATCAACTTTTCAAGCTGAAGTGTTACCATTATTGGTTAAAGATCTATTGCTAGTAATAAATTGGTGTAAGGGGAAAAATCTTATTAAAAAAGTGATGCTGTGTGCTAAGCGCGATCAAGCAATGACCTGGATAAGGTTTTCAAGGAATGTTGATGTTAAAATCCTTTAGTTTGGATTGAGGTCGAACTGGGGTGATGTTTCTTGAATTGCGGTCTAACTGGGGTGTTTTTTCTTGAATTGGGGTCTAACTGGGGTGCTTTTTCTTGGATTGCTCCCGTTTTGGTAATAAATTATTAATAAGTGTATAAAGCAAAGTGTATCTGTAAGGAAACATATTGACAAAAAATGTGTTTGGACCGAAAATTAGAGTCGATTTTAGCTGACTCCGAAGTCTGAACTTAAGTCAATTTTCCCCATAAGAAGGTTAACAATTTCGAAAACCGGTGTTTTCGAATGCATCCTCGTTATGTTATGAGGGATATCTTTATAATTTCTATTTTTCATATATGGGTCAAATTGTAACATTTGATCACAATTCTTTAAATCTTTAAACACATTCACAAATAAATCGGAAGTAAAAATAGGTTTAGCTTCAATCGTATTAAGAAATGGGACACAATCTCTTTAAAGTGTGTTTTAACTTAACATACCACTTTTATGGTCATATTCTGAGTAACTACAGTAGTTTACACACATTCATTAAGTTTACTTCATCCTTGCAACATGTGAGCCCATAAATTGGTGGAAACACCTTCAAAAACAAAAACCTCTTTATTAAATTATGAACTTATAAACACGTTTTTGTTTGAGACGATAATTCGGTGGCCAGAGTAGGGTTACCAGACGTCCGGCAAAAGGGGGACATGTCAGGTATTAATTGGGTCGTTTGAGCTTGTGGGAAGCTCATTTTTAAGTCTGGATCATATTGGATCTTTTCCGTTTGGGGGCTAGCAGCGAATTTTAATGAAAATCGGTAGACTAATGTAGTTTTGGTCACTGATTTCAAAAATAACTTTCTTTTTTTTGGAGAATGAAAAACAAACATGTTAGAGCACTTTAAATAATTAATGTGTTTTTAACGAAAATATCATGACAACCTAACCAATCGTCAAGGGCGTACAGTTGACCTAACCGGGCATTCAATTGATCTAACCTGGCATTCAGTTGACCTAACTGGGCATTAATTCTTGGTTTTTTCTGCTACTTTTACAGATCTGCCGGGATCCTTCAAAAAACGTATTCTTCGTAAAGTTGCACTTTTTACCATTTGACCGACGCTTTTGGCAACGAAAGAATTGGGTATTTTTATCAAAGGAACACACTTCCCCACACTTAGAGCACTTTTTCATAAACAGTAGCAGTTTGTGACTGGCTAAATTTAACACAATCCTCTGTAACTAGTTTAAGCTAGTTAAAACACATATTAATTATTTAAAGTGCTCTAACATGTTTGTTTTTCATTTCTCCAAAAAAAGAAAGTTATTTTTGAAATCAGTGACCAAAACTACATTAGTATACCGATTTTCATTAAAATTCGCTGCTGGCCCCCAAACGGAAAAGCCCCATCATATCTAAGTAAAAAGTCAGACAATACCAACATATTTAAAATGCCTGCGGACAGAGGACATGAGATTGAAAAGGAGGACATGTCCTCCCTTTGCCGGACGTCTGGTAACCTTAGGCCAGAGTCTTCCCTCCGTTTCACAGAGTTCTTGATTTGATTTATTTAAAAACGGAATGATGATACCTTCCCTAACAAAAACTTGTGTAATAATTACTGGCAATGTCAATACCTTATAATTCAGGCCCGTAGCCAGGGGAGGGGACGTTAAACGACCCCTGCCTTGACAGGAAAGGTCCACTTTTGTAACCATAGTTATAACTTATGATGTGATATTATAATATATAACCTCATTGGATCACCTGAAGATCAGGGACCCCAGCCTTCTTTAGTTAGCCTTATAAGGCTAACTAACGAAAATATCACGACTTAACGTAACCAATCGTCAAGGGCGTACAGTTGACCTAACGAATGGTTAGGTTAAGTCGTGATATTTTCGTTAGTTAGCCTTATAAGGCTAACTAACGAAGGCTGGAGGCCCTGATCTTCAGGTGATCCGAATATTTTAACAAAAATATCACGACTTAACCTAATCAATTGTCAAGGGCGTACAGTTGACCTAACCGGGAAAGAAGAAATTTGAAGTGCTATAAAGGAAAAGATCAAATATTTTAAATTGCCATATAGAGTTCCCGATTAATAAAGGAGAATTATTAAACACAGATGAGCATTTTATATTTATGCGTAAGTTGCTACAAACAATATTTTCCACTCTTAATTCAAAACCTGTGAACCGATCCTATTTCTTTGGCTTACCTTCAGTGCAGACAGTGTGCGTGATTACTAATATACAGTGTATATATATATGAAGCTACAGGTTTTATGGCTAACAGATGCACGTACAAGGATGTACAACTTATTTCGAAGTAAAGCAGCACACTCAAATACAATAGTGAATAAAAAGTGCTTTTTCGGTGCTTCTCAGTATATTGTAAGTGAGTCAGACTATCCTTTTTTTTCTGTTAATGACACGTTCAAAAATGCCTGTGATGGTGGCCAAAGATATCCCAATAAAGAAAAGGAAAAAGGCCCCCTGAAGGTGATTTAGGTTGAGAGCTTTAGGTCCGACCTCCTTCACTTCGTCATTCTTTTGTTTCGAATTTCCAGAATAAGTTAATTTACGGACTTCATCGCGCTTCCACTTATCAATAAGTCCTCCTTCCACGAGTCGAGCCAGCCTAGAAGAAAAAGTTCTTGATATTATATTTGGAAGCTCTATTTACACTTTCGTTTGTACTGTGTTTCATTGGTGTTGTACCTTTTTCGACAATATTTCATTTTCTCTCACAATCTCCCCTGAGCGCATGGTGTTTTTCACCTTTAAAAGAACCGAATTTTGCTCAGACTAGTGACGAACTTGCATCATGTGTCATTATCCATTTAAAAGACCGTGGCACATGTACCAAACGTGGCACATTGTGACTCTGACGATGGCACATGGACACTCATCAAGGCAAATAAAAAAATCAATGGTTATAATGCTGCACCAGCCTGAATTCAGAATGCCCTCGCGTAAGCAAGAAATTTGAGTATTTTCGGAATGGTAATTGGCAACTCTTCTAAGACTGCCTGGAGTGCTTGCGCAATAAGATATAAAATTCAGTTACTGAATAATTATCATTCATGTGTTAAGTGCGTCATATTTGCAAATTGGCTTGAGGGAAGCAAGTACACAAGGCTTTGTAATGCAGGTACCGTAAAGAAAACGTAAAATATAGTTATAAAATACACACGACATTTATATAAAAAAGTATATTAATTCAGGCCTATTCGACATAATCATAGTGGCACATTACGTTTTGCATTTTGGAAAAAATGGCATAAAATAGCATATGATTACCATAAGTTTGAGTACCACTGATATAATGGTATAGAAAACGAATTTTCGTATCCATGTCAATCAAGTTCGTCACGACTATTTGCAACGCCTCATATGACTCGTCCATATAGTTAACTCAGACATTGTTGTAAGAATAATCATTAAACAAAATAGGCTGCGTGTGGGGAGTCTCCTACAAGACAGAAGGGCATCATAAACGGCGCATAGCACAGACACGCTGTATTTTATTCCCCCCCAAATGGAGTACTTAAAATTTTCTGTTAACAAATTCAAGATTTATTTACTTTATTTATTTATCAAATTTTGCTGAAATTTATTTTCATACTTCCATGGGATGCCTTGAGATCATAAATCATAGAATTTGGCTGAAATGAAAGCCCTACAAAAGTAGATTTTTCTAAATCTTCCTATAAAGTTTTGTCATGATCCGGTGAAAAGCGAATCTAATACAGTAACCCCCATTTTACGCGCTCCCCATTTGCGGTTTCGGATTAACGCGGTCAAAAAAATAGTCAATTTTTTTATAAATAAACGCAACAATTACATTGAGTTTATTTATATATAAAAAAATTGAATATTTTTTGGACCGCGTTAATCCAAAACCGCGCAAATATGAGTAATTTGAGATAATGGCATTAGTATATGTTACGAGCAAATTTTAACCATATTCTTTAAAGTTTCGCAAACGAATTCCCCCCCACGAGATGATACAATGACCTATGGTCAGAAAAAGGAGCGAATCAGCTGGATAGAGTAAATTGCAGAACAAGTTGTAGTGGTAACAATCTCCCCAAGTTTCATGAAGATCCAATGAAAAGCGAAGCCTGTAGGTGTGACCAAAGAACACTAATAATATAATTTGAGCAAAAACAATTACATTTTCTGCTTCCAAATAAATGCTTTGTGGAAATACAGGGTGTTCAAAAAGAAACGCAACCCGAAACAAAAAGAGTTAGATGACAATGATATATGCATTCTCCAATGGGCTGCGTTTATTTTTGAACACCTTGTACTTATAAAGCTGCATTCAATTAAATTCAGGGCAGCCTTTATAACATTAATCTTTTACGGCCAAAATTTTTTGTAGGATATTTAAAACGTTACCAATTCGTCACTTTCGGCAGTAAATGGCTAATACTCTAGGTCTAGGAGCTGTATTATAATTAATCACTTGTTTCATTTAGCAAATTAAGAATAGTAAAAACCCTATTTCTTATGTATGTCCTATATAATTTAGGGTGGAGCGAAAAATACTTTTTTTCTAGGATGAAGTTCTAATAGGGATTAAAAGTTGCATTTAGTGGACGATATATATCTGCCAAAATATGAGTTCATTTGTTTAATATTTTCAGCTGCCACCAGGGGGCTAAATTTAACACAATTTTGGGTAAAAAGGAAAAAAATGCTTCTATTTTAGGTTTATCAAACTATTATAAAATTTTATCTTAGAATTATCTAATAGTTTGATTAAGATTCTTAAATGATAAGAATTCGTTTTGTAAAAATGCCTTTTCATATGCTTAATATCTTCAGCTGCCACAAGAGGGCTGAAGTTAACTTAAAAATGACAATTAAGTATGATTCTGTATTTACTTGAAAAAGGGAACAGTAATAAATTAGGATGTCTCTCCTCCTTTATACTGGCTTGAGACAGTTAAGAAACGTTATTTCGTGCCTTAGCTGAGTTACCACCCTTTCCCCAACCAACCTCCCTCTAGAAAGGGTTCTTGCTGAAGACTATTTAGTAATTTGCTTTTGTGTCAAATTTTGGCTGTTTTTTCCTTGATTCTAATGTAGCACGAATCCAACCGCTTGACGCATCTCTCTACGGCTTGTGTATGACATGGAAACTGAAATAATTCTGAATGAAGAGTAGTACCATGTTTGATGCATGATTCAATATCATCAAGAGAAACTCCTTTGGTTATCGGTGGTTCTGCTATCTGAAAATCTTGCCACATAATGAGATCTCTATAGTCTTTGACATAAAAATTTATTTCTGGCACCTTAAAATACCTGATAACATCTGTTTCTTGAATGCATGCCCTTGCTTTTATGATACGCCTAAATCCCAACTGACGCACATGCTCCCTTTCATCAGCTATCATTGCAATGAGAATGTTTTCTTGATTTGCGTAATATGCATTTCGCTGAATGACTGAGTCATGTACTCTCCTAAGCTCTTCACGGAGATACCGGCTTCTTGCAATCATATGCCACATATGTTTAGCACCATATTGGCATAATGGTTTACGCTTTATCTGAAACCACATTGGTGCGTATACCCTAACAATGAAAGTAGCTAATTCTTGTAAATTGCCGGAATGATTCTCTGTGCTTGCATATAACCGCAGAGTCCTGTTTGCTGTGGTGAGCCACCTTGAATGTGATATATTGCCTGGACTCTTATGACTAAGACTCTTTGAGAATGTTCCACTTGATATAGCCTTGTGAATTTCAAGAAGGTATTTCTGGTCGGTACTTATGTCATCTACATCAATTTCACACATGTCCTCTTGAATTTCAATGGGTTTGAAGTTAACTATGGGAAGCTTTTCACAGTCTGAAAGTGCTCGGCCAATTTCTCCTGAAAATGCTCTTGGTCCAGTAGTGGTACCATCCAAGTGATGAAACAGATGGCGCAATGGAAGTTCATTAAGGTGTAAAAGGCATATCAGCCACTGCAATGGCTTATTAAAGGCTTCTTCCAGTAATCTTATTGTGCCTCCAATACTACCAGTGTTAACCACTGTCGAATCACAGCCAACTGCAACGATGTTCCCTATATCAACATTCCTTTCTTTCAAGCAATTCACTAGCGCTGTGCAAATGTATTTAGCTTTGCCACTGGAAGGTGTCACATGTACAAAGTACAGAGAGTGTGGTTCAGATATTATGCTGATATGCTCTTCGCGTTTGGTTCTTTGGTGGTTAGAGCCATCACTCTCCTGGACTTGAATCATTGTTTTATCCTTTCTGCCATCAAAGTATAATCCCCGCATGGTTTTTGGCTCTCCTATCTGTTGTAGTTCCTTTCTCTGTTTTTGTCTTTCACGTCTTAGCTTACTTCTGTCTATAATATTCCCTTTGTCTTCGGGAGTAACAATTTTAAGATCTGCCAATACTGCAGAAGCAATAGCAGCCCAGCTCTGTCCGACATTTTAAATCTATCACAAGTAATTGCTAATGAAGGCAGTGGCTCACGCATCTGTTGTTCTGATATTACATATTGAGTCGAGGTTGTATCTTCCTCATTATCTTCAGATATCTCTTCTAGTTGTTGAAGTTCACTTGTCTCTGTTTCGATTTGTAAGTTGGACGTATTGGTTATAGCAGCACTAGTTGTTTGTGAGGATTCCAGACGTGCTTTTTCCATTTCCTTTCGATGTTCTCTTGCTTGTAATCGTCTTGTGTGTGCTATGTCAATGCTTCCTATCACCATTATTCTGCGTGTTCGTTGGTCATTTAAAAAATCCTGCTCTTTTGGAGGGACTTTCTTACTCTTTTCACATGAGCATCTCCTAAACTCCTTACATTTGCAGGTGCAGATGTCAAACAAAGTGCATTTTGAAGAGTTTTCAAATTCTTCAAGCTGATTTTTGTACTTAGGCTGATCCTTGCGTGACTTGTATGGCTTTAATAAGGACCTGTATTTATCATGGTACACTCGCATCATCTGTAAAACGCGTGTATGTGAAACTATTGGCAAAGAGGCCTTCTTCCAAATAATTTCTACCTTTTTGGAAACTGCCTCTGCTATTTCAGAAAATGAAGGCTCCTTGTTATTCATCTGCTCCTTCACTAAATGTTTTGTGAACAGGTAATCTTTCATAATGCAGTTATAAGTTGGTAGTTGCATATCACTCATCTCACAAGGTACTTCAATATGGCACACTTCATATGTTCTCTAGTGAAATGTTTATATTTAGTATTTGATGCCATGATATTTTTAAGAAAAATTCACAATCACAAAATATCCTGTAACATCAAAACATTATATAATTAATATATATAAATATTTTATAAGTATATATAATATATTACATAAATATATAATATATTATATAAATAAACTAAAATTATATAATACATTATAACAAGCATTTTATAATAAAATCAATATTATCTCTATATAAATCACTTTAAAATAAAGTTTTATAATATTCCGATCATATTAAAAAACTCTCCGATCAACTGAGCGACTAGGCCTACTACCTAAGAAGACAAGTGTTAACACACTGTTCTAATGACTTACAGAAAGAAATTCCTTCACACCAAAACCCTCCCCCACAACCCTCCCCAACAACATTCAGTTTAGTCTCAACATGACTCAGTTACTCTAAATTGTGTTAACTTCAGCTCTCTTGTGGCAGCTGAAGATATTAAGCATATGAAAAGGCATTTTTACTAAACGAATTCCTATCATTTAAGAATCTTAATCAATCTATTAGATAATTCTAAGATAAAATTTTATAATAGTTTGACAAACCTAAAATAGAAGCATTTTTTTTCGTTTTTACACAAAATTGTGTTAACTTTAGCCCCCTGGTGGCAGCTGAAAATTTTAAACAAATGAACTCATATTTTGGCAGGCATATTTGGTCCACTAAATGCAACTTTTAATCACTATTAGAACTTCATACTAGAAAAAAAGTATTTTTCGCTCCACCCTACCTGAGTATATATATTGAAGCTACTTGGTGCCACGCCTTTACAGTGCTTCCCATACGATCAGAGATTACAGTTGGTTGTTCAGCTGTAACAAACCGTGGTTTGGATTCCACATTAACCTCTTGTTCCATCTATTATATAACCGTGGCTTTTATTAGGGGAGTAAAACCATACAATTGGCAATATTTATAACAAAGAACAATGTTTCTAACAAAAGGGTACCAAATTTTAACTCACTGAGTGCTGAAGGCTTTAGTCAAAGGAGATCCTCTTTTACAAGCTATGCCATATGCTTGCGGATAAAAGCTTTGTCGACTAAGATAAAATAATTGTTTGTTTCTGATACTAGCTCTTATTTCCGATGCGAGTCTGGCTTCTATCAAAGCGAAATCTCCATCAAGTACCTGTGTCGTTGGTTTGGAGTAATAAACATGGTACTATTAACTATTGGAAATGTTATTTAAATTATGTCATTTAAACTATGCATAATTTTAAGGAAATTATTAAATAATATAAATAATTAATTATTATAGTTAATAGTGCTATAATAAAAGCGAAATAAAGTAATAAAATTAAAATAAGTTTTTTGGTTGACGATCAGTAAAATAATAAAAAAATTATTTTTGTTGTTTGTTGTTATAAATTCATACGAGGCCCTTCCAGGAAGAAGTGGCTAAACGACAAAAGTTAAAAAGACGTAAGAAAACGCAGTTAAAAGTTGTACCAATTTGAAAGTTCAAAAGTTATGCCACTTTCAAATTGGTACAACTTTTAACAGCGTTTTCTGGCGTTTTTTTAGTTTTGTCGCTTAGCCACTTCTTCCTAGGAGGTCCTCTTATATAGGAAGAAGTCTGCTTAATTTGTAAATACTACTGCTAAATTGGGAGCTATTGAAGCATAGGGACCCCAGCCTTCTTTAGTTAGGCTTATAAGGCTAACTAACGAAAATATCACGACCTAACCTAACCAATCGTTAGGTTAACTGTACGCCCTTGACGATTGGTTAGGTTAGGTCATGATATTTTCGTTAGTTAGCCTTATAAAGCTAACTAAAGAAGGCTGGGGTCCCTATTCTTCAATAGCTCCCTAAATTGACGTGCTCAAAAGGAGTGAAAGGAGTGCTCAGCCAAAAGCGCTATCATCATCAAGTTTCAAAATCTAATCAGATAGTTTAGATTACCTTTTCAACTCCTTCATCAACAGTAGAACTTAAGCTCATTTCATCGTCGAAGGTTTGAAAGATTTCTCGGTAGAGACCTGAAGATGCCGTCTAGCCACCAGAATTTAGAATCCAAGAAAAAATGGGTTAATTGTAAATGTTAAAAGTTTGAGGGATCACCTGAAGATCAGGGCCCCCAGCCTTCTTTAAACCAGTTCAAATCGGATTTGTCTCTTCACTGGCGTTACTTTATACACACCCTGTGTAATATATAAATACACCAAAAATAATCCTTTTAGACGACTAAGCCGAGTAAAATTTTAACTTTCATTAAACCAAAAATCTGAATTTTAACTTTTTACCTTAAATTTTACTTTTAAATTTGGCTCTTGCTTTGGCACTTTGAATCTGGTCTCCAATTTGGTATTCTGACTTCTCTTAAGTTTTAATTTCATTGTATTTGACTAACTTACTTTTACACTGATTTTTGCTATTTGATTTTTCAGTCTAAATTTGCTCAAAAGAAAAGTACAAAATAAAATCGAGTCGAAGTCAAAGACAAAACTCGAACACAGGCCTGAATTCTGAAATTTTTATTTGAAAATGTTTTTCCTGTTCAAGCCAAAATAACCTCTAATATTCAGATAGTAAGGCTCAAAATCGATTGTGAAGCTCATGTTGCCATAAGGTAACGGTCGGCGTTAAAGGATTAAAGTAAAAGTGAAAAATTTGGGTAATAAACAAAATTTATTTCATTCATTTTAAAATTGCCTGTGTTGGGAACTTAAAAAGTTTTCCCTGTAACATATATTTAGCCAAAATATGTTTAGGGTAAAACATACTTATGGAAAAGAGACATAAGAATCAATATTCTTTCTTTTTCAAAAATCAACCCGTAAATGAAATAAACTTTGAGCGAAATTGAACGGAGTAACAAATATCTCTAACTCAATCACCTGTTATGATTGACTGACTAGCGTAAAGTGGGTGGAGCTAATGTGTCTCGCTCAATCGCTCGTTAGGGTCGGATCTATCAAGATGGGCAGCTTTAAAGATCACGAAGTGATTACAAGCCATACCCGTAGGGTAGGGAGCCAAAGGTGCTGCGTGTTTACTTAAAAAAATTAAATTAATTACGTAGCTAGAAAGAGGAACTGTTTTTCCATGATGATTGAACGACCTTTGGTGCTATTTCAGGCCCTCCTAGGAAGAAGTGGCTAAGCGACAGAAGTAAAAAAAACGCCAGAAAACGCACAGTTGTACCAATTTGAAAGTTATCATAACTTCTGAAGATATTTCGTCGAAAGTTCAAAAATTTACAACTTTCAAATTTGGTACAACTTTAACTGCGTTTTCTGGCGTTTATTTTCTTTGTCGCTTAGCCATTTCTTCCTAGGAGGGCCTCATGTCTAATTTAATAAATATTCAATATAGCTAAAAAATACAGGGTATTCTTAAATTATCTTTCCTATTTCCTATGTAAATTAAAGGAAATAGGAAAGATAATTTTGGAACGCCCTGTAACAGTCTAAGTCCACAAATGTCTGATTTTAGTAAAAATATAAGCATTAGTTCCACATCAAAAGTACTATCATTAAATGTAAGAAAATTAAACTAGGTACAGTAGTATGCCTTGTATTAATTCATTTACTTTTATTTTTGACTACCAGTACTACAGGGTGTCTCAAAAGTCCCTGTGCACCTACATATATATATATAGATGTATATACTCTCTGAATAATACGATAAATATTATTCAGAAAATATACAGTATATATATGTAATTATGTATAGGTGCACAGGGACTTTTGAGACACCCTATAGAATTAAAAAGAAAATTGAAGCCCCCAACTCTGAGCTGATAAAGTTTAAATTGTAAAAAACACATCATATTCTTATGTTAAAGTAAGTTTCATGGCGACCATGCACTATACAATATCAGAAAATGAAAAACTAAAATTGTATGGATAAAATGTTTAACGAGTTTCACTACACCAACACCAACCATCGGTCGGCTTAAAAAATTTGAAGATAAGTTTACTGAAGTATGGTAAAATTCAGATAATGCAAATAGTTTGCAAGACTCATTTAAATTACAGTAAACTAGCTAAACAGGGCCCAACAGGCCCATTTAGCTAGACCTGCGGTGTGGGGCCTTAGGCCCAGTAATTGGAGGAGGCTGGAGCACAGATATGATAATAGTTGCTTACTCTGTAAATTTTCTCCTTTTTGATTATTATTTATTATTATTATTATTACGGGCTGCAATGCGAAGCTTAAGATTTTCATGACTGCGTTCTTTTCTATAGTTTTTTTTTTTTTTACCAAATTGAACCGACAATAATTGGGGGTTCAGTTATTTGGTCAATAAAACTATAGTCAAGAAAATCTTAATAAGCTTCACAAATCTTGACACAATGTGAAGCTCAAGATTTTCATGACTACGTTCTTTTCTATAGTTTTATCGCGGTGCTGGGGCCTTCGGGCCCAGTAATTGGTGGTGGTGGGGGTGGGGGTGCTGGTCACCATAGCCGGATTATCAAGGGGGCACAGTGGGCATTGTGCCCAGGGCCTACGAAGGTTTTAGGACCTACGAAATTTGGGAAATATATATTTTCACTGTGGTATGGCCAATGAAGTTTTACAGGCCAATAGATTAAATAAAAAAATTCTATAAAGTTTGACAAGAGAGAAATAGATTATAGACATAAAACTAAGGGATTATAGATAGACGTTAATTTAGTATCTATCTATTTGCTTAGTGCTTAAACACCCACCACACCTGACTGGCCTGAAACCAACTAAGATCTAATAAAAATCACAAAAGAATAAATAAACACAAAAGACTAAATAAACTCCACTGTAAGTTTATTTTCATAATGAATAACCAAATATGTTTGTTAAATATAACATGCTAAAACCGTAAAAAAAACAGTCAGACTAACCTAAAATTATGGAGCTACTTACTTCGTAGCCTCTCAGCCTATGTCAACAAACCCATTAGTTGTTGTGTTATCCACAGGTGGCAGCACGCACGGAGCTGGCACGATGTTTACGTTATGTTTTATAATTAATTTAGTTATCTACAGTGTTAAGAGACCAAGCACATTCACGAGGGAACAATTTGGGTCTAAGTTAAAATAAGGCACATAAATAGACGGTGCATCCGCAAATGTAGGGGTCTACGAAACCTTTAATCCGGCCCTTCTGGTCACACATATATTTTCGTTTACTACTCATCACCCCCATCCGCCATACGAAGTTTGGTCGAAATCGGTTCAGAAACGTAAAAGTTTTTCCTACGGACAGACAGACAGACAGACGGACAGACGGACGGACAGACAGAAATTTTGCTATTGTGGTTTAGACTTTAAAGTTACTTATTTTACAAATCAATTTGTGTCTGCAATTAAATAATTTGTTAAATTTAAATATTAAATTATATTAGGCTATTAAGGTAGCTGTACAAAATATACAGTCATGCGTATTAACACCGTCACGAATATTGTTCGTAGTACAGGGTGTTCAAAAAGAAACGCATCCCATTGGAGGATGCTTGTATCACTGTAACTTAATCTTTTTCTTTCTGTTTCGAGTTTTTTTAACACCCTGTATGATTAGATCTTTATATTAATAATTTAGCAAATTCTTACTAACATTTTTGGGGGGAGTGAACCAAAAAATAGTGAATAACGATACATCATGCCATATCTGGCCTATCACAGTATCACACCCACACATGCCCAGATAAGTTTGTGGTATTAGGTTGGTTGTGATGAGATGCGCACACATAATTTATTTCCTCTGGGTATGAACTCACCTCAAATAATTCGTGAATGCTGCCCTCAGTAACAACCGGTAAGATGCTGTCGGTGTTTAAAAGGTCTTCCAGAGTTTCGATCGGGGGTTCAAATGATGGCGCCGCGAGAACAGCAGTGAGCGTGCCAGCGTAAAGAGCTTTAACGAAATATTTGTTATACAGAGTGGTCACAAAGTCCCTTTGCGGTGAAATACAGCATTGTATGTTGTTCTCTTTTTATGCAAAAGGACTTTGTGGCCACCCTGTATATCTTCGGAACACTATCGAATTAACACGTTCACAAGAATTGGTAATTATATTTTGTTTTTAGTTCATAAACAAATATTATTCTGGATAAAAGAATCACAGGGTTTAAGCTATAATAAAATAATCTCTAATTTTATACAGGGTGTTCAAAAAGAAACGTGACCCATTAGAGAATGCATATATCATTTTAACCTAACCCTTTTCTTTCTTATTTGGGTTGGGGATTTTTTGTACAACTGTATTAACAGAGCAAGATGCATTTCACTTGTACATTACATCGTTTAGTCATGAAATTACATCATATTTTTTTATGAAATCAAATTTGTAACGTTGACATTTATATAAAAATAAAATTGTACCCACGTAATCATACCCATTTACTGGATGTAGAAATTAGGTGAAAGAAAAATTACATAAAGTATTCCTTTAAAACTGCAGTTAGTCACAATCCAACAGTGTTCCAGCGTGGCACACGAGAACTGGGATTGTAGTTACCCGCAGGGCCTGAATTGTAAAAATTTAACAAGTGGTACGGCCGCAGATTTACGCGTAGCAGCGTCGCAGACCGATAGACCTAAAGTGCGGGAAGTACGTTGATGAGAGTACTGAGAGTGGGTGTCCCCGTTCCGCAAGGGGGGTTAACAACCGGAACGATTTATTAAAAAAAATAACAACTGGTACGTACTCCCCTCAAATCCCTTAAAAACTCTGAACTTAAAATTCCTTACCATACACGAGTAGTCCAAATATGTACCACGAAATGAAAATGAATCGGAGAGGCCACCATTTAATGTTCACCACTGTCCCTTGCACAGTAATAGATTGTAAAGTTTTGATCATGAATGAAGACAAATGGACGGTTTGCTTTTCCATTGTAGAATTGAAGAAAAGATATTGGTAAAATACCCACTGAATCAGACCGTAGGCGACAACGCATATCGCCAAAATCATCCAGAACTTTGAAAATACAAGAAAAATGTTAAAGGCTGCAACTTATGTATGTTTCATATTCTTGGAGTTAGATATTTCTTGGAAATATCTATCTGTTTTATCGTATTTACTAACGTAGGGAATTGACAGGAAGACACGTATTTCAGGCCCTCCTAAGAAGAAGTGGCTAAGCGACAAAAATAAAAACTTTTGAACGTTTGAGATATTTCGACGAAATATCTTCAAAAGTTCAAATTGGTACAATTTTGCGTTTTCTGGCGTTTTTTAATTTTGTCGCTTAGCCACTTCTTCCTAAGAGGATTTCATATGTGCTATGGTAATGTAGGGATTCGTCATGGTTCTGGGAGAAAATAAAAATAATTACACCGGTGAAACAAAAATTGAAAGGTCGCAGGTAACAGACAAGACAAGCTTGAGGGGAAGCTGCATTTTGAAAAAATAAAATTGAGAATAGTATGTTATGCAATCTGATCTAATAGTAAGGTCCAAACAGCCATTCTGGAGTTTATGTTAACCTAACAAAAAGAAAAATAGTTTGGCTAACCTCGGTTGAAAAGGGTGTGAAGACGGCAAGAGCTCTGCTGGCAGGTTGAGGCGCTTTTGAAAGGATTGTCGAAGACTCTAAATAATATGGTTGAGTAAAGTCGACAACAGATTCTCTCACGGCTGTTCATTTATCACAGTTGCATTTAAAAATAGAAAAAAAATCATTATATTGAGTGGATTACCAAAGTTAACTCGTTACTGATTCATTACGCACATTTTTCCTAAAGGATTTTTGTTAAAATATTAAATAATATTATATGATAAACAGGAGAGTACAGATTTGGGTCATTCATACGGGGCTCCATTGAGAACCGTACAGAAAAAGAGGAAGATGACGCTATAAAAGCGGTAAAGGTTAACTCACAATACTGCTATAATTTTACGAAGAGGAAGACGAAAAATCACGCGACTATCGGACCTTTGAAGAATGAAAACAATGTATTAACCTGTGATCTAAAAGGAATATCTGACATATTAAGAGTTCAATATGAATCATCTTTCAGTATCCCAGAAACTGACAAACAATATGCGATAGAAACGCGTTCTTTGAAGAAGAATTACAAGGGAAAATACAGGGTGATTCACTCGCTGGTAGCCCCAGAGTATCGTATTAGCGATACTCTGGGGCTACCAGCGAGTGAATCACCCTATATAACTTTACAACAGGTGATATCACACAAGCTGTAGGGAAATTAAAACCACACTCGGCAGCGGGCCTAGACAAATGGAATGCCACACTGATCAAAAGGGGCAGGAAAAAAATCGCTAAGCACCTATATTGGATATGGCGACGATCACTAGAAACGAGAGAAATACCAAGCATCCTGAAGAGAGAGAACATAGTTCCAATATATAATATAAAGAAGGAGATCGATCCGAAGCTAAAAACTATGGGCTGGTGTCGCTTACATCTCATCTCATCAAAATATTTGAAAGAATAGTTAGAAAATATGACTTTTTGAAAACTCGGAAAAATTAAATGATAACCAACGTGGATTCCGGTCAGGAAGATTATGCCTATCACAACTAATGGAACACTATAACAACATTATCGATGCTCTCGAAAACAATGATGTAATAAACATAGACTGCCAAGGCGTTCGACAAGTGTCTTCATGGAATCATAGTACATAAACTGAAATATATGTGAATAGCAGGAAAAGTGAGAAAATGGGTATATATAAAATTTCCTTAGTAAGCGGCAGCAAGTCATTACAGTTCAAGGAATAGCTTCACCAGAGTCAGAGAATGTGTCGTGTTCCCAAATTAAGGGCTAGATAGGGAATATCCTCAACCCTGAAAGAAAATAGTTTTGTTGTGGCCAAGGAACTAAGAAACACGAGTGGTGTAGCGGTAGATATCTTCAAAAGAATACTAGACGCCTAGCTCAGAGCAATTCCAAATAAGCCCGAAGTACCTGGTTATGTAAAGAGGAGAGCGCAAGACACCAACGCTTTACTTCACCAGACCAACTCAAGAGGAGGGACAACAAGAGTAACCTCCGTGAAATGAGGAATCATCGCACGGAACA
Organism: Bathynomus jamesi; assembly: GCA_023014485.1. Classification (NCBI taxonomy): domain Eukaryota; kingdom Metazoa; phylum Arthropoda; class Malacostraca; order Isopoda; family Cirolanidae; genus Bathynomus; species Bathynomus jamesi. Next base: position 48,539 of record JAJOZX010001807.1, read on the forward strand.
TCTGAAAGGTACTCCACATTTATATTTAAATATAGAGTCCATTTTTTGTAAAAAAAATGGGCAATTGATCAATAACACTTTACATTTAATAATCCAGTTACAGAAATTATAATTCACATTTATTGACACTATTTACAAAAATTATAATTCACATTTATTGACACTATTTACAGAAATTGTCACATTTATTGACACTATTTAAATTAAGTAATAAAATTATAAGTACAACACAATAAACAGATAAATTATATCACGTTTCAAATCAACCCCCCCAAAAACTTTAAGTTCCATTAGGTTATTATATATATATATATATATATATATATATATATATAGAGAGAGAGAGAGAGAGAGAGAGATAAACATTGCTTATAAGGCTTTTATTATTAACAATGAATGTTCACTAATAATTTAAGTGTTAAGTTATTAAGACAAATTTGTTAAAACTTTAGGATCACCTGAAGCTCAGGGCCCCCCAGCCTTCTTTAGTTAGCTTTATGAAGCTAACTAACGAAAATATCACGACCTAACCTAACCAGTCGTCAAGGGCGTACAGTTAACCTAACGATTGGTTAGGTTAGGTCGTGATATTTTCGTTAGTTAGCCTTATAAATCTAACTAAAAAGGCTGGGGGCCCTGATCTTCAGGTGATCCAAACTTTATACATGAAGACACTTTGGCATATTATGTGTGGCAAGACCATTTTCACATTTATCTGTGACTTTTTTAAGCGAGAAACGAATGGGTGTGCTCTTATTCATATGTGAGGTTACTGTACTTTGTTTGCTTACTATTTTAATGCAAATGAAATAATAAAGTAGCTAGAGTTAATTAGAGTTAACGTACATTATATTAACTGAAACTTGGTTAAATGATGATAATAATATCTTCTTTTTTAACATCCCAGGTACACAAGCTACCATATATATATATATATATATATATATATATATATATATATATATATATAGACTAACAATAGAGGCAGAGGTGTAAGTATGTTTGTAAATTAAAACTATAGGAGTAAATGTATCGAAGAACTGACAAGCATAAGCAATACCTCAGAAACACTTGCAATTGAAAGGTAATATTTATCACATCCAATATTCAATTTTAGACATCTAACGACCACCAACTGATAACGTACTAACTTTTATTACAAATGTTGATAAACCTCTAACATTCAGTCTTATCGGTAACAATTGTGTCTTTGCAGGAGACTTAAATATTGATCTCACAAAAGAATATTTACATAATAACGCGAGCTCTCTTGGCAACATCATGACTGCAAGTGGTTCGAAATTAGCAATTACAAAGCCAACGAGACTTCGCAATGACATTAGAAATTCGACTTTGCTAGATCAAACCTGGGTACGTTCCCTGCTTGACACATCACTTGCCTACACGCACCATACTAATCACCCATACCTCAGCAAATGAAACTATGACAGTTCACTATAGATTTTACAGTTATACTGATACACTAAAATTCCTAAGAGGAGCAACGGCTTTTGACTAAACCTTCTTAAATCCAAAGTAATATCTGAAACTAAATGCAACAACCAATGGATCACCCCACCGCTCATTGTGAGTATTAAACGCAAACATACTTTCGTTAAATTATGGAAAACTGATATTACTGAGCAGACATACAAAATTACTGTAGCAGACTTAATGCAGTCATTAAAAAAGCAAAAGCAAATCATTATTCAGAAATTGGTGAACAAAAATCCAATCCCAGAAGGCTAGAGCTCACTCTGAAGGAATTAATTAACGCAAAGAAGGTTATAACAAATCCTTTGTTCTCCCTCACACAAGGCGGAAATTCTTACAGTGATCCGAAAGACATAGCCAATTTATTAAACAACTTTGCAAATATCTGCTCCACTACTGCAGCTTCAATTCCAAATACTGACATTCACTACCAACAATACATGCCACAACCCACTCCAAACTCATTTTTCTTTGATCCAGTCCTACCGAACGATATCTTCTTTGCGATAAATCATCTAAAAAATAAAGACTCTGACATCAATATAATCCCAATAAAAATACTGTATACAAAATACAAATTAGTATCGGATGAAATTGCAATACCAATCAGTAAACTAATGAATGAATCAGTCTAAATCTGACAGTCTAAAGGAAGCCAAAGTATGTCCTGTATTTAAGTCAGGAAATCCAAGCGCTCCATCCAGTTTTCGCCCATTTTTACATTTATTATATTGCATTACCAGTTATAACATAGGGTAACTCAAAGAAATATATAAAACGTCCTTTGGAAGTACTTCATAAACTATATCTGCGCGCTGTCGCCTCGGTGGTGTAGTGGTTAGCGTCGCTGACTACGAATCCATCGGCCCAGGGATCGAGACTCGGTGACGGCAGGCGGCGCTCAGCAAAACCCACCTGTTCATCCTTCTACACAACAAAGAAAGTGGTTGGTAGATAAATGGGTACCCTGGGTAGCCTAGTGGTTAAAACATTGGGCTGCTGATGGGGCGTGGTTCGGATTCCACGTTAAACTGTAGGTCTAAGGTGGAATGAAAAGCTTGACCTTCTTTACAATGAACAATTCGGGCGGAAGAAAACCAAAGGTAATAATGACAATAAAATCACTCTTCCCCAATGTTTAAAGAGCTAAATATTTTAAAACTAAATGACTTATACAAATTCAATGTTGGTGTCAATATATCCAAAGTTATTATTAAAAATAAGCATACATCACCCATTCAAAGAGCAATCACTCCCTCCCCTCCATTAAATACTGTACATCATCATTATAGCACTAGACTCCCGAGAGATTTTATACACAAACAAAACTATACAATGAAAACTGCAGGAAATGCACTCTCTTCCAAAGGAGCGGATATATAGGATGCAATTCCTGTAAATATCAGATAGGTTTCATCACTAAATGTATTTCGCAAATCACTATAGAAGTTCTTAGTAAATGTGGGCCCTACGAGCCCATTTAGGTAGACCTGCGGTGATGGGGCCTGAGGCCACTCAATTACTGGGGATTCAATTATTTGGTCAATAAAACTATAGAAAAGAACGCAGCCATGAAAATCTTAAGCTTCACAACTGTCTTGATGTAATGAGTTCTGATGTGAAGCTTAAGATTTTCATTACTGCGTTCTTTTCTATAGTTTTATTGACCGAATAATTGAACCCTCAGTAATAGAAGATATACAATTTATTATTATCATTATTATTATTATTATTATCGGTGTGGTTGGTTGGTACTTTTTACTGTTTTTATTTTGTTCAACCTATTTGCCTTTTGTGCCAACGAGTGAAGTGAGCTTCTTACAATGCATTCTATAGTATTTTGTTAGTTTTCGCTTTGTCACTCCGAAATTGAAGGAGACGTTATACTCAGCCGAAGAATCTTAAATTTTTCAGACTTAATTGAGGCGTCACCTTCCGGAGGCGTCTTATCGCCACCGAGGAAGTTAAGAGAAAACTCAATGTGAAGATAATGAAAATAAATTATGAGATTGTCGCTTTTTACCATAAGGAATTGAAGATAGAGTTCCTTAGCGGTCTTAATTAAGCAAATATATTATCGCATTCAGGACACTTTTGACTTCATATTGGCTTCTTAATTTTTACGATTTATATAATCTTTTTTCCACTTAAGCTTAATTCAAACACTTTTATGACATTAATTGTTTTAATACGATTTATTTTTGTTTTATCTAACGGAAGACGTCTTGAAAGCATTGCGCATTCATTAGCTATTTTATTTTTTTGTTATAGAAGATAATACATTGATCGCTGTGGTCATTTTATTAACATTATTTCATAATTCTTGCATTCACCAAATTCTAAAATTTGAGTGGTCGGATAAAAAAAAATCGGATTTCAGAGTTAGATTTTTTACTACCATACTACTATTACTAATTACTACCATTAACTATCTTTTCAAAAAACTTCACTTTTCTACGTGAAGGTCAAATTATGATAATAAAAACCCACTCTAATAGATAGAGTTATTTCGGTATTTCCACAACAGTTTCGATGCCCACTGGCATCCTCTTCGGGTGGATACAGAAAAACGATTCGTTTTTCTGTATCCACCTGAAGAGGATGAGAGTGGGCATCGAAACTGTTGTGGAAATAAACTCTGTCTATTAGAGTGGGTTTTTATTATCATAACTATCGTTCGTTCGATCTATTTTGTCTTGAAGAGAGTTATTTTTTCATAATTGATACGCCAACGACTTAATACAGTAATTTTAGTAAATTTTGAAACATTCATTGAAAATGTTAAGTTAACTTTGTTTACTTAACAATGTTTACAGATTACAAAAGTTCGATTCGTAAAATATTAAATATATTCTACAGGGTGTTTCAGGTCGACCCTAGAAATACCAAAATACAAAATTGGCGGAATTTGTAGTTTGTATTTGGTATTTGATATTTAGTATTTGATATTTTGGTATTTTGGTATTTCTAGGGTCGACCTGAAACACCCTGTAGAATATAAAATAGGGTTACGTCGTAGCCAATGTCGTAACACCGCTTCCCGTTGATCAGCGAAGTTAAGCGACATTGGGTCCGGGTAATAGTTGTATGGGAGCCCGTCCTCCGCGTCCAGATTATGTAACGACCCGTGGTTCGAATCCCATGTAAAGCTATAGTAGGTCCCCTCCGTCATATGACTTTAGATTTTGCGAAGGAGGTTAAACAAACCCAATTATTATAATATAAAATATACGATATAGTCTCTACCTGTGATTGTGATTTCATCAATAGCTAAATCAGCTTCTCCTCTCGCTACCATACCAATCATTCCAGTTATTTGACCGTCACCCTGAGGTCCTCCCCATTGACCATCTTCAGGAGATACTATTTCGAACCTTAGAAAAATACATTAATTATATGAGAATTCCAACTCGTATCCGAAGAGAGATCAGGAAATCAAATGAGACTTACGTAAAGTTCATGACTTCAGCGAGCGTTCTTAAAACGCTGACATCGATTCCTGCCGCAGGAAAGTACCTTCCTCCTTCAGACACCAACCCGAAGAAGGGCCAGTTGTCTACTACAGCTACTTGAAGAGATGCTCCTTTCAAATCTACCAATCTCGGGACTGACCTCATGGTTACTTCATTTGATATCCTTGGTCTGTGATTGCTCCAGACGAACTTGGTCTCTGCTCTGTTGAGGGTTGTTGGATTAGTTAATCTTAAGTTAACTTAAACGAAAGAGATCAAAAGCGATCTTTGCATCCAATTTAATGCAAATTTATACTTACGAAAGGTTTTATTATAAACGTAAATTAGATTGGGGTAAATTAGTTTGGGGTAAATTAGTATGGGGTAAATTAGTTGGGGTAAATTAGTTTGGGGTAAATTAGTTTGGGGCAAATTAGTTTGGGGTAAATTAGTTTGGGGGTAAATTATCTGGAGGTAAATTATCTTGAGCTTCATTTCTCCCCTTATTACTAGAATAAGAAATACAAGAGAATTTTCACCACTGATGGTGATGTGTACCAAATTTTTGTTTTTGTTTTATTTTACAAACAATGTTCGGATCACCTGAAGATCAGGGCCCCCAGCCTTCTTTAGTTAGCCTTATAAGGCTAACTAACGAAACTATCACGACCTAACCTAACCAATCGTTAGGTCAACTGTACGCCCTTGACGATTGGTTAGGTTAGGTCGTGATATTTTCGTTAGTTAACCTTATAAAGCTAACTAAAGAAGGCTAGGGCCGTGATCTTAAGGTGATCCCAATGTTCTTCACACTTTAACTGTTAGAGCATAAGTAATTTTTAAACAATATATACAAACAGGGTGGCTCATAAGTCCCAATCGGTTATAATGAAAGCGAAAATCCATCTAGAGGAGCTCACACTGACGTAATCGATTAATAAGGAAAGAATATTTGTCGAAATGGTTATATTCAGGGCCGGATTAAGCATTGTTAGGGCCGGGGGCAATGAATATTTTCGGGCCGGTGTCATTAGAAAAACATTAGAAAAACAGTTCTTTACCTGATACATCATACATGAGTGATGTGATCAGCTGACTGGGATCGATCAACAGAAAACGAAACAAAAACAAAGATGTGATTACAGAAAATGTATACTTTGTTCACATAAATGGGATACTAAACTAGGTTTTGTAGAAGCGGAATCTAGAATTTTTTTTTCTTCCTCACGGTCGACCAATTATTTCAACGGTAGATTATAGCGTTTACGTAGTTTCTTGGGGTCGGTCAGCATCTTGGAGCCGGTCAGCGTCTGGGGCCGAGGGCAAATGCCCCCTTTGCCCCCCATTATAATCCGCTACTGGCTATATTTTGCACTCTGAGTAATCAATAAATATTTTTAAACTCATTATAAACTATTTACTTTGTTTGTTTTTTATTATAGCCGATTGGGACTTATGGGACACCCTATATATATATATATATATATATATATATATATATATATATACACATTCAACTGCAAAGAACACGCAGTATAAATAACGTAAAGAACGACGCTTGTATAGGAGATATTCCGCGCAAGACGAGAGAGAGAGAACGAAACAAATGAAAAAATGAGGTAACCACCCGGGAAACGAACCCGCATCTGACCGGCAATCGGAAGATCCCGGGTTCGTTTCCCGGGTGGTTACCTCATTTTTTCATTTGTTTCGTTCTCTCTCTCTCGTCTTGCGCGGAATATCTCCTATACAAGCGTCGTTCTTTACGTTATATATATATATATACACACACACTGTATATTGAAACTTCTGAATACTGTACTAATGCGTGGAGAGCCTGTATGTTGTTAGGGAAATTTGTGCTGTTGGGAGCGTTTTTCGGTGCCCTCAGCATCCCCAAAAATCAATAAACATTCCTACAAACGTGCAAAAGCATAACTACAGTACAGCACTGTAAAATACTGCACACTAGTTTCACACGCAGTATTTACTGTAAAAAAATAAATAAATGAGGGAATACTGAAGCATAAATACTGTAAATATATACTGTAATATATTACAGTATTATTATACAAAAATGAGTCCCTAATTCGGAGCGTCCGGTATGCAGAAGTCCAGCATTTGGAAGTTTTAATATATATATATATATATATATATATATATATATATATATATATATGAAGCATTCACCACTAAACCAAATCAAAGGAATATTTTTGGTCTGTCATATTTTTCAGGTTGAGATAATCACATTTTTGGTCTTCACGTTTTTGTTGATTTAATAAAAAAAATAAAAAATTGTAAGGAATATTTGTTAAAATTTTCAAATTTGTTCACTGCATGACTTTGCCTTCTAAAATGTGGTAGTATCACGTGACAGTGGGAGTCTATACTACTGCTTATCGTGAAATCCAAACTACGAGTCACAACATCATCTAACTGCAAAGCACAGTCACCCACCCAACTGTAATAGTGTCTCTTCACTGTAATAATGTCACTTGTCTGTAATAATGTTTGTTTAACTTCGCTGATGTTACGTACGAAAAGCAATTTGCGACATGGTCACCAAGTACCCATTTCAAATACAGAAACAGGGAGATTCATAAATTTGGACGATCGAATAGATTAAAATGCGTTTTAATAGATTTTTTAATATATATTAAATTTACGGTAACATTTTTGTTAACATTTTTTAATTTATTAAAAAAAATTTAATATATTTTTGGAAGAGAAGTTAACATTGGATCAGGGTTGTCTAATAACTCTGGTTCTAACTTAAATTTATGCTATAAATCGTCGCGTGCACACCTTATATGAAGCCCTCCATGGAAGAAGTGGCTAAGCGAAAAAGTTTAAAAAAAACCACCACAAAACGCATTTAAAGTTGTACCAAATTTGAAAGTTCAACGCAAAAGTTCATAAGTTACGTCACTTTCAAATTCGATACAACTTTTAACTGCATATCCTGGCGTTTTTTATTTTGTCGCTTAGCCACTTCTTCCTCGGAGGGCCTCAAATCGAGTGAAGAGTGGGTTCTTATGATAATATATGTATTATGTATGTATGTATGTATGTAAAACGAAGGTGAATGACTAACCTTTAGATCGGATTATAATTATTTCCTTACCTGATCTTCTCTACCGGATAAAGCACCGGAACAGAATAAGAGATAGTCTCCGATTTGGGATTTAGAAAACCAACCTGAATAAACATTAAATAAAATTATTAAATATTTCATTCCTCTTATTCATTGTTATGTAATTTTAATTCTTAAGTTCTTATTCACAGTTTGTACAGGGTGTTCAAAAAAAAAAAAACGTAACCCATTGGAGAATGCATATATTATCATTGTAACCTAACCTTTTTAGTTCCGTTTCGGGTTGCGTTTCTTTTTGAAAACCCTGTACTTTTCAAGTTCTTATATGAAGGAATATATATATATATTAATATGTTTATTACCTGAAATTCTCTGATGATCTGAAGGGTTTCATTATTCGCAAATAAATTCATGTCCCCGAGAGTAACCCACTTTACTTTAGTATTTTCAAGTTTGCTGTTTTTCATCTGGAAGTCAATTTACAAAAAGTGTATTCAAAACTTCCTCATTTTAAGCGTTACAATGCAAATTCCTCGAATTGAAAAAAAATGGCTACTTTCCCCCCACAATTTTATATATATTTTTTTTATATATTACATATAATTGTATATTTTCGTTGTTTTATATATATATATACTCTCACCATCACTTTTTAGGGATGGCCCGGTTGGACAATGTTAACTTAGGTCTGGTTTATCTAATTCAAGGATGGGGAACTTTTATTTTGTGGCGGGCAAATTTCAACTAAAATAGTCTGTACCACGCAACTGACAGCTTGGTACTTGTAGGTCATCTCCCGCCCACCAATTTTGACAGAATATTTTCGTTAAAACTAACGAAAATATCACGACTTAACCTAATCAATTATCAAGGGCGTACAGTTGATCTATTATTAATTATAACATTGTTTGTTTCTGGAATAGTATTTACTATTTACTAATAGATCAACTGTACGCCCTTGATAATTGGTTAGGTTAAGTCGTGGATATTTTCGTTAGTTTTAACGAAAATATTCTGTCAAAATTGGTGGGGGGAGATAACCTACAAGTACCGACAGCTTTAAAAAATAGTTTGGGGCATAATTAAGATGTAAATATTGTATGATTTTAATTAATCAGAGTGTCCGCGGGCAATTAAAAACTAGGCTGTGGCCAACATTATGCCGCATGGCAGCAGGTTTCCACCCTCCTGATCTAATTAATAATAATAATGATTGTTGTTTTATCGCAACAGTTACAAGTTTATTGGGATCACCTGAAGATTAGGGCCCCCACCTTCTTTAGTTAGTTTTATAAGGCTAACTAACGAAAATATCACGACTTAACATAACCAATCGTTAGGTCAACTGTATGCCCTTGACGATTGGTTAGGTTAAGTCGTGATTTTCGTTAGTTAGCCTTATAAGGCTAACTAACGAAGGCTGGGGGCCCTGATCTTCAGGTGATCCCAACTGTTTTTGAATTTACAGTTAAAGATTTTAAATTTATAGGATACAGTTGCACCGAGATAAATACAGGATGTGTATAAAGTAACGCAAGTGAAGAGACAAATCCGACTTGAAATGGTTTAATAAACTAGTTTTAACTCGTTTTTTAACTGGTAAAAACATTTTCAATACTATTATAAACCTTACTATCGACTATACAGTTGTTATAAGTTGTTTATAAAGTACATGTTGTACATTACAGTTGTTATAAAGTACATGTTGTACATTACAGTTGTCATAAAGTACATTAATAAATTACTCGTCCATGTTCACTGGCGTTAATAAGTATAATTCAAATCAAATTTGTCTCTTCACTTGCGTTACTTTATACATATCCTATATTGTGAGTGAAATAAACTCTGTTACTTCACAATAATGAATTTAACCGTACTCCTCTTTTAACACAATAAAATTTACTTTATTTATTAATTAATAAATACCTTCGCTAAACAGCTAACAAAATTGCGAGGATCGATGAAAGAAAAAACAATAATTTTACGAGACATTTTCAAAATTTCTTTTAACAGAAATTCAAAATCCGCAAAATTTTTTTGATCAAAGTTCAAAGTCGAAATTTGTAGGCCAAATCCCAGAACGAAGGAACCAATTCCCGAGTCAGTTCTGCAAAATCAGAAATAGAGCGGGTCATAAAAACCGTTATGGGTACTTGCATCTATTTTATCATCAGCATATACTGTAAGTAAGGATGGTACATTGGTACAGTAAAAATTACTGATTTAGGTACAGTTGCTAGCATTTCTCAAAAACGACTGTGCTTGGGGCCCCTTCGAAAATAGTATTAGTATAAGGAGCAATGGTGATCATAAGTAACTGTACGAAAACTTTTGCATTTTAACATTTTTTTATTTTCCTCAAACTCTTTGATGTTCTACATTATATGTCGGGTTAAACTAATTTTTTTTATATGCTAAAATTTTCGAAATGAACAGTAACTTTTCCTAACTATCCTATACATGGTAAAAAAAAAAAAGACGAATATAACTGAAATATTTCTTTGTACGAATATTTATGAGCGCCATATATATATATATATATATAGATAGATGATAGTCTCGTTACGGTAGACCCAATAATTATGTAACTGACTACAGTGTTTAAATAATTAATATCTGCTTGTTTGAGGGTCACCTCCAGAATGAATAGAGAAAGCTGCATTTTCCTTCAATATTAAAGAGAAAATATTATAGCATGATTAAATAATAATTGAATGGCTCAGTAAATACTGAGAATGGCACATAATTCAATCAAAAAAATCTAATTGAATTATCATTCATTTATTGTGCCCTTGGCCCCCTCCTTCTTGCATTAAAAAAAAAAAAATTGCGCGAATGACTTTCAGTTCTTTACCTTAATTAGGGGTTCCCAACCTTTTTCCATGCGACCCTTACCAAGGCTATTCTCTATCCGAAGCGACCCTTACCAAGGCTACTATCTATCTAGAGTGACCTTTATCTATCCAGAGCGACCCCTACCAAGGCTACTATCTATCCAGAGTGACCTTTATCTATCCAGAGCGACCCCTACCAAGGCTACTATCTATCTAGAGCGACCCTTACCAAGCTACTATCTACACAGAGCGACCCTTACCAAGGCTGCCATCTATCCAGAGCGATCCTAATAAGTCTTTGACTTGTAGAAAAGATCAGAACGTCACGTGTCACACATTGGGCGTGAAACTCACGCATTTGCATTCTACCTGACTCAAACGATAGACGACGAACGATGAACGATGTAATATCAAGGCTATTTTATGCACAATAATTAGTTTGGCTTCCCTTCCGCCCGAATTGTTCATTCTAACGAAAGTCAAGCTTGTTGCACCACCTTAAACCTACAGCTTAATGTGGAATCCGAACCTTGACCCACCAGGAAAGTTAGAAATTACAAAGTCCTGGCCCGGACCCGATCTTACGACCTCCCGACCAGTAGCCAGCGTCTTAACCACTAGACTGCCCAGGGTACCCATTTATTACCAACGAACTTTTTTATATATGGAAGAATGAACAGCTGAGTGCCTTGCCCTTGCCGGGAATCGAACTGGGACCGGTTGATCTGTAATTAACGATGGTAACTATTACACCACCATATAACCTTCACGGCCTTTATTAGTTTCCCTGCCATGACTGTGGAAACGATTTTAATCTAAACTAGAATAAAGTTTGTTTATATTTATTATAGGCCAATCAGTTTAACGTCTGTTGTAGGTAAGCTACTGGAATCAATAATTAGGGATCGTATAGTCGAACACTTAGAAGTGCATAATCTGGTCAGAAATACGCAGCACGGTTTTAGGCGAAACAAATCTTGCTTAACTAATCTTTTAGAATTTTTCCAAAGCGTGGTTAACGTTTACGATAGACATCGGGTGGTTGATGTAGTGTATTTAGATTTTCAAAAAGCGTTTGACACCGTGCCGCACAAACGACTGATTGAAAAAACTAAGGCTCATGGAATCAGGGGTGTAGTAATAAATTGGCTAGAAGAATGGTTGCGAGGCAGGAAACAGAGGGTGGTCGTTGATGGAGCGGAGTCGTGTTGGGCTAATGTAGCGAGTGGCGTTCCTCAGGGTTCTGTATTGGGCCCCTTGCTTTTTCTTATATATATTAACGATTTAGATGTCGGCCTAGTCAGTACAGTTTCAAAGTTTGCGGATGACACGAAGCTGGGTGGTAGGGCGATTAATGACGAAGATAGAGGTAAAATTCAGGAAGATCTGAATAAAATCGTGATTGGTCAGTCACATGGCAAATGAGATTTAACGTGGATAAGTGCAAAATTATGCATATAGGTTCGCGTAACGGTAATTTTGCGTATAGTATGTCAGGGAAAGATTTAACAGCGTAGAGCAGGAAAAGGATTTAGGAGTTATAGTCACTGGTGATTTAAAAGTAGCGAAACAAAGTACAGCGGCGGTCAATAAGGCGAACAAAGTGTTAGGTTTTATAGCTCGAAATTTTGAGTACAAATCGCGCGATATTATAGTTCCTCTTTATAAATCATTAGTTAGACCCCATTTGGAGTACGCGGTCCAATTTTGGAATCCGCATATGCGCAAAGATATAGACAAAATTGAAAGAGTTCAAAGACGAGCAACTAAGATGATTCCGTCTCTTAGGTCAAAGTCGTACGAGGATAGGCTTAAAGAATTAAAATTGACTACACTCGAGACTAGGAGGTTAAGGGGTGATCTAATCCAGGTTTTCAAATTATGAATGGGTTTGATAACGTAGATAGAGATAGCTTTTTCGAAATATCTCAATATAATAGGACTAGAAATAACGGGTGTAAGTTGACAAGTAGAAGGTTCGAGACAGCAGTTGCGAAAAACTTTTTTACGCATAGAATAGTAAATAGCTGGAATAGTTTGCCGGTAGAAGTAATTAGTAGCACGTCTATAAACATGTTTAAGAATCGATTGGACGCGCATGTTGATAGAAAGGGTATAGTTTAAGGTAGTAAAATTAAGGCTTTGTGGGGATAGATCCCACAGCTCAACACAAGTGTTGTGGGATATAGGGAGGCAGCGTCTTGGGTTAGGGGATACTCTCTGTCCTTACACACCCCATTTAAAGAGATTCCTCTGCCGAGCGGTGCCCCCCATAGTACTGTGAGGTATTGAAAAACTCATGATCTTCACTTGCCCCACAAACACCTTTAAATGGGAGACCCATAATGGGTGCACACACATTTCTACATTACTGTCTTTACAGCCACACCTACACTTTTCCTCGTATGTGTATACACAATACACGATTACGAACACAGTTAGGTAGACCAGCCATGAGTGGATCCTAGGGTCTTTGTTGGTCTGAAACATTATAACATTATAACATTATATATATAGTTATTTATTTAAATTGTTACTAACACTTGGTCATTTAGCCAATACCAATAAACTGTTACTTTTGTTTTGTGATATTCATCAATAATTATTTATTATAATGGTGAAGAACATCTTCACAATGTTCAGTGTGAATTATTTTTGCTTGGAAGGGTGTTTTATAATTTTGTGAACCACTAAGTAAAGATTTGGCATTTATTAGCTTTCAGTTAAATTTCCGTACTGGGCCCATCACGTCTAATGTAGTCTGCCCTCAATTTCTGTAGTCCCAGACAAGTTCGTTTATATTTTATTTTCCTTCAAATTAAAACGTGGAACTACAAGTGGTCAAAATTGATGCTTTTCTATTTCGTTCTATTTTCTTGCTGATATACTACTACATTTTTAATAGTTAAAGTATACTTTGGCATTCACAATGCACAAATATGTAGCTACTGTTTATGAACTACCGGTACTTTAATTACAGTAACATGTCAATTTGGTATTAAATAATTTGTCCAAATGTTTACGTAAATAATCTTAGCTTACCAATTCACTAATCGCCAGAACAGGGAAATTTAAAGAAGACTTTGATACCTGTTTTGATTTACTTCAGTATAAAGTGTAGCTAAGGGACAGTAAAATTGAGAAAAAAAGTTAAATTTATTTTGTAGTTAGCCTGTGACACTGAGCAAATTCACTAAAATTATAGGTTACCTATACCACAGTACGTTATGGTTTTGCTTTGTACAGTGCTTACAAGAAGTCTGACGCTTCTGTCTCGTCCCAAGCTAGTCTGTTAGGTATAAAATGGGCGGTCCTTATGGCAGCGGAGGTTTGTTCGGATTGGTGCATATAACTGCACTGTTTAAAATGATTAAGAAGCAGAATGGAGGAAGTTTCGGGATGTTGGGATGGTTATGGAGCAATCCTAGTCATCATAATATTAGCTGGGCATTACATTATACCGTCTCCATATATACTGTAGACTATAGAGAACGAGATGCCAGAGATGGCATGATATCTAAGTTATTTTGACGCAGGTCTAAATTATTTGCTCAAATGCAATTATTGATATTAAGTAATTGTTGGGAATTGTTGTCAATATTGTTGTTTGTGATATATATCCTACGTGAAGAATCTAATGACCAAATTCCTGAGTGAACCTCTCACGCACTCGCATTTCGAGGAAGTCACGGTCGTCTCACTAATAGATAGTTTATCCATTGTTTTAAATGGTAACCTATTAAACGAACTATGTTAAACCTATTCCATCTTATGAAAGTCATTAGTCTAAAGCAAGACTGGTGGGCCGTGAATCAGAGAAATTTGCATTTGATTTGTTCATCGTAATTATTACGTAATATAGTATACTGTATATAGTAGTATATAAGAGTTTATTGGTAGCATATCATATGACAATTCCCATAAACATGTGATGACCTCGATGTTGCCAGTTTTTATTTTTTTCCTGAAACTATTAACTTCTCATAGTTTGTTTCAACAATGCATATATTATCATCTCCATGAGCGTAGACATCGCAAGAAAAGATTCTAACTAAGGATAAGTAAAGTTCTTTCATGGTCACAATATATACTTTTATAGATGTCAAACATAAAAATATAATAAAATTCTATATTAACATAAATATATATTCGATACACATTTACGTCATGGCTTTAACATCAGTATTTCGTATAGCTTCCTCCAGCATCAATAATTTCTTGCAATCGTTGCGGCATAGAAGAGGCCAGATTGTAGGGAATGTTTGGTGTTCGGCGTAAGCTCTCCCAACTATTCTCGCGTGAGCTAAAAGTGCTTCAAATGTTCTTTCATTGCGTTGCTCCCATTCGCTAATCATTATTGGCCAAAGGTTTTCAATCGGATTCAAATCAGGAGAACGTGGTGGCAGAATTAGATTAATAATCTTCGTACCACGCTCCAACAACGTTACTCCTATGAATGGGACTGTTATTTTCCATTAAGTAAAATGGTTCCGGTGCTGGAACCAGATACGCACGAACACTGGGTAGCAGCACATCTTCCAGTATCTGGCAATATTGCTGTCCAGTAAAGCGTCCATCTACTTGAGTCAATTCTCCGACACCATAGCCAGACATCCAGCCCCACACACCGAGATTAATGTGACCACTACGTTTGCTCTGGAAAACATTTCCTTCTTCATAGCGTTTTCCGCGCTGCCTCCAACCATGCAGGGAACCATGACTATCTGTTGAAAATGTTTTTTCGTCACAGTACACAGCTTTTCTCCAGAATTCTTCCTCCTGCGGCAAGTATTGCAAGGCAAATCCCATCCGCGCCTCTTTATGCTCAATCGTCAATGCAGGTTTTTTAGCTGGACGGCGAGAAAAATACCCTGCCTCGTGAAGTCTGTTGTTCACTGTATTTGCGCTACAACGAAGGTTCAGGTGTCTGTAAATATGCGTCGCTGGAACAAACGGATGCTCTCTGGCATGATTAACAATCGCAGCATCTTCCTCTTGAGATGTTGAACGCGGAGGACCAGACCTCGGCAAAGTAGCGATTGAGTTTTCTGCTTCATACCGATGAATCCACCGTTCCACAGTGCTTCGATGAACGTCTAGTCGTCTTGATAGTTCTCTTATTGGCACACCATATTCATGCAATGTCACCATTGCTCCCCGCATTGCCTGGGTCGTCTCGTGGTGCACAGACGGCCTTTCCATCTTTGTGTAAATGGCTTATGTGAAGCATGCTGGGACGATAAAGGAAATGAGGATACCATGCATCCCTTCTGAATTGATTTCGGTTATGAAGGGTACCAACCCTTCGAATGGTAATAATAATCAGCCAATTTCCTATTTTGTTGAACATATGCATAAAAAATTCGTCTTAAAAGCCAAGGATCCAAAGATTGTCAGCAATAGTTTATATCTCAACTGAATATATTCAGCCATCAACAGTATAATCATATTTTATTTCCATAACTACTCATGACTACTCTGTCATAGTAAATAACCTTATTATGACTTAGGTAGTAGTGGTAATTCTGAGTGGCGGCCTCTAGCCACATACGTTAAACCTATCAGTGCGTCTAAGACCAGACTCTTCTGTTTCTGTCAATTCATTGTTAGTTTAAGGTATTTTGCTCTTTGTCTTTCTAGGTCTAGGGCATTAAAATAAATATTTGAGTTTGTGTTTAGCATTTCCTCCTCCCTTCGTAATTCCCCACCCAAACTCGTTTCCTTCGACATAGCAACGCTTTCCTCCATCCTCATTCCACTTCCTTCATTAAACCTATTATCGCTTTTACTGTCCCTTCCTTCCATCCTTCAATGCCAGCGTTCTTAAACCTAGCACATAAATTATATAATATGGAATCTAACACCTTAGATCTCTACGCATTCATGTTACTTGAAGACGCCTGTGTCTTAGGGGAAACTAAGTGTTGAGAGTGGGCTTGAGGGGTAGTCTATAGATTATTACAGATGACCTTGAACGCTCCAACTATTTAAAAATGATTATTTCTTACGCACATTAGATGGCATAATACACACATGAATTTAAGTATCTCTTATACTATAGGAATGGAATTGAATCCTACCAGAGTTAAAAAGTCGCAAAATATGATAGATTAGTTTGTATTAAGAGGTCACTAAGAGAAAAGGATTTGGAGTAGAGCGGAAGGCAGAGAGTATATTTTCTCGAGTTTCGGTTATTATTAACGTTATATGGATACATTGCCATGCGGTGTGATCAGAGAGAGAGAGAGAGAGAGAGAGAGAGAGAGAGAGAGAGAGAGAGAAGAAGACAGACAGACAGAGACACACAGAGAGACAGAAAGACAGAGAGACAGAGACAGAGACAGACACACAGAGAGACAGAGAGACAGACACACAGAGAGACAGAGACAGAGACAGAGAGACAGAGACACAGAGACAGAGGCACACAGAGACACAGAAAGACAGAGAGACAGAGACAAGGAGTTACAAGGAGTTACAAGGACAAGAGGAAGCCTCAAAGACCGTTTGGTCCACTCTGGGAGGTTCCTGTTATTAAAAGTTTATTTTTCTTTCAACTATCCTAGCAGTAGTAGAAAACTGGATAGAAAAGTAGAAGGCTCTCTCCCCACCCTCCGCTCCCTCCCTGCCAGAGGCAGGTACGGAAAAAGGTTGAAGAAAATACCTTGACCCTGGAAAAGTAGCCAAGGAAATTTTACAGGAAAGTGGAGAATATATAAATAGCTCTATATTTAGCTTGCTCACAGAGACACCGTGCAAGCGAACTCATGCAGAGTTTTCTTATGTTTTAATCTTAAACTATGAGAGTATTCAGTACTTTGTCTAGCCTATTTTTAAACACATTTACACTTTGACTAGAAACAACCTCTGAGGGAAGTTGGTTCCAGATATTAACTATTTTATAGGAAAAGAAATTTCCGCAGACAGAGGTCCTAAATGTCTTTAATTCCAGTTTAAACCCATTATTTCTTGTCGGATTGGCATTAAGTGAGAATAAGTTTGTGTAATCTACCCTGTCTATTCCTTTGAGCATCTTGAAGACTTGAATAAGCTGACCCCGCAACCTCCGCGTCTCTAAGCTAAACAGATTTAGGCGCTCCAATCTCCGTTGGTAGCTTTGCATTCTCATTGAAGGGATCAATTTTGTAGCCCTTGCTTGTACTCTTTCTAACCTTTCTATATCCTTCCTGAGGGATGGAGACCAAAACTGCGCACAGTATTCCAGTTGCGGTCTGACTAGAGAATTATAAAAAGACATTACAGTCTCCTTGTTCCGAAACTGGAACTGTCTTTTAATATAACCTAATAATTTTAAGGCCCTCTTTTCGACTTCTGCACAGTGCTTCGACGGTTTCAGATCGTTGCTGATATAGACTCCCAAGTCTTTCTCTAGATCGGTCTCAGTCAAGTTCCTTCCCAAGAGAGAGTAATCGGTCTTTGGGTTTTTATAACCTATGTGCATTACCTTACATTTGTCCAAGTTGAATGGCATCTGCCAAGTAGCAGACCATTCGCCCAACCTGTCAAGATCGTTCTGAAGCATTCTTACGCCCTCCTCAGTACCTACACTACTTCCTAATTTCGTATCGTCTGCAAATTTGGAGATTGCACTTAGAAGCCCGACGTCTATATCGTTAATATAGATGATAAAAAGTAAAGGACCCAGCACGGAACCCTGTGGGACACCACTGGTGACGGGCGCCCACTCCGAAGCCACTCCATTTATTACCACTCTCTGCTTTCTATCTTTTAACCAATCCTCAATCCAGTTGGAAACGAGCCCGGTGATTCCTAGTCCTTTGACTTTAGCTACCAATCTAGCGTGAGGGACTTTGTCAAAGGCTTTTTGAAAGTCGAGATACACTCTATCTATTGCCCTACTTGCATCGTACAGTGTATGCATATTATGGAAAAACTCTAACAGGTTTGTCAGACAGGATCTATGTCGCCTAAATCCATGTTGAGAATAAAAAATTAGATTGTTAGATTCAAGGTGATACACAATACGTTTTGTAATGATGGATTCCAACAGTTTGCCGACAACTGATGTTAAACTGATTGGGCGATAATTACAAGGTGTTACATTTGCTAACTTCCAGTCGGTTGGAACTTTCCCTAACTCGATTGATTGTTTGAATATGGTTACTAAGTCGTCAACAACATTGTGGCTAACCTCTTTTAATACCCTTGGAAGAAATAAGTCGGGACCAGGTGATTTGTATTTATTCATCTTATCAATTAATTGCTGTACCTCATTTCTCGTAAAACTTATGGTCTCTACGGGATTGTCACCATCATATGTAATCCGAGGACTTGGCACTTCTATTGTGTCTTCCTCCGTGAAGACTGTAACGAAGAACTCGTTTAACGTATTAGCTATATCTTTATCACCGAATTTCAGTACGCCATTTCTATCTTTTAAGGGGCCTACAGAATTTTTAATTGGCTTTCTGCTATTAACATGGGCAAAAAATTCTTTAGGGTTAACTTTACAGAGTGAGGCAACTCTAGCTTCTTCATCACGTTTGGCTGATCTAATTAAGGACTTAACCCTCCTACGTAAGTTTATATAGTTTTCTGAATTAGTGTGGTTGAAATGCGACTTAAGTAGTTTGTAGGCTCTATTTCTTCCCGTAATAGCCCTCCTAATTTCGTTGTTAAACCATTTCCGTGACTTTGTTGACAAGGAAACCATTTTAGTGGGTATAAAAGTGTTCTGTAATATACTAAATTGATCCCTATATGAGCTCCAGGTGACATTAACATCCTCACTTATTAGAACTTCAAGCGTGTCTAAACTACTTCGGAAGCTTTCAAAATTTGCTCTCGAGAAATCCAGTCTTTCACGAGTCTTTTCGCGTGTATTAACTGGAACGCTGAGGTCAAACCTAATCAAATTATGATCGCTGTTACTTAAATTTTCACCAATAGTCAGGTTAGAGACTAGGTCATCTTCGTTCGTGAATATGAGGTCTAGTTTATTATTACCCCTAGTAGGCCCGTCAACCCATTGACTTAATAAGTTATCATCGGCAAATTCCAACAGTCTTGAGCCCTCAGCATCAGCTGTTTTGTTTTCCCAATTTATATTACCACAATTAAAATCACCAAAAATCACACTGATCTTATTATTCACTATTCTGCTTAATTTGTTATACAAGTTTATATCCTTATGCACGGGGTAGTGAGGTGGTCTATATACTAGAAGTAGCTGCACTACTTTATTATT
Organism: Bathynomus jamesi; assembly: GCA_023014485.1. Lineage (NCBI taxonomy): Eukaryota > Metazoa > Arthropoda > Malacostraca > Isopoda > Cirolanidae > Bathynomus > Bathynomus jamesi. The sequence continues at coordinate 68,642 of JAJOZX010001807.1, forward strand.
TAGGTTTAGATCAATTCCCAACATTTCATGAGCAGATACGATATTACTGTTTACTGGGTGCAGGGAGTCCCGAGCATACAAAAGTACACCGCCGCCTTCCCTTCCGTTCCTATCTTTGTGAAACATTTTGTAACCTACCATTTCAAATTCTCCTGCAAAATCCCTTGATTCAGAATGAATCCAGGATTCCGTTATTCCGATGATATCAAAGTTCTCAGTTTTGACAAGCGCTATAAATTCCATTAGTTTGTTTCTAATTGACCTAGCATTGAAGAGCACAGTTTTGAGTGATTTTAAGTTGTGGTTTTTCCTAACTGGCCTGACACACAGAGAGACAGAGAGACAGACACACAGAGAGACAGAGACAGAGACAGAGACAGAGACACAGAGACACACAGAGACACAGAGAGACAGAGAGCTTTTAATGGTTTGTGGGTAAGGGCTTCACGTATGTTATTTTAGTACAGGGTAGTTTATGTGGAGGTGTTAACGTAACTTGCACGTGGGACTGTTAATTGTAAGACAACTACCATAGCTGGGACTGAGACACGTTATCCCCTGCATACTCTATATATATCTATATACAGTATGTCTCTATATATAAATAGATAGAGTGATCAACACAATGATAATGTAGACGTCATTGATGGGGTTAGAGCAATTATGTGCACCAATCCGAACACACCTCCGCTGCCATAAGGACCGCCCATTTTATACCTAACAGACTAGCTTGGGACGAGACAGAGGCGCGATACTTCTTGTAAGCACTGTACGTCGTGCTTCAGTAGCAAGAACCTCTTTGGAGAACTCCTTTTCTGTAATTAGTCGCGAACAAATTTTAATTTTCTTTCTTTTACAAGGCGATTGTAATGCGTCTTTACAATTCACTAGTTAGATCTCATCTCTAATATTGTGTCCAGTTTTGGTCTCCGTCCCTTAGGAATAGGCTGACCATATTTCCTTGAGACAAAAAAGGAACGGGGGTTATGTAATATTCTGTATTCATGAAAAAGTAAGTACATAAACATATTGAGCTTACAATTATTCTTCAGTGACAGAACCCATACAAAAACCCATACAAAACGGTACTGTCCCGTTCAAAACGGTACGTATGGTCAGCCTACTTAGGAAGGATATAGAAAGGTTGGAAAGGGTACAAATACGGGCTACAAAATTGATCCCTTCAATGAGAATGCCAAACGAAGGTAACAGAGATTGGAGCACCTAAATCTGTTTATCTTAGAGGCTAGGAGGTTACTTATTCAAGTTCCCAAGATGCTCAATGGAGTAGCCACGGTAGACTGCGGGAATTTATTCTCATTTAATACCGATCCGACAAGCAATAATGGTTTTAAACTGGAACTAAAGACATTTAGTACCTCGATTTGCGACATTTTCTTTTCCTATGAAATAGTCAATATCTGGAACCAACTTCCCTCGAAGGTTGTTTCAGCCAAAGTGTAAAATGTTTAAACATAGACTGCACAAAATTCTGAATACACTCATAGTTTAAGACTAAAATATAACGTAACCCTGCAGGAGTTCGTCTGCACGGTTGATGTGTGTGCATTTGCATAATGATAGAGCTAACTCGTATATTCTTCTGTAAAATTTCTTTGGCTATTCCAGGATCAAGGTATTTCTTCAACCTTTTTCCGTACCCGCGGAGGCGGGGAGGTAGCCTTCTGCTTTTCTATCCATTTTTCTACTACTGCTACAAAAGATTAAAAATTAACTAGTTTAATAACGAACCTCCCCCCAGTGGACCAAAAAGTCTTTGACACTCTCTCTCTCCTCTCTCTCTCTCTCTCTCTCTCTCTCTCTCTCTCTCTCTCTCTCTCTCTCTCTCTCTCTCTCTCTCTCGAAGCGATCGAGCAAATGCGTGCGGACCTACGTAGGATAGGAGAGTGGTCGGAAAAAATGGCAAATGCCGTTTAACTTGGGTAAATGCAAGGTCTGCACATTGGCTACGCCAATCCCAAGTCGAACTACTCCATGTTGAGGAATAATATCGAGGCCACTGATTTGGAAAAGGACTTGGGTGTACTAATTAGCAGCGACCTTAAGTTTACCAAACAGTTCGTAGAGGTGGAAAAGAGCCCAGAAGCTGTTGCGTTATATGAGGAGGCAATTTCGATTTCGGAACAAGGAGATTGTGCTCTATCTGTACAATTCCCTGGTTCGGCCGCACCTGGAGTATGCTGTGCAGTTCTGGTCGCCCACCCCAGGGAAGATATTGAGAGGCTGGAGCGAGTCCAGGCGAGGGTCACAAAGTTAATCCCTTCCGTTAGGCATATGGGCTACAATCGACGCTTACGCGCCCTGAATTTTTTCACTGGAAACTCGGAGGCTGCGCGGTCAACTCATCGAGGTTTTCAAGCTCTTACACTGGTTCAAAGATGTCGATTTTAGAAGCATGTTTAGTTTAAATGATAACTCAACTTGCAAAAATGGTTGGAAGTTGGATTTGAAACGGTTTAGGACTAGTGGTGTGGGAATTACTTTACCTATAAAATCTGTGACACGTAGAACAGGCTACCTTCAAAAGTTGTGAACAGTTCCTCTGGGATCAGTTCAAGAAAAGGTTAGACCGAATCTTGCACACTATTTGAGGGTGTATGAATTTCCCTGGCACCGTTGCCATGGTACCTCCTCGGTATGGGCAGCAAGGCCTTTTGAGGTCTTCTTGCCCTTGTAACTCCTTGTAACTTTAGTTAATCTTGATTTTGCTACCGCCCGAATTATTCATTCTGATGAAGGTCAAGCTTGTCACTCCACCTTAGACCTACAGCTAACGTGGAATAAGAACCACGACCCAACACGAGTGGTCAGAAATTACAAGGTCCCTCGCCCAGAGTCGATCTTATGACATCTCGAATCGGCAGCCCAGGTAGCACAGTTGATTGATCAACTGTTGTGCTACAATATATTGATAAAATAAGTGGAATCACATTTCCAAATATATTTTCTCTAAAAGGTGAGGATAAAATGTTTTTCCCGTATTTACCAACTAATGAATTTACATCAGTACCCAATTTCAACCCCATTTCGAGTTGATATCGAAATTTTTCTTTTAGATTGATATTTCGAAATTGCCAGATCACCATCATTACAACACTAAAAGGTTGATTCATCGATATGGCTTCATCATTATATCGATACAAATGTGCTACCTGGATATATATATAAAACTGAGTTTTACTAAGGTAAATACTGTAAATAACTTTAGTAAATAGGAGCCATATGTTGTTTTGAAAAGCAAAGAAAGGCAGAGAATGCAGCGAACGAAGTTAAATGACGAGGAATAGCAGTACAGTACCTCCATTTTCTTGATTCTCCTCCAGAAGAATGACGGTATCACTCTCTACCTCTGCGTTGATCTCTGTTCTAAGTATTTCCCCTAACAAAACTGTATCAAGCAATTCCCTGTTAAATGGAAAATAAAAAAGAAAAAATGCTTAGCTACTGAAATTATTTCTAAATGTACAGGGTGTCCCATAAGTCCGGCATCATAGGAGAAATTCATATTTTTCTATTTCTACAAACCATAATTCATATTTTTCTCTTTCTACAGGCCATAATGTCTGTGAGCAAGAGACGAATCCAGATAATTCTACTCATAGATTTTTATCTCTGGGGCCACTTGAAAGCGCTGGTATACGCAGAGAAAATTAGGAGTGTTGAACATTTGCGCAGCGCATTATTGGGCATGTAACACCATTACTCCTGATATCATTCACCGTGTGCTTGCTGACTGGGTATCACGTCTGAATTTGTATATTGAAAACAATGGTGGACATACTGAGCACGTTCTGTAAATAAAAGCTTTTGTTTTGCCTTTTTTTATTATTTTCCTATGATGCCGGACTTATGGAACACCCTGTACATTCACTTCACATATAGAATTTTCAAAGAATTATTTAGTTATACCTAAATTATTTAAAGAAAACGCGCTGCACCTATTTTAACTGTGCGTACAAAAATATTTGAATTTGACAGTATGTGAATGACAGAAAATGATGGCAATAATTTTATGTTTACACTTCCTTATCTAGCATTTATAAATGCTGCCCATTAAAATGTCAATATCATCCTAGTCTGCGCTACAGTGACGTACATAAGGGGGGCATAGGGGGGCCTAGGCCTCCCATTGTAAAAGTATTACTACTTCATTAAAGATATATGAAAAAGAAATTTTCAAAAATCGATAACTTTGCAACATTCACCACAAAAATATCTTGATGTCATATGGAATTTCAGTTATTTCATGGTTACCAGTGAACATGTTATTAACTCAAAAACTCAAAAGCAATTTTGGCTGGCTTAGGAACGTTATATATATGTCTTTACGTACGATTAATTGGTGCAAATTTAATTCTTTGCCCATAATTGGAAATAAAACCAACTAAAGCCTTCCAAGATGCAATTCATTTTGATTCCAACTCAATCATCATCAATTTTAGGCTGACACACACACACACACACTGTGTGTATATATATAATATTATATAGCACTAAAATCACAAAATAACACGTGATCTTATTAATAAGCAAACAACCACAGGGAAAAGGAAACACAAAGTCCGAGCGCTTTCGTGATATATTCACATTATCAAGGAGGAATATGTCACGAAAGCGCTCGGACTTTATGTTTCCTTTTCCCTGTGGTTGTTTGCTTATATATATATATATATATATATATGTATATTGTGTGTGTGTGTGTGTGTGCCCCCCCCCCTCGTTTAAGAAATGCTGTGTACGCCCCTGTCTGCGTATATACAGTAACAAAGATAACTTTTAATGAAATAATTACGAAAAATCGTACCTTTTATGAGCGTTTTCAACATGAGTTAAAATGTTTTTCCTGAGTCTTGCCCCTTCCGCTTTCGTCAATACAGAATTTTTGACGATGCCAAAAAAAGTTGATACACTCACTAACAAACAAAAATGGGAGAGAAATAATGAAAATATATTAAACATAATAAAAAAAAAGACATATCATACTGTAAAGATGGTGATTGATTTTTAGTTTACACACACACACACCTACACCTACACCTATATATATAGTGTGTGTGTGTGTGTTTGCAAGATCCAGAGTGTTTGTACCTTAATTTTAACGTTATGAGGCTTTTCAAGAGGCATTAACAATAAGTGTTCAACTTGAAATAACATATAAATGGGATCTTTTCCGTTTGGGGGCTAGCAGCGAATTTTAATGAAAATCGGTATACTAATGTAATTTTGGTCACTGATTTCAAAAATAACTTTCTTTTTTGGAGAAATGAAAAACACACATGTTAGAGCACTTTAAATAATTAATGTGTTTTTAACGAAAATATCATGACTTAATCTAACCAATCGTCAAGGGCGTACAGTTGACCTAACCGGGTATTCAGTTGACCTAACCTGGCATTCAATTGACCTAACCTGGCATTCAATTGACCTAACTGGGCATTAATTCTTGATTTTCTTTTCTTTTAAAGTGATCTAACATGTTTGTTTTTCATTTCTCGAAAAAAGAAAGTTATTTTTGAAATCAGTGACCAAAACTACATTAGATACCGATTTTCATTAAAATTCGCTGCTAGCCCCCAAACGGAAAAGATCCTATAAATGTTAAAAACTGACGTTGATAGCAGGGCCGTAGCTTGGGAGCCGCCAGGGGTGGCTGAGCCTCCCCTGGAAAATTTTGAGTCTCCCCCTCAACATTAAAATTCCATCGCAAGAACGAATATCTGTTGTTAAAAATGTTCTTAAAAACCAAGCAAAAACGAAAGCAGACGTGGTGGGTGGTTTTCGATGAAATTTTTGAACAAAGGATTGCTTTTCAAGCCATTTATAATTTACTGGCAGTTGCTAAAATATTTGGATGCAGCACTGCGACATGTGAATCCACTTTTTCAGTTTTAACCAGGATAAATCGTGCCCAAATACTGGCAATGTGTCACCAACGAATGGCAAATTTAGTTCTACTGAAATTTGAGAAAGAACGCACGAAAGCAATCAATATGGATATTCTTTATGGATATTCTTTTAAGAAAAATTAACGATAAAAAAAAAAAAAAGTTGCCACTGTTTTGAAGTAATTTTAATTTTTTTATTAGTGTACTCAAGTACTGTATTTTGTTTTTAAATTTGGAACCAATGTTTCTGTTGTTGTTTATTTTTCAATAACTTAATATTAGATTGGAATAAAAGAAAAATTACCCCAATGCATTATACTATTTTAGAATTATTACCAATTTGTATTTTGTATTGTATCTAAGTCGTGTTTCATTTGTTTAAACTTTTTACATTTTAACACGTTGTTTACCAAAAGGAGTTTTAGAATTATAATTCAGTTTTGTAATTGTCTAATTGACCTCGTCCAATAAATGCGTGGTGCTACTATAGCGTGATTCCTACCGGTGACTTCGATACTATAGGGTGATTCCTACCCGTTTTGGTTCGAAACTACATTACTGTAGAGTGTGATTCCTATCCAAGGTATAAATGAAAATATAATAAATATAAAATGTTATTTATTATTCAATTTTATTTATTTAAAAAATAGTTTCGGTGCTACTATAGTATGTGGTCTACCTACGATTGGTTAGGTTTAGTCACGATATTTTCGTTAAAACTAACGAAAATATCATGACTAAACCTAACCAATCGTCAAGGGCGATGGACATTGGAATGTAAACAAGCAATTAGTAAACAAGGTAAGAAGCTATAATTAAAAGGTAGACCGCCGAATCGAGGTAGGAATCACGCTATAGTAGGGTGTGTCGAATTTTTCAACTTTCAAATTCCAAATATGAGGGGTGCTAAAAAGTTGCAGCATGACTTAGGAATTCTAAAGATATTTTTGTTAATTTAATATAATTTAGTTTTGCTTGGTAAGAAGCTACATAAAAATAGTGACTTTTTTGACTTTTTTGTGGAATTATATAATAATTATTATATTAATAATTAATATGCTGTATATATAATGCACTGCTGTTTTTGCTTATTTCACAGGTTGAAAACATATTCATCAGTGTGCTGAAGATTACTTGTCCGTCAGTGCTACCATCCTAACCAGTGGAATTGACCTACAATGGCTTCTAAAAGGAGGACAAGACTGGGGACATTCACACTATATGAGCAACCTAATTGGAACTGGTAGAGAGTTGTTGCCCTCTGAACTCCCAACTCTGCGAGACGTTCTGAAATATGGGCTACTGCTAAGAGAACAAAGTGGTGAGGATGTGAGAAACTACCAGAAGCCAGTCTTGCAAAGGACATTTACCCTAAAGTGCTTGAAAAGTGGGAACGAGCAAACAGTTCTTTTGTAGCCCCCGTTGTAAATTCACGAGTCACAATCTTAAACAAGATCCAAGAGAGCTGGGAGCAGGCCAAAAAACATATCTCTTGGGAGAGGAAAGCTACATGTCAAAGAGGCTTTCATTGCAAAACTTGACAAGCTTTTGACATCCTCAGTTGCAAGTGTAAAATTGTTTTCTTCTGCTCTGAATTTGGCTGCTTGCAGATGCTGGTTGCAAAAACGAAACTCACATTAAACTGTACATGCCCTAAGGAGATGAAGATCCCTGTGAAGGAACTTGCTTTCATTAAAGGTCAGAGAGACAAGTCTGGTTCTATTGGACCACATCAGATTGGCTTGCCAGATCAACCTGAGCACAACAGACAAGTCAAAAAGCAGAAGCGGCAAGAAGACGAAAGAAGAAGGCTTGCTGAATATAAGTAGACAAGTAAGCAGGATTTTCAATGCCATCAAATTAAATAATTTTCTCTGATGATGAAAATGAAGAACAAATAGCTGATGCTCAAGATGGAAAGGATGGAAGTTATGAAGTGACATTAGAAATACCAAGCACGTCTTCAACTTCCAATAAAAAAGCCAGAGTACAACACATTAGAAATACCTAATGTTGCTATGCATAGCATCAGATATGGTGTTGGCCTGCGTGCCACAGCTGCCATCACCACTGCTGCCTTTATGATGATGCTGGCTTGATCACTGAAGAAGACAAGAGACTTGTAGTTGATCACAATAAAGTCAAGAGGGCCCAAGAAAAAATTATGAGATCCTGGATCAGGAATTTGATGATCTTTGTAAGAAGGGTGAAATTGACTGCAACTGCATCTTCTTTGACGGCAGTCAAGATACAACTAAAGTTATGCTGAAAGCAGACAATTCAGATCGTCAGTTCCCCAGCATCATCAAAGAAGAGCATTATTCTGTGTGCAGTGAGCCAGTGGAAGATATCTCTACCACTTCACTCCTGAGAAAGGCTCAACGAGAAAAAAACCTGCTGAAGTTATTGCTGATAATCTTGTAGATTTCATGAAGAAGAAGGGCATTGATAAAAGCCTGCAGGCCATTGGAGGTGATTCTACAAATGTTAACACTGGCTGGAGGGTGATTCCATGCATGGTAGAGGTCAAGCTTTGCCGTAAGCTGATCTGGTTGGTTTGTGCCCTCCACACTAACGAGTTACCCCTGCGACACTACTTGATCACAGCACTGGATGGGAAGACCTTGTCTAACAACAAGTGGACAGGTAACATTGGCAAGATGCTAGACACTACAACCGAACTTGAAATTGATCCTTCATTCACCAAACTCTCAATTGGAGAGCCTCTTACTTCACTGAGTGACAATGTCGTAAAGGATCTCTCTACTGATCAAGCGTACGGGTATAGGATCACACAAGCCATAAGGACAGGAGAACTTCCCACAGATCTGGCCCTTCTTGAAATTGGTCCAGTGAGCCATTCAAGGTGGTGACAACAGCAAACAGGCTTTGTCGCATATGGGTTTCAAAACATGGCCTTAAAGGCAAAACCCTCAACAACTTAAGACTGATAGTGGAATACATTGTTGGTGTTACTACCCCTGTTGGTTCAACATCAAAGTAAAACACTCTTGGGTGGAAGGCCCACGCCACATCTTGTTTCAGCTGCGGCTAGTTAGGCTGCAAAAGAAGGCTGTAGTGGATGCTGTTTTGCCAACCATCAAGCGCTCAGCATGGTATGCATTCAGCGAAATGATAATCCAGACACTCTTGCTCAGATGACAGTGAGGAGAGGAGAGCTGGTGTCCAAAAGATTGTTGACATGAGGGGTGGAGATGATGACACACTTGGAGATCTTTCTGTACGTCCCAGGAAGACACTTCCATCAACCCCAGTGCTTCTTCCGTGTTGGAGCTGACAGACTGGTCTGACGGGGTATTTGAACCTCCTTTTGACATGTAAACTGACTACAGCGGAAGTAAAGAAGTTCTTTGACAAGCCTAGCAAGTTCCACAGTGGCCCTGTCATGCTCAGTCAATAGAGAGGTGTGTGAAACAAGTCACAGAGGCAGCAGGCAGGGTGTATACACATGAGAAACGTGAGGGCTATATCAGAGGCCAAGAAGCAAGTCGGCGGCCTGATGTCAAGAACGAATCAAAGCAAGACTTGATGAAACTTGTTTAAATATTTTTTTTTACTGATGTCATTACTTTCTAATGTTGTTTTATGATTACAAGGATCTACAGATATACAGAAGCTAAGGCTAACAAACCCTAAGATCCACTCTAAGGTTAGCCCGAGAGAAAGGAAAGAGTAGCGGGTTAAGAGAAGAGAAGAGAATAAGGGTTAAGTAAGAGCAACACCTATCACTCATGGGTTAACATTCATTCAGAAAAAGAGGAAAGTGTCTCACCATCATCATCCGCCGGCCACTGCCGACAAGTCAGAAAGATAGTCGGAGAGAATAGGAGAGGGGTGAAAGATGAAAAGAAGTAAAATAAGAACGCTTACAAACCATGCAAACACAGTCTTAACTCACTGTCATACCATGCAAACTACAAACATGCAAGAAAAGAGTTAGACACATGTAAAAAAAAAATTTAAAAAAAAAAAAAAAAAAAAAGGTGGGTTAGTTTACGCTATGAGCTACATCTACATTCGTGTTAGTCTAATTTTTTTTTTTTATTTTTTTAATAATTTTATTGCTGGCATCACACGCTGGCATGTCACAAGCTGGCATTCATCGTCAACAGACTCATCCTCGAGCACCACCACCAGAGCTTCCGTTGCTAACTTTGTTGTTTTTTAAATTAAAGAACGTTAATACCTTTAAAATGTCTGTCAAGACGGTTCTTAAACATATTAACGCTGGTAGAATGAACGACTGACGCGGGTAAGATTATTCCATTTATCAATAATTACTTTAAACGTAAAGAAGTTTTTAGCGATATTAGTAATGAAACGTCTGCCACGCAACTTAAATCCGTTATTGCGAGTATTACTATTATCAAAAGTGAACAATTTGTCAAAATTTACGTTATCGATGTTATTAACGATTTTGAAAACTTCAATAAGCTCCCCCCTTAATCTTCTAGTTTCGAGTGAATACAGTCTAACTCTTTAATCCTATCTTCATAAGGCTATTGCGCAATAACGGAATAAGTTTCGTGGCACGACGCTGAACCCTTTCTAACCTATCAATATCCTCACGCAAGTACGGGCACCAAAACTGAACGGCATATTCTAAATGAGGCCTGACTAGGGACTTGTAAAGGGGCAATATAATATCCTTCGATTTAAATTCGAAATTACGCGCTATGAAGCCTAACATCCTATTAGCTTTTGCGCAAGACTCCAGGCACTGGTTCCTAACCTTTAAATCTTTAGATACGCGTACGCCTAAATCTACTTCCTCGTCAACGCTCGCTAACTCCTATCATCCATCGTGTACGCGTAATTATTGTTGCGAGAACCTATATGCAAAACTTTACTAGGATATGTTTTATGCAGAGAAACTAAAATTTTTATAGCATTACCTGACATTTTGAGAAGCTAAAATTAATAAATGTTGTTTTCCGAGAGCAATTTATGTGCTTTTTAATCAAACGTAGATTTACCAAGCTAAGTGTTGAGCAATCACAAAAATAATAGCAGATTTGAATTCTTCACATCCAAAAACATATTTTTAAAACCCCTCAGTGAAGGAATTGGCAAAAATTAATTTTCACCTCCCAAATTGACACACCCTAACGCTATAGTAGCACCAAATGCGTATATATAGAATTTTAACTTTAACACGCGTTTTATTTTACAAAGAATTCCCTATATTATCGGTACTATGTAGCCTCCCCTATATTACCAGTAGCCTCCCTTGGAGATTACCATTAGCTACGGCCCTGCGTTATAGAAGTAAGAACAGAATCCTTGCATAGGCCGATATGTATCCTTATAGAAGAGTAACAGAATGATGTTGAAAATGTTTGTGACTTACAGAATTAAGTCTGCCTACGTGATGGCAAAGAAACGAGTTGGCTAAGGTGTGAGCCTGTGGAAAATGTTAGATAAAGAAAGGAAAATGGCTGAAACAAACCTTTCACTGATCAAAATTTGGTGTGGAGTTCATCGCTCATATCTGGCTTTTGGCACAATCTCTAAAACTGTGAAGGAGGTGAATATGTCTGTTTGAAATACAGGCCCGTAGCCAGTCGGGGGTTGGGGAGGTCGGACGATCCCTCCCCCCCTTGACAGGAAAGGTCCATTTTTGTAACCATAGTTATAACTTATGATGTGATATTATAATATATACAACATCATTTAGTAAATAAACACTTGCATTTACTTGGGGGGGTCTTAATTTCACAACCTACTCTAAAGTACTCTAAACCCCCTCGTAGTTACTAGGTCGTTGCACTAAAAGGTCCGCCTTTTTACAATTTCGACCCCCCCTCCCTTCTTGGAAAGTCATGGCTACAGGACTTAAATATTCATCATTAACTAACTATAAATATAAGGTCTTCCACAGAAAATTTTAGCGGTTCTCTCAGCTGACTTCTATTAAAACCCTGAACTGTGTCACTGTTACTAAAAAGGTTGTCTACACATATGTCAATAGTTTCTGCAGCAAGTACAATAGTAAATAAAGACTTCATCAAAGTTAACCATATGTGTGTTAGTATATTCGGTGTAATGGGAAGGGAGCAAGCCTATTTGGCCAAAAGGTTCACCTCCTCGTTACCGGCAATACCCACATGAGAAGGAACCCAACAAAAGGAAATACGCCGTGCTGAATATGCAGTAAGAAAATGAATCAGTTGATGTACCCTTCTGAGAGGGTGTTTAGGGTCATAAGATTCTGAGGACGCAAGAACACTACGGGAATCTGAAAAAATTACAAAAGAACTTGGAGGGAGAGTACTAATATGAGTTAAAGCTTCTAGGATAGCAAAAGGCTCCGCCGAGTAAATGGAAGTATCGTGCGGAGATGCATGACCGGACAGTCATGGAAAGGAGGTGGAAAACCGCCGAAATGACCACACCTGACGAAGAATAAGAGCCATCTGTGTAGATATGGATTAAATAAGAATGGCGAACAAGGTGTCTACGAAACAGGGATAACAAGACAGTACTAGGGATGGACTTCTTATCGAAAGAATACAAATCCTTGCAAAAGGAAATCGGAGAAAGAACCTACGGAGGTTGGACCAGGGACTTTTTTAACATATATACTAGTGGGCCAAATGGCCCACTTGCCCTTGTATTTGGCTCACTAGTCACATTATATTGGCCCACTAGTCAATTTTAAGCTTTGGAGTAAAAATATTGATTCTAGCAAGCAATGTTCCCTCTAATTTTTTTTAGTCCGTGTGCGCAAGAAATTTTTTTCGTGCCTACATTTAGATTCATGGTGAAAAATTGTGCAAACTTTTCTGAGCGCTATTAGCTTCAAAATGAAATATATATATATATATATATATATATTAATACTTAATAAATATTATTTCCGTAAGGTAATAGCTCGATCATTACGGTACTATTAAATGTATATTAAAAACTGTTTACGATATTATATTCTTAAAAAAGAAAAACATTTTATCCATTCTAAAAATATGAATAAAATAAAAAATAGTAAAATAAAATTCAACAAAATAAATAAATAAAATAAAAAATAACATTAATTGAAAATGACTATTTTAGTATCTTTCTCAAAACAATTTGAAAATGACTATTTTAGTTATCATTTTCTCAAACAATTTGAAAATGACTATTTTAGTTATCATTTCTCAAAACAATTTGAAAATGACTATTTTAGTTATCATTTCTCTAAACAATTTGAAAATGACTATTTTAGTTATCATTTCTCAAAACAATTGAAAATGACTATTTTAGTTATCATTTCTCAAAACAATTTGAAAATGACTATTTTAGTTATCATTTCTCAAAACAATTTGAAAATGACTATTTTAGTTATCATTTCTCAAAACAATTTGAAAATGACTATTTTAGTTATCATTTCTCAAAACAATTTGAAAATGACTATTTTAGTTATCATTTCTCTAAACAATTTGAAAATGAATATTTTAGTTATCATTTCTCAAAACAATTTGAAAATGACTATTTTAGTTATCATTTCTCTAAACAATTTGAAAATGACTATTTTAGTTATCATTTCTCAAAACAGTTTTTAGCATTTAGCAATTTAAAATAGACTATCAAGATTAATACAGGATTTTAGCCATTTACAAAATAGAAATAAAATAAAAAATAATAAAATTCAGTAAAATAAAATATAATCAAAATAACATTAAATGAAAGTGCCTTTCATTTAAGTATGATTATGATTTCTCTCTACGATCTTTAGCATTTGCCCATTCCAAATAAACCCTATGAAGATTAATAGATCCGTCATCATTCAGGTAACTTTTAATTCGCATGAGCATGTCCAAATGATTTTCTTTCAAGCGGTTTCTTAATTTGTTCTTTATAGAATTCATTAAACTGAAATTTTTGAAATTACTTCATTTACTGTCGTGACTCATGATACGTTCGAGCCTGTGCGCATTTTATTTTGCTGTGTGCGCGGGTTTCACAACGCGTGTGCGCGCGCACACACGCGCACACCTTAGAGGGAACATCGCTAGCAAGGTCTCCCATGCACTTGAGAAGAAAATGGGAGCTATCAGCTGAGTGACTGACTGTGGCGGTTTAGGGATTGTTTATGCGCGTTTAGAGGAACTGGAGGTAACGTTTTCGCTTTTTTCAATGTTTAGTGTTGGTTTTCACTTTATTGTTACTGCTTATAGAAATAGTGAATACCTGTGGATACCGAAAATAAGGTAGTGATTAGTTTTGCATCTAGCCATCTACTGCAATGTGTTTCCTTAAATTCCTTTGATTTTTATATAATTATCTGCTATCTAACTAACTATCTTTTAATATAAATGCCAAGTACTTGGTGTCTGCCCTTTTTAGATATACAGTATGTGCCCTTTTTTTTTTAAAGTGGCCCACTAGTAAAAATTCCTTAAAAAAGTCCCTGAGAAGGACCCAAAACGAAACTGGAAGAATCAGAAAAGGAACAAGAGTACGGTGGGTGGGTGAAAAAGGTATGGACAGTTGAACAAGGTGCCAAGAATCATCGGAAGTAGAATTCTATCAGGAAAACAAAGGAGGGAATCCTGTGAGCTCGGTAACGGCACTTCATCTGGAGATATGCACGACGGTATATATAATATATATATATATATATACAGGGTGTCCCATAAGTCCTGTCTCATATGAAATTTGTTTTTAATTAAATTTACAAAAATAATACATTAGAATCAAAACAAATGTTCAAAATGATGTCTTGTTTTGGGCCCTTTTTTTTTTTTGTTGCAGGTAGAATAACACGCAATAGCTAATATGGAAGCAAGTTACACTCTTGAGGAAAAGACATCAATTTGAACATTTGTTTTAGTTCTAATGTATATATTTTGTAAATTTAATTTAAAATAATTTTTTGTAGAAGACCGGACTTATGGGACACCCTGTATATATATATATTATATAATATATATATATATATATATATATATATATTATATATACCAAAATAATGACAAACACTAGTTTTTTTCCTTTTCATGATGTTATCCCGACACGGGCAATGGGTCACTCGCAAAGAGGCCATGAACGAATATGTAAGCACAAAAGTTTACTACGTAATTTCAGAACACCCTGTATTTAGTGAGAAATAAAATAAGAGGCATTACTTTGGTACTACCCCTCGTGTAATTTATAGTAGGTAAAAGACCGTAATAAAACTCTGTTTGCGTGAAATATTTCATTTGATATTTATATTTAAATGCTGAGAAAAAAATGATGTAAAACAAATATCAATGCTTATACAGGGTGATTCACTCGCTGTTAGCCCCAGAGTATCGCTAATACGATACTCTAGGGCAGGGGTCCCCAACCTTTTTGTGCCGAAGAGCATATTCAAGACTACCGGTAGTGCGGCGGGCACCATTTACTTTTTCAAGGCAAATTTATAGTTGGACTTAATAATGAAAACATAATACACAAAAAAAACATTTAATTCCTATGTAAATAATGAACATAATACACAAAAAAAAACCATTTAATTCCTATGTAAATAATGAACATAATACACAAAAAAAAACATTTATTCCTATGTAAAAATAATGAACATAATACACAAAAAAAAACATTTAATTCCTATGTAAAATAATGAACATAATACACAAAAAAAACATTTAATTCCTATGTAAAATAATGAACATAATACACAAAAAAACCCATTTAATTCCTATGTAAAATAATGAACATAATACACAAAAAAAAACATTTAATTCCTATGTAAAATAATGAACATAATACACAAAAAAAAACATTTAATTCCTATGTAAAATAATGAACATAATACACAAAAAAAAAACAAGGATGGGCTAACTAAGAATCTTAGAAAAATTATCAAAACGATAACTTAATTTATTTATAAAGAAATAATTATTTTCAAATAAATGAGCATCTGTTTCTGTAATTAACTACTAAATTTAATAAAATGTTAAGTATGTTACATATTTTAAATATTTAGTCACTAAATATTTAAAATATGTAACATACTTAACATTTTATTAATTTAGTAGTTAATTACAGAAACAGACAGAGCTGGGCAATAAATACATTGAACTGTATTTAAATACTAAATACTAAATACATGGGAGAAATGTATTTAAATACTAAATACTAAATACATTTACGAATGTATTTAGATACTAAATACAAAATACATCAATTGTATTTAAATAATTTGTAAAACATTTTAAATACATACAAATTTTAACATATGCATTCACTAATTCACTAAGCCATGACACGCACACGATAAAGAAATCAACCGCTTTCGACTAAGAGTGGCACACAACTGATTGAACTGACACGTTGAAACATGAACCATGCTGTACTACACTGTCGAAGCGTCGTACTGTGCAGTACAAACATGTATTAAACCAGTAAAAGTATTTAATTTTTATATTTTGAGTATTTAAATACATTGTATTTAAATACTCATAAAGTATTTAAATACTATATTTAAATACATGAAAAACAATGTATTTATAAATACAGTTCTAAATACACAAATGTATTTAAATACGTATTTAAATACAAATGTATTTAAATACTGCCACAGCTCTGGAAAACAGATGCTATTTATTTGAAAATATGTAAACATACTTAACATTTTATTAAAAATGTAAATAAAAACTTATCAATCGTAGTCAGTCAGTGGCGGGCACACGCAAAAGGGCCGGCGGGCACAGGGTTGGGGACCCCTGCTCTAGGGCTACTAGAGAGTGAATCACCCTATATAATTGAAAGATCATCTATTTAGTACCATTAACTGTACCTATGATCAGGCACGGCGCTATGGGTGGGCCTGAGGGTGGGTGGGGGACTTGGCACGTCCAGTTATGATTTTGTGCCCCCCACCGCCCCAGTTTTCGCCATTCACAATTATGAAATTCCCTAAAAATGGGGTAAAAAATGAACAAGTCACACCGTGAAAAATAGCATTGGATGGCTTACAGAAAGTAATAAATGACAAACATTTCACATTTGGCTCTAGCCAACGCGGGAGAAATGGATTATTTGCTGATAGGAGAAAACTGGTCTTTTCCTGCAATTTACTAAATTTCCCAAAAGAATATAGTGAATTTAATCTTTTAGTATCTGGCAACACTGAGGCTCAGAATAATAAGCCAGCATTATTTATGCTAATGATAAAATAATGTCGCATAATCAGAGCTATCGCAATAAAATGAATGAATTACTTCGAAATCTTTGAAAAATTACCCTAAACTGAATCAAATTACCCTAAAGTGGTCAACAGACTATAAAATGCAGAGGCTAATTAAAATCTGATTGTTTTTAGTTACTTATGCATAGTGAGTGTTTGAACAAAACCTGCCAGTCACTTTATCCCATATCCAACTCGCCTCACTACCAACTCATAACATTTGAAATAGGGATGTACGATAAAGACAATTATAATGGCAGACATACTAGGATTCGCTATTAATATATAGCGAGTCTACTTTAAATTGTAAGAATGATAGCTGCATTTTATGACCTAATATCGATGTTTAATGTAATGTGGTACAGTGAGACACAAAATATGCAGTAGAAAAAATTAGAAAAAAAATTGTGTTCTTTCCAATTATACATTAAAGTACGGAGAAAATATATTGATAATTGAAATAAAATATATCTGTCGTAACAGAGAAATTTGTTGACAAATATTTGCTGCTACATCAAGGGAATGTTTTAGGCCTTAGGCTATAAGCTGTTATATTGCTATTGGCTGTGCAGTGCTAAAGGGAACCACTCTGGTAATTTTAAGAGGTTACACAATGCTTAATTGTAAATAATTTGAAGTTTCAAAAATACCATATATAATAACACATACACACACACACACACACACACACACATATATATATATAATATACCCCCTCTGAATAATTGGGTGCCCCCGGCAAACATTAATTGGGTTCCACTATGAGTATGCTATTATAGCATCAGTTTTGGAGTCTGAAGTGCGGAGGGACTGATATATATATTATATCTATATATATATATATATGGTGTGTTGTGGTTGTGTGTGTCACTGTGTGTTCACAGTGCAGGTTCGAGACAGCAGCTTCAAACATGCACCTATATTATTTTAGCGTGGAAATAAGTTTCTTATAATAAAATTGAGAAAATATATACTTACAAAAGAAGACCAGACTTTTGCCAAAAATAAATAAATTCGTCATTTTACATAGACTAACAAGGCCTTAATTTGTTCATTTTCTAAAGAAATAGCTATCTCTGCCGGCCGATATCAACTCACTGCGTATGAATGCATCTTCATTCAGTTTCCATAGGGATCTTTATACCTCCAAAATTAACTATTCATTTAGCTCCAGTATACACCTTATGCTGAACCAAACACTATAAATGTCACTTAATATGAAAAGCCTCTTAACATTTTCTCGACTTGCATTTGTATACATCACCCACTTATTATTATAAAAAGTGTTCAAATGTTTATATATTAACACGAAAATTGAAGCCTATCACTTTTGACGAGTGTGCAACGAATTGAATAATGCAAACTTAATAAGTGAAAATCTTCATAAAGGTTGTATTTCTTTAAAAATTAAATTTCGTAATAGAGTCTATCATTCGCTTATAAACTGTAGGTAAGCTATTATAAAATGATAACCCGTTCATTACGTACGTAAACAAAGGTGCAGACCGACAGTATTTCAGTTCCAGAGATTGTGCTTTTTTCGTGCTAGTTCGTATCGTCGTGATATGTAATATCTGAAAGATTATGAAGCTGCTATCCGATAAAAAAAACCTTTCGAAAATGGTTTTAAATAAATTATTGGCACGGTCTTATTTCTCTATCGGTTTTTTTTTTCACTTCATTTAATGATACGTTACAGAAAGAAAAAACATACACACACACACACAACACTTGCTGTTCATACAGAATGTATAACGCTTTTCATGTTCTGTATAAATGTGAAAAGTAACACACACACACACACACACAACATTAAGTAAAGAGGGGCGTGAACTAGAGATGATGATAATAATATGGACATAACATTTACACGATTGGTCCCCCATTTTCAGGATAAAATTCAGATATGTCCATTAAGTAATGATGTTTACCGAGTCAATCAAAATCTCGCTTTTCAAAAGAGGAGCAAATTTGAACGCAATATATATATATATATATATATATATATATATATTACAGTGTGTCCGTAAAGTCATGGTGGATTTTAAATAGCTATATTATTGCAACGAAACATGATAATGAGATGAAAAAAATGCAAATTGAAGAACAAACTCTAAAGAAAAACTTTATTTAACGTAGTTCGATATGGTCTCTGGTAGTCCTGCAGACATCTAGGCGGTGATTCAATTCCAGCCACACACGCCCAAGAACATCAGGAGTGGACGGATGCGATAGCTTCCGTGATTCGCTCGTGCAAGTGATGAATATCCCTAATGGGTACACTGTACACGCTTTGCTTGACGTAACCCCACAAATAAAAGTCCAAAGGTGTCAGGTCCGGAGAGCGTGGAGGCCATGGCTTCCATCCTCCTCTTCCTATATCTCTGTGGAAATTTTTCATTAAGGAATTCTGAACAACGTTGGCATAGTGCGGAGGAGCACCATCTTGCTGAAAGATGACATTATTGTCAATAAATTGGGGTACTGCAAAATGTTCCAACATAGCGAGGTAGTTGTGTGACGTCACAGTGGGTTCCGCGAAGAAAAATGGGCCAATCACTCGATCTCGTGCTAGAGCACACCACACATTAACTTTCGGGCTATTACGCTCATGTTCAACATAGGCATGTGGACAGCCTAGACTAACTACGAGATAAAGGTTAAGCTTAGCCTAGACTAACTACAAGCAGAGATGGGCAAGATCACCAACTTTGGTGATCTTGAAGATCAAGATCAGATCACCAGAAAAATGTGATCTTGAAGATCAAGATCAGATCACCAGAAAAATGTGATCTTGAAGATCCAGATCAAGATCGTGATCTTGAAGATCACTTTTCAAGATCACTTTTTAAGATCACTTTTATATGAATTGAAAAAAGTTGTACTCTTGTAGAGTAAACAAAAACAAATTATTTTGTTAATCACTCCTGAAAAGTATCACTCCTAATACTCCCTGAGGGCTGAGGCAATACAAGCATCGCATCCTACCCATGTCACCTGATCTAAACCACGGGGATTGACGATTCCCCTTTCAATTTTTCAGGTGGTAAACTTAAAACTTAGTATTATCATAACTTATCAGCAAAGAAAAAACTATTAAATGACCTACATATAGTTTTTAGTTCTATTTTTCTCAATTCTCATTTCACCAGGTCCATAACCCATATCAATGAATGGTCAGCATATATAAGTAAACATTTTTTACATAGAATTTAATTTTACAGTTTTACTGCAGTACGCAATTACTGACAATATAAGGGTAAAAACCGCAAGTTAAGAGTGTTAATTTAATGTTCAACCGCTTTAAACATTTGCTTTCAGCAAAACCAATTGTTCAAAGTTACCATCCGAGAGACGACTTCGTTTGGGGCTATGAACCATGCCAGCAAACGAAAACAACCGTTCCACTGGTGCAGAGGAAGGTAGCGTGGTGTTATACCTCTTGAAGATCTTCTTTATAGCAGGATACCTATCTAAAGAGTCGAGTGCCTTACTGGTGTCCTGCAAATAATTGAGGACTTCCAAGTCTTCCTTGTTGTTAGGAGCAGAGAATGAGCCGTCCATAGTTCTGAAGAAATCGTCTTCAGATGATGAGTCTGAGTTCACCGAACTATTACCACTGCTGTCAGAATTACAATTTCTTACAGCCATTTGCAGCTTGTCTTTTACTTGAGACTTGATTGCTTCATGATCGCCGAAATTAGGCCCTTGCAACAATGATATCCATCTAAGTTTGAAATACGGATGAGATACTGAGGCCAAAACGGCATCAGTTACCTCGGGGCTCAACGACAAAAAATGACCAAATCTGGCATTGAAGCCAGAGACGACTGCTGCCAGTAATGGCATGCAGTGTCTCAAGCGCAGGTCGTTTGGTTGGATAGGCTCCAATCTTGCGAGGGCATCTTGAGTCACTAGGACTGTTGGAAGAAGACAACCGTAGTAGCATTCTTTCTCTGCCTGTAATTTGTTGAGGGCTGCTGCAATTGGTTTTAGAACAGACAAATATTCTGAAATAAATTCCAATTCATTGTCTTTGAGGATGGGTAGATTCAGTTCTTCAAGAGCTACATTCACGTCGTTCTTATGTTTATATATTTGGCTTAATGAGTCGTACATTGAGTTCCATCGGGTGACGCATGGGTACCTAAATTGGACGCCAGTTATTTCCTGTATTTTTTCTGCTGACTTGGGTTTACCAGCAGCATTCCACAGCGCCGAACATTTTCCCATTGCAGAATGCTTTATCTTCTTTAGTCCAGGTGAATTCAGTCCTTTATCTGCATCAGTTGTTGCTACCAAGTTCAATGTGTGGGAGGCACATCGAATATGGGATGATAGTTTCACTGACTCCTCTCCATGCTCTCCTGAATGTTCAGGAAAGTTGCTGATGATAACCTCTTCATCTGAATCTTTTTCATCATCATCTTCATCTGCATCATCTTCATCAATGTCGTCAGTACGATTCTGAACACGAACACCGAACTCTTTAAAGCATTTCACCATGTTCGATGCATTGTCGGTGACTGTAGATACAACTTTTCTATAAGATAAACCATGCTCCGAGTTGATCCTGTCCAATATTCCAGCAATTTTATCAAAGCTATGTGTTCCACGAAATCTTCGGCATGCCAGTGCAGCTGATCCTCGCGACAAGTCATCATTGATCTGTAATGTAAGAATATAAAATCAATGTTTGTATGAACATTTTTTTAAGCTTAATTTAATAATATTGGTTAGACACGCACCACCAGCTAAACTGCGCCACCAAACATTGAAGAGAAGAACTATGTGATATAAAGGAGGCAATTCAGCGATGAGTCGCCTACCATACCACCACATCAGTGACCCATCCCATAAGAGCAAAATGTGGAAGAGTCCATATTCACAGCCTGTGAATATGGACTCTTCCACATTTTGCTGTGAATCAGACACAATGACAGATGACAGAATCAGTGAATTAGTGTGAAATTACTGTGAATCACAGCAAAATGAAGACTCACCAAATTAATGAATGAGGAACACATGTCGAATAATTGAAAAGATTATACTATAAGTCTATCAGACTATCAGTCTATCACCAATGGTCAATTTATCAATTATATAAAAATAATACACTAAATCAATAGCATACCCAATGCGCAGTGACTCCCATGAAACTGCGGTGATTAGTTGACCATATGTCGCATGTAACACACACATGGTCAACTGCTGCCAGTTTTGCTTGTATGTCTTCCTTCATTGTACTGGTTGTTGTTGCAAGAGATCTAGCCAGGGTGCGTCTAGATGGCACCTGAACAGCCGGGTTGACGTCTGAAAAAAATATTTAAAAATTAAAACAAATACAATAGATTAGCTATGATAGAAAAAATATCAAAATATTTAGCTAGGCTAGCGATAGTCTAATGTTCATACAAATAATATGATTAATTATTTTAATCAGATATTAGCTATGGAAAAAATAGCAAAATATTTGAGTTATACTAACATGAAAGAAGATCCTTAAATTCATGTAGTTCAACTAGGCTCAATGGTAGGAGCCCATTAGCCACAAGCGAGAGAATCTTCTTTTCAAGGATATCCTTGCATATTGGTGGTCCTGGTTTTTGCTTGGAAATGTGGAACATGCTTAGTGTTGACTGCTTGGCAATTTTGGCAGGGCCAGCATTGCTGCCGCTGGCATCTTCTTCTTTAGCTGGACGCTTGCGAGATTTCTTCTCCGATTCATATTCACCCAAAAGATCCGAATGTAGTTTCTGCACAAGAAAATAAATTATTATCATGCGGAGAGACTTCTTGAACACCCTGTATAATATTTATCAGAGTATCAAACTTCTAGTTGAAATTAATACTTAACAAGATTCTAAAATTTTGTTATCTTTAACTAAAATTATTTTCACCATGATCAGTGCATTTTTATCCTATGTTAAATTGAAAGCCGAATTTCGTCCTTCAGTAACTAAATAGGAGAAATTACAGACATGGATCAGACAGAGAGAAAGACAGATACACCTGGCGTTTTATTATAGTTGGATATCGGCAGTTTTTAATGTAGTTACTAGTCCATAATCTATTAATATCTGAAGTGCACAATATATTCAAATGGACGTCTATGTAAATGTAGCATTAGTCTTGTATGGCACCAGTCACTTAAAATATGACTTGAACCATTATGTTAATGTTGCTACTTACTACTTAGTTACTAAGTAGTACTAACCCTGAGGTGCCTCAGAAGATTGCTTGTTGAGTCGAGGCCAGCAGACAGAATTGTAGTTTTCTTTGTACACTGCCTACAAATAACTTTGATACTGTTTCCAGTTTTTTCGACAATTTGAAAATATTTTCCGTTCAATAGCACAGATTGATCCTTATTACCAACATTGTTATCTAAATATATTGAATACTGTTCTGGTGACAACCTAGAATATTTGGTTCCCTTGGGAGCCTGTTGAAGTTGTAAAATTGCACTCATTATTAAAAAATTCAATCTGTAAATAAAATATGTTTAGAATTAATTTATTATGAATACGGACCTATAGGCTATATTTTATGCCTATATATAATAATATATTAATAGAACACTTTTAACATAATTGCACAGTAAATTACACTTTTTACGAGCCTAAATTCCACAGCAACTACACCTTCCATGAGCCCACGCATGACGCAAGTCACCCAACTAACAGAAAACATAAACAGTCGGTGTTGAACAAAGTTGCCACCAGATGTCGCTTGGACAAAAAACAAATGACATTCGCATAGCGGCATATTTAAGAATCTGAAATTAAAAGTGATCTTGAAGTCTAAAGTGATCTTCAAGATCAAGATCACAAGAAATAAAGTGATCTTAGATCAAGATCAAGATCACCATAATAAAAGTGATCTTCAAGATCAAGATCAGATCACGATCTTGATCTTCAAGATCACGATCTGATCTTCAAGATCAAGATCGTGCCCATCTCTGACTACAAGATACAACTTTGAGAGTTGTTCTTAAATTTGGCATTGTTTCATCTCATTATCATGTTTCGTTGCAATAATATAGCTATTTAAAATGCCACCATGACTTCACGATCACACTGTATATATATAATTAATACCACCACCAAGATTCGAACCCGGGAGCTCCAGGTAAGAGTCGCGAGCACTATCATCACACAAAGATGATAAATGTCGACACAACCTGTCGTATATTTAAACGATCGAAAAAACAGCGCTTTCGCGTCCAGAGGTGTTTGCGATATTAACCCTCCTGCACTCTGGGTAATAGCAGCATTTAATTCAAACCGACCTGGTATAGAACTGGGATCCCAAAGATGGAATAACACGCATAGCACGCGTGGTTTTGTACTGGACCTCAGTGCTATACCAGAGAAAGATTTGAATTAAATGTGCCATTACCTTGATTGCGAGAGGGTTAACATGTAAAACACCTCTGGACGTGAAAACGTGAAGCGTTTCCTAGGTTGTTTAAATATACAACAGGTTGTTTTAATTTTTAACTTCTTGTCGTGTGATGGTAGCGCTCTCGTTACTCTTACTCAGGAGGTCCCGGATTCGAATCTTGGTGAGGACATTTTTGTTTCATACAAAAACCACGCGTGTCATGCGTGTTCCATATATATATATATATATATATATGCACTAAAATCACAAAATAACACTTGATCTTATTAATAAGCAAACAACCACAGGAAAAGGAAACACAAATTCGAGCGCTTTCGTGATATATTCCTTTTCCCTGTGGTTGTTTGCTTATATATATATATATATATATATATATATATATACACGCCTCGGTGGTGTAGTGGTTAGCGTCGCTGACTACGAATCCATCGGCCCCGGGATCGGGACCCGGTGACGGCAGGCGGCGCACAGCAAAATCCAGCTGTTCATCCTTCCACACACAATAAAGAAAGTGGTTGGTAGATAAATGGGTACCATGGGTAGTCTAGTAGTTAAAACGCTGGGCTGCTGGTGGGGCGTGGTTCGGATTCCACGTTAAACTGTAGGTCGAAGGTGGAGTGAAAAGCTTGACCTTCGTCAGAATGAACACTTCGGGCGGAAGCAAATCAAAGGTTAGATATATCCTACTACTTAATTACTATGGTCAATACACAAAAATAATCATACTGCGATAATTTATAGCCTAAAATCAAGGGTTCCCACTCTTTTATGGTCTACCATGATTTTCTGAGTATACCACAGTTGAAAAGGCTGCGGGTTGGTTATTCATCTACAATTAATATTACATTTTAAATACATTATTAAAGTAATTAGCAATTAGCACTGCATATTAAATAAGAGCCCAGCGTACCACAGGTTTGGGAACTGCTGGTCTAGAGCAGCCTAGTAGGATGGAGGAAGGATGCAACGCGAAGCTTTGGGACGGATCGAGGTGCTGAAAACGTAATATGAGAATTGCTTCGAAACAACAACAACAACAACAACGAATAATTGTAAATTATACTGCTGTGTGTGTGTGTGTGTGTATATATATATATATATATATATATATATATATACTATAATATATTTGGGTTATGACGATTTCTTCACATTTTTATTTTTTATTTATTTTATTTTTATAGATATTTTGTGGCCACTAAAGTTCATAGAATGACGTCACATATATTTATATACAATTTTTTTTATTT
Source organism: Bathynomus jamesi (assembly GCA_023014485.1). NCBI lineage: Eukaryota > Metazoa > Arthropoda > Malacostraca > Isopoda > Cirolanidae > Bathynomus > Bathynomus jamesi. Next base: position 94,384 of record JAJOZX010001807.1, read on the forward strand.
TGTATTTAATTTGATATTTAATTTTATATTTATTTTTCTTTTACTAAGTAAGCCTATTTGTTAGTTTAGTAAAATAACTTAACATTTAAACCTATTTAATTTCCTGGTTAAATTTGTTTGATACCTCACTCATTACAAATGAACATAATTTTCTTTGAATATTAATTTATTTTAATTAAGAATCATTTACCCTACTTAATTTAAAAATTGAGTTGGCGTTCTAAAATTCTCTGTAGTTTGAAATATATAAAAATTAGTAATATCAAAATTAAAAAGAGATATCAGCTGTACCCTTCTTATGAAGGTTGCTTAAAAATCTTTTAGTTCACCTTAAAATTGTACTGCATTCCATTCTCATTTCAGTTTCTGTATTTTAGTTTTCTTTTAAAGAAGCCTAGTGTGAACTGGGTATTAGTGTTGTCAGGGAATTTTAAAGGTCTTAATAAACAAATGTCTGTATCATTTTTGTAAATGATGAATAAATATGGTCCGAGTATTGACCCTGTAGGCATAGTCGATATATATATATATATATAATATATATATACAGGGTGTCCCAGAATTAACTATCTATTTCAATGAAATCGGACAAATTTTTTAAAAACACACTTTATTTGTTTATCATGTTTAATATGTGTTAAAAAATGTATAAATTTCTAAATTTTTGTCATAATTTTATTTTCATAATTTTTTCATTATCTGGTCCAATGAAAGACCGTCTGAAGTCATAGAATGGCAAAGAGACTCTCCAAAAGTTAACGTGTGGCTTGGAATGACCAAATCCAAAATTTATGGTGCTCCATCTTGTTGAAACACAACATTATCAAGAATGCCATCATCAAGAAGCTATGACTTCAGACGGTCTTTCATTGGACCAGATAATGAAAAATTATGAAAATAAAATTATGAAAAAAATTTAGAAATTTATACATTTTTAACACATATTAAACATGATAAACATAAATAAAAGTGGTGTTTTTTAAAAATTTGTCCGATTTCATTGAAATAGATAGTTAATTCTGGGACACCCTGTATATATATATATATATTATATATATATATATATATATATATATATATACACACACACAAACTCAGAATGGTCCCCTGAGAAACTTATATGTTTAACACAGACTATGGAAAACTGATGAGTGGGTAGTTGGGAGGTAACGAAAATGGTTCACTGAGTAGATAGGTAGTTAATCTAACAATTATTAAATTCCTTTTATGTCAATAACTGGGTGGATGAAACCAATTGGTTGCTCACCAGAGTTATTCTCCACACTAGTATTTATATACTGTGTGACAAGAGCGTGCTCGGTAATAGATATACATTACCGATCAACCAACCGAGGAAAAAACCAAGACGACGCCGGTGGAAAAAGCCCCGCGAAAAGAAGAACAAGGGAGAACGAAAACGAGGAACGGGGCGAGAGGACGGAACTGGAGAAGGGACGAGAACAGACAACGAAAAAGATCCCCACCAGCAAGTACGCTCTTAACAATTAAACCAGGACGGAAGAAGGGACTCTCTAATAACTAGCAGTAAGTGACTAATTGTGTTTTTAACCCAGTTTTACGTAGACTCATTAAATTAAGCTGGGTCAGACAACTTAGGCCTACATTGTGGCCTAAGACCCAGCATCAACTCATAGCTTAACAAAGGTAAAGGTAGATTGCCCTAACCTAGTTTGGTGAGGAATCCTACTGTGGACCTCAATTTATCTGCCCGCTCTGGACCATTTCCGGAATCTCTAGGCTGACCCCTCTAGGCTAGACTTGATCTACTCTATAGTTAGACTGGAGATATAAGGGGTGGGTTAATTGTGGACCAATTCATACAGAGCATTTTTCACAATGGTGGTCCGTGTGTGGGGAATTTACATACTTTAACCTTACTTAACAAAAATTGCAGAATTAGGCTAAATGGTCTAGCCTAAGCCTAATCTAATCAAGCCTAAAGTAACAAACTTGCCTAATTAGGTCTACAACCTAGGGCCTAACTAGGAAACATTTACATTTAAGGAGTCTCATTCTCTTATAAGCTTAGACCTGAGTGACACATAAGTACTTGGGGGGGATTAAACCAAATTTAAAACTTGACTGTTTTGTCTGTGATCTCTCTTCTCTGGTAATTTCTTCTTGTCCTCTATTTCATTACGATCCCCAGTTAAACAACATTAGTGAACAAGCATTTAAAATGCATACAACTCCAAGCATCCAATTCTTCTTTTAAGGAAGAATCACTCAACAGATTTTTTTCAACAGGCACATGCATTCCTTGCAATCTGTGTGTATATATATGCAGTGGTGGGCACCGTTAACCAAAAAGTTAACTTCGTTAACCGCTAATCCGTTAACCAAAAAGTTAACTTCGTTAACCGTTAATCCGTTAATTCGTTAAACATGTAACGGAAGTTACCGATAAACCGTTAACGTTAACTTTTATTATAAAAAAATGAAAAACACAATATATAAATAATTTAATTTTCCCTCTTCTTCTCGTTCTCCATTTTGTCCATGAGATGCATGTTGCCCTTCATGAAAATTAGCATATCAAAGTTTTCATCAGACAGGGATGATCTCTTAGCCCTCAGGATGTCCTTGCCCATAGAGAACAAACGCTCCACTGCAGCACTGGAGGGGATGGCTGTGTTGAACTTGATGAACAAGTCCACCAACACTTGCTCACCCAAGAAGGCAGCATCTGTCAGCAAGTCCTTGGAGTTGGTCTCCAGCCAGGTCTTGACCAAGTTCTGGCCTTGCCCTTGAGTGACCTGTGGCTTCTGCTGCTCTCTTTTGTCTGGATGACAGCACTGAAGAAGTCATCCTCCTCCTCGTTGTTGCTGCCTCCACTGTTGCTGCCCACTTCGTTGGACTGCTGCTTCATGGCCTCCTCGACTGTACCCTCCATGCTTTTCCTCACCCTGGCGACCTTGGTGTTGTCATACTTGTCCAACCAGATGAGACGAAACCTGGATGGAAGGCAGCAGCCAGCTGGCATTCGTCATCCTCCAGGAGGGGCCCAAACCTTTTGTCGATGCCTGCCAAAAGTGCGTCGACCAAGGCGCTGCAGTAGACGAGGCCCTTGGACTTCAAGTCCTTAAGCCTGAAGATTGTCGCAGCAACTGTTGGCAGCAGAGTCCCAAGGTAGGCTTGTTCCTCCCCTGGATCTTGTTTATTTATGAATTTTTGGGTTAACGGACTTGAGTTAACGGAAGTTAAATGTAACGGAAGTTAATTAGTCCGATAATGATTTTCAAAGTTAACGTAAAAGTTAAATCGTTAACGAAAAAGTTAACTTCGTTAATTAACGATTAACGGATTAACGGTTTGTGCCCAGCTTTGTATATATGTATATATACACTGTACTCTTTACATGTGCCACAAATACACTCAACCTATCTGAACATAAGCAAGGATTGCATGGGTTACTCAAAAGGGTCTTATGGCCTACTTTGGCCATAGCCCAAACACTGAACCTTGGTCTTATGGCCTACTTTGACCATAGCCCAAATACTGAACCTTGGTCTTATGGCCTACTGTGGCCATAGCCCAAACACTGAACCTTGGTCTTATGGCCTACTGTGGCCATGAGCCAAACAATAAAGGTCTTATGGCCTACCTTGGCCATGGGCCAAACAATAAGGGTCTTATGGCCTACCTTGGCCATGGGCCAAACAACTGAACCTTGGTCTTATGGCTTACTGTGGCCATGAGCCAAACAATAAAGGTCTTATGGCCTACCTTGGCCATGGGCCAAACAATAAAGGTCTTATGGCCTACCTTGGCCATGGCCAAACAATAAAGGTCTTATGGCCTACCTTGGCCATGGGCCAAACAATAAAGGTCTTATGGCCTACCTTGGCCATGGGCCAAACAATAAAGGTCTTATGCCTACCTTGGCCATGGGCCAAACAATAAAGGTCTTATGGCCTACCTTGGCCATAGGGAAAACTATTACAAGGGTCTTATGGCCTACCTTGGCCATAGGGAAAACTATTACTTTGGACTTAGTGAATAGTGAGGGTAGCACCACTCCAGTGAGATGTCTTATAGACTGTTGTTCTCAACAAACATTTGTTTCGCAAAATGTAGTAAATAAATGGGTTTGACACCAAACCCGAATGAACAAAAACTCAATATTGCATCCTTTGTTAAGGATAACTCGGACAAAAATAGCTGTAAGACAATTGACCTGGAACTACATTTAGAAAATAAATTAGAGAAAATTGAAGCAGTTATTATTTCTAAAGTAGGACAAAACAAACTGGTTATACCCAAACTAGAACAAACCATAAATCATTTGGAAAACACTACAAAATAGCTGATAGACATATCACTAACAACACAGTAGCTAACATTGAAATGTTAATGGGGGCAGATTATATTAATCTTATTCATAAGGGCATAGTGAAGATAGGTAATGGTATAGCTATTCAGACTCCATCAGGGATAGCCCTTTTGGGTGACCTATCCAAATACAACTAGACCTAAACCAAAACAGTTCATGACTAACAAATACTATGTGCCTCAACTCAGTCCTACATAACACCTGTAAGAATAGCAACACTTTGAATAATATTATATCAACTGAGAACATTAATTCATCATTATCAAATGAAACTTTGGATGAGGCAATTCAAACTTTATGGTTGCTAGAATCTGTGGGTATACATGACACAAATCAAACTTCAGAAGATCAGTTAATGGTAGAAAGATTTGAAGACACCATTCAGTGCAAAGACAATAGTTATTTTATTGAGTTACCTTGGAAAATAAATTGTCCAACTTTAAGAGACAATCTCAAAGTAGCTAAAGGACATTTATATAAAGTAATGAAAAAACTCAAACAAGATAATAATATTCAAATATATAATGATGTCTTCAAAGAACAGCTACAGAAAGGCTTCATTGAAGAAGTAACAAAATAACCCTTTTAAAAAAGATGGTTGTCATTATTTAACCCACAGGGGGGTTTATCGACAAGATGCCCCAACAACAAAACTCAGAGTAGTATATAACTGTAGCCTCAAAGACAGTGATAAAACACAGTTTGAATGATTGCCTGATTGAGGGTCCTAATCTCATTTCTGACCTTGTGAAGATCTTACTGAGGTTCAGGTTAGATAAATATGCCGTACAAAGTGACATTTCAAAGGCATTTTTGAGAATAAATCTTAAAAATGAATATGATAAGAACCAACTTAGGTTCTTATGGTTCAAGGATCCATTTGATTTGAATAAAGGGTTCATAACCTATAGATTTAATGTTGTGTTGTTTGGAGCCAATTGCTCACCTAGCCTATTAGCATTGACAATTGGACATCATTTGAACCAGTTTAATAACTCTTTAACATTGAACTTTCTTAAGGAACATTTTTACGTAGACAATCTAATAGGCTCAACAACAACAAAATCTGAATTATCTGAAGTCTATGAACACTCTCAAAACATTATGCAACAAGGTAACTTTGAACTTGAGAGTGGATTTCAAATGATGAGGATTTAAACAAAAAGATTTTAAAGGATAATAATGGTCTTACTGAGCCATCAGACAGAGTTAAAACTTTAGGTATGAACTGGTATTTGGATGCAACTTCTAACAGTCATGATTCAATCTGTACTAAAGGTTTTAAACTTGATGAGGAAGCAAATACTAAAAGACAAATATTATCAGAGGCTTCCAAAATTTTTGATCCCATGGGTCTATTCCTGCCTTCAACAATAAAATCAAAGATTCTCCTCCAAGAAATTTGGAGGACAAATGTTGGGTGGGATGATCCAATAACAAATGAAAATAAAAAATCTTGGAAGAAGTTAGCTGCTGATTTAACAAAAGTGCAGAACATTAAAATTCAAAGGTGCTGTGGGTTTAGGGATAAGCCCCAGAGACTTCATGTGTTTGCTGATGCAAGCACACAAGCTTATGGGTGCTGTGCGTATCTTGTAAGTCCTACAGAAAGTCATCTAATTTATGCAAAAGGGAAAGTTGCACCTCTCAAACCTACCCGAACCATACCTCAATTGGAACTATTGGCTGCTGCATTAGCCATTAAAACCATTTCATTGCTTAAGGATGCTTACCATGATGTGAACATAACTGATATCCACATCTGGCTTGACAGTCAGATTTGTCTTGCCTGGATACGGAATGATAGCATTAATAGTAAGAATATCTTGTAAGAAATAGGCTAAAAGAAATAGCTGAAGCTAATGAAAGCCTACAAGTAAACTTTCACTATGTTCCAACTAAACAAAATCCAGCAGACTTTCTGACCAGAGGTTTATCCTACAAGTTGTTGAAGTCAAACAAAACTTGGTTTATGGGACCTAAGTGGCTCTGTAATACAGACCAATGGCCTGTGGAACAAGTTAACTTGACATTAAATTTAATCTTTTCAAATGAAAAGGTTGAACCAATCACTAATTATGAACGTTATTCTGATTTCAGTAAACTTGTCAGGGTCACAGCCTACTGTTTGAGGTTTGCTCACAACTGTTTAACTACAATTAACAAACAGCTAAATAAAAAACAATCATAATTATACAGAAGTTGCAACCAAGTACTGGATAAGGCATGCACAACAAAAGGAGTACAATAAAGAGTTAGAATTCTTGACTAATGGGAAACAAACAAAAGAACCTGTACCATCAGTAGTTGTGGATCTAAACTTGTTCAGAGATGAGGAAGGCCTTCTAAGGTGTAAAGGGAGATTAGACAAATCAAAACTGTCATACAAAAGCAAACATCCAATCCTTTTACCTAGATTTAGCTATTTGACAACATTAATCATCAGAAAAACACACAATGATGTATATCATATGGGGGTACCACAGACACTAACTACATTAAGAAAACTTATTGGATACCCAAGGGAAGGATCACTGTTAAAACAGTCCTGAGTGAGTGTGTCACATGTAGGCGTATTCATGCTAGGCCCTATAGGAAACCAAATCCTCCTGCTTTGCCAGAGGAGAGAGTTACTCTCAACAGACCCTTTGAGACTGTAGGGCCCCAGGGGTGCTCACACCCGTGCCCGCGGGCACACGTGTGCCCGCCATGGATTTGAATGTGCCCGCTGGTTTATTTTGGAATAGCCGGCCTAAATGAAATCTTAACTGGCAATATAAAAATTACTAGAAATGAATTTTACATGCGAGCAGCGCTCACATACATGTTTAAAACATGTCTGAAACCATTGCTTTGCTCCGCCAATTTCTGTGTCGCTTAAGCGACGATTCTATTTCAACGGATATAATGAATCGAGTTGGCTGATTGGGTGTTTCGTGAAAATACAACCAATCAAAAGGCATTTTAGAAACGACTCGCTAGGCTTTCTGTGTCTTTTCGAATTTTTATTGATTTTATAAAGATGAGTGGGCGGATCGATATTTAGTTCCGCGTTTGACCTGTCCGCGTGACCTTGTGTGTGGATGCGAACATGAAATGTGTCTATTTTTTAGTCGTTTATTACGTAATTTGACGTTTTCACATTTAGTATTAAAAGTTTAGCATCATGTCGACCGTTCACCCGTTCGTGTCATCTTGTGTGTGGATGCGAATTTGAAATTTGTCTATTTTTAAGTCGTTTTTTACGTAATTTGACGTTTTCACATTTAGTATTAAAAGTTTAGCATTATTTCGACCGGCAGCGTGTCCGATTTTGAAGTTTCAAGTGGTAAAAGTTCAGCCTCTGATATTAGTGGCTAGATCGCAAAATATTTTTTTTAAAAATTACATTATTTAATTTTATTTTTATTGACAGGGCTTCATAATGGCGACACGAACAAGTGATAAGACTATAAGGACGTATAATTTTCAAAGTGAATGGGAAGATATTTACTTTTTCTCAAACATAAATTCTAAATGTATATGCTTAATATGCCAATCTACTCTAGCTGTTGCCAAAAATATAATGTTGAAAGGCATTTTAAAGCTAATCATAATCATTATTTTTAGTTCATAAATTAGGGGAAAATTTTGGTGTTTGTGCCCGCCAAAGATAATAGTTAGCAAATTTTGCCCTAAGGTCTTCGAAGTCTGAGCACCCCTGCTGTAGGCATTGACTATACAGGAGCATTGACTGTAGGGGTGGGTGACAGTGACACTGAACAAAAAATGTACATTGTACTGTTTACATGTGCTGCCTCACGAGCTGTTTATCTGGATGTTGTGGAGGACCTTACAGCAGAATCTTTTGTTGCTGTCTTTAAGAGATTCTGTGCACGACACTCAGTACCCAAGACAGTTTGGACTGACAATGCTACATATTTCAAGGCTGGTGAACAAGTCATCCACGACTTGTTAAGCGATGAACTCACACAATTATATATACAAAATTCAAACATAAAGTGGAAGTATATTCCGGTTGCCTCTCCTTGGTATGGTTCTATCTGGGAGAGGAATATACAAACAGTAAAGAATTGCTTGAAGAAAGCAATTGGTAAAAAACAGATACACTTATTTGAGTTGCTCACTCTCCTGGCTGAGATTGAGAACATCATCAACAATAGACCACTCACTTATGTGAGTGACAACATTAATGACCCGGAACCATTAACTCCAAATCATTTGATTCGGGAGAACAAGTTAGTCTCCTGCCGGACTACAATATAGACTCTTCAGAAGACCCAAACTGGACTCAACGACATGATGAGCTCCAGACTAAGTTACAACATTTAACTAGAGTTAAAGCTCATTTCATTAAACAGTGGAAAACTGAGTACTTGATGGGTCTAAGGGAGAGACATAAACAAATGACTAAGAAGGATTGGTCTGACACAATTAAGGTAGGGGACCTTGTTCTCATACATGACAGTACTCCAAGACAATACTGGCCTCTGGCTAGAGTTTCAGAACTCAGACCAGGGGCAGACGGGGTAACAAGAGTGGTCAAATTAAGGACTTCAACGGTGACACAACAAGAGACATTTCTCTTTTGTACCCTTTAGAGTCTGGACCCAAAACAATGGACTTTGGAGAACCTTCTCCACTGACAGTAACAACTGGAGACACTGAACTTCCAGTAACTATTCCTTTGACAGTAGGAGTGGTAACGCATCCTACTACAACATTGACAGACACAAGACCTCAGCGACAAACAGCATTAAAGGCGCGACTATTTTTGCAACAAAAAATAGATGCTGGGGAATTGTAATTTTATCTTCTAACTTTCACTTTTTCTTTTCTTATGGTAAAGACCATAGACAGTTTCATCCTATGGATGTATATTTTCTCTTCTAATTAAATGCTACACCTTCTCCATGAGAAGGTGAGGATAGGCACTGTTAATCAGATTAACAGGCATTTACAGTCAAATAGTTAGCTAGTCTACACTCAGACATAAAAATTGGTGACAATGACACCAAAATTTTTATCTCCCGGGGCCCCCAGTGTATGGAAAACTGATGAGTGGGTAGTTGGGAGGTAACGAAAATGGTTCACTGAGTAGGTAGGTAGTAGTTAATCTAACAATTATTAAATTCCTTTTATGTCAATAACTGGGTGGATGAAACCAATTGGTTGCTCACCAGAGTTATTCTCCACACTAGTATTTATATACTGTGTGACAAGAGCGTGCTTGGTAATAGATATACATTACCGATCAACCAACCGAGGAAAAAACCAAGACGACGCTGGTGGAAAAAGCCCCGCGAAAAGAAGAACAAGGGAGAACGAAAACGAGGAACGGGGCGAGAGGACGGAACTGGAGAAGGGACGAGAACAGACAACGAAAAAGATCCCCACCGCAAGTACGCTCTTAACAATTAAACCAGGACGGAAGAAGGGACTCTCTAATAACTAGCAGTAAGTGACTAATTGTGTTTTTAACCCAGTTTTACGTAGACTCATTAAATTAAGCTGGGTCAGACAACTTAGGCCTACATTGTGGCCTAAGACCCAGCATCAACTCATAGCTTAACAAAGGTAAAGGTAGATTGCCTTAACCTAGTTTGGTGAGGAATCCTACTGTGGACCTCAATTTATCTGCCCGCTCTGGACCATTTCCGGAATCTCTAGGCTGACCCCTCTAGGCTAGACTTGGTCTACTCTATAGTTAGACTGGAGATATAAGGGGTGGGTTAATTGTGGACCAATTCATACAGAGCATTTTTCACACAGACCGTGCATGGAACAAGGAACTCTTCTGGGAAATTACATCCACTATAGTTCGAATAAGCAGTGGTGGGCACCGTTAACCAAAACGCTAATCCGTTAACCAAAAAGTTAACTTCGTTAACCGTTAATCCGTTAAACATGTAACGGAAGTTACCGATAAACCATTAACGTTAACTTTTATTATAAAAAAAATGAAAAACACAATATATATATAATTTAATTTTCCCTCTTCTTCTCGTTCTCCATTTTGTCCATGAGATGCATGTTGCCCTTCATGAAAATTAGCATATCAAAGTTTTCATCCGACAGGGATGATCTCTTGGCCCTCAGGATGTCCTTGCCCATAGAGAACAAACGCTCCACTGCAGCACTGGAGGGGATGGCTGTGTTATTTTTAAATATTCACTAGCACAAACATGTTGCGCAAGAGACAGACTGCAAATGAAACGAATGTAGTTATTTGTTGTAATTGTTACTATATATTATTGAAAGTGCCTTAAAATGCTCGTGATATTTCTTGAAAGAAGTTGAAACATTCAACTCAAATGGCAAATCTTTCCGCCTGATTTTACAGTCGACCATGTTTTGCTCAAACCAATGCCATAAATAACTACCATATTTGGTAAGACACAAATTGTGGCGACGGAAACAAATATATCGCCTGATTTTGCACTGATGAAATGGAAATTCGTTCATCACTATTAACAGTGGTGGATTAATTGCGCACCTGCTCAGCACTGAAAATAATAGAAACTTTTAAATGTTTATTTATGAATTTTTTGGGTTAACGGACTTGAGTTAACGGAAGTTAAATGTAACGGAAGTTAATTAGTCCGATAATGATTTTCAAAGTTAACTTAAAAGTTAAATCGTTAACGAAAAAGTTAACTTCGTTAATTAACGATTAACGGATTAACGGTTTGTGCCCAGCTTTGCGAATAAGTAATGATAAATGACAAATACTGTAGTTTTTTTCTTTTTCATGATGGAAAGCCCAACGTGGGCACCGGGTTACTCGCAAATAGACCCCAAAATATAGCTTCCCTCACCAGCTATCTGCAAAGTAGATAGGATCCAGCTTTGGAACAGGATCTAGGGTCTACAGCTTACACCTAGCCTATTACATTCAGAACCTCAATATACGCAAGAAACTCGTTGCATTCACGTCGGATTGAATACATCAAAGAAATAGGGGTAACTATTGTATTTTTAGCAAAAAAAAAAAAACAAACCTCAACCGGGACATTGAGCGTCCACTTTTCAAGGCGAGTAACCCGGTGCTCACGTTGGGCTTTCCATCATGAAAAAGAAAAACCTATAGTATTTGTCATTTATCATTACTTATTCGAACTATAGTGGATGTAATTTCCCAGAAGAGTTCCTTGTTCCATGCACGGTCTGTGTTTAACATATAAGTTTCTCAGGCAAGGCCGTACGCAAGTGGGGGGGTTTGGGGGTTCAAACCCCCCATTCAGAGTAAATTTATATTAGACCTTACATTACATAGAATTTGCATTGCGCACACACACACACACACACGTGTATATATATATATATATATATATATATATATAGGCCTATACACACACCTGAATTTTCTGTAATTTTCCTGTAATGTGATCCTGAATAAATAGTGAAAAAATTAATATGTCCCAAGGTTTTTCCGTACTGGCAGATGAGACGGCCGATATTTCTGGTATTGAACAGGTTTCCGTTTGTGCTCGTTACCTGGATAGAGATGATTCGAAGATTATTATTCGAGAAGATTTCCTTGGGTTTGTACCTGCAAGTGATTTCACTGGAAAAGGCTTGGCTAAGACTGTTTTAAACTACTTAGAAACAAATGGAATAAATTGTTCTTATTTGTTCGGGCAGGGCTACGATGGTGCTAGAGCCATGAGTGAACAATTTCACGGCGCTCAAGCATACGTCAAAGAAAAATATGACCTAGCCCTATACGTACAGTCGTACACTGTGCAGCTCACAGTCTAAATTTGGCAGTCAGTGCAGCTTGCGACATTCCGCAGATTAGAAATTTCCTTGGGACTGTCGAAAGTGTATACAACTTTTTTAATTCACCCAAGAGGCAGGCTATTCTACAAGAAGAAATAGCTAACAATGAAAAATTAGAGACAAGAGCAACAAAATTGAGGAAATTGTATCCCACCAGATGGGTGGAACGACACGAGTCTGTTGCAATTTTCAGTGATCTGCAACCAACAGTTATCGCAGGTCTTACAAAAATTATGACCTGGAAGAACACAAAAGCTGCATCCACATCATTTCAGCTGCTATGTGCTATTAAAACATGCGAGTTTTAAATAGCTTGCAGAGTTGTGCTCTCGGTTCACACGATAATTTTGCCGTTGAGTAGGATATTACAAACGAAAGATTTAAATTTAGCCGAGGTGGTATCTTTGGCTAAAGATGCCAGAAAAGAACTCAACGAAATGAGGAAAGATGCAGAGAAAGAGTTCGAAAAATGTTTTTCAAATGTTCAAAAGATCTGTGAAGAGCTTGATATTGACGTACGAACTCCACGTCGTTGCGGCCTACAAACACAACGGGACAATGTACCAAGTGACTCAGCCACTGACTACTACAGAATTTCCATGTTCATTCCGTTCATCGAATTATTCATTACACATGTGAAAAATGCTCTGTATGAATTGGTCCACAATTAACCCACCCCTTATATCTCCAGTCTAACTATAGAGTAGATCAAGTCTAGCCTAGAGGGGTCAGCCTAGAGATTCCGGAAATGGTCCAGAGCGGGCAGATAAATTGAGGTCCACAGTAGGATTCCTCACCAAATTAGGTTAGGGCAATCTACCTTTACCTTTGTTAAGCTATGAGTTGATGCTGGGTCTTAGGCCACAATGTAGGCCTAAGTTGTCTGACCCAGCTTAATTTAATGAGTCTAAGTAAAACTGGGTTAAAAACACAATTAGTCACTTACTGCTAGTTATTAGAGAGTCCCTTTTCCTGTCTTGTTTAATTGTTAAGAGCGTACTTGCTGGTGGAGATCTTTTTCCGGTGTCTGTTCTTCTCCCTTCCCTCGTCCCGTCTTGTCGCCCCGTTCCTCGTTTTCGTTCCTCTTTGTTCTCCTTTTCGCGGGGCTTTTTCCACCAGCGTCGTCTTGGTTTTTTCTTCGGTTGGTTGATCGGTAATGTATATCTATTACCGAGCACGCTCTTGTCACACAGTATATAAATACTAGTGTGGAGAATAACTCTGGTGAGCAACCAATTGGTTTCATCCACCCAGTTATTGACATAAAAGGAATTTAATAATTGTTAGATTAACTACCTACCTACTCAGTGAACCATTTTTGTTACCTCCCAACTACCCACTCATCAGTTTTCCATACACATCTTGAGGATCGCTTTATCAAACATGAAGCGATTCTGTCAACTTTCAACATTTTTTTTCCACAAAAGGATGAAATTTTTGATAAAAACGCTTGTGAGAGTCTCTGGCAAGCATATAAACGCATTTTACAAATCAGTAAAGAAGAGTGGAGGGGGTAAGTATTGATGTGGAGGAGGAGACTGACGGAAGCAAATGTCAACAGGTCATCGGATGAGGAAGATGTTAAGAAGTGGAGAAAGAGGTTGATGGCTCAAGACAAAGACATGTTCAATGTGTTGCAAGCATTGCAGACATGCAATGCTGAAATATTCCCGAGAGTACATACACTTTTGAGGGTGCTAGCTGTACTCCCAGTAACGATCGCAAGCGCCGAACGATCTTTCTCTACACTTAGGAGAATAAAAACGTATCTCCGGAACAGCATGTCCGAGAATCGTTTGAATGGTCTCGCTGCTCTTAACATTCATCGGGACCTCAGTATCAGTGTTGATGAAATCCTAGATGATTTCATGAAATCTACTCGACGTTTGCAATAGTTGTAAAATACAAAATAAAATACCTTTTTATTAAATCTATTTTTTAAGACTTCCTGAAGTTTTCCAGATTTGCGTTTTATTTTACAATAATGATTAGAACAACGTTAACTCACCAAAATATGTGTCACCATATGATCACAAGTATTAAACAATTACATTGTTATCTTAAGCGAATGAAACCCGATCATAAAAATTTTTTCGATTTCTGAATGCCCCCTCATTCAGAAATTCTGCGCACGGCCCTGTTCTCAGGGGACCATTCTGAGTTTGTGTATATTAAACGGACGTGTTATGCCCCTTGAAAAGTGGACGCTCGATGTCCCGATTGAGGTTTAAGTTTTGTTTTTTGGCTAAAAATACAATAGTTACCCCTATTTCTTTGATGTATTCAATCCGACGTGAGTGCATCGAGTTTCTTGCGTGTGTTGAGGTTCTGAATTAAGTAGGCTCAATGTAAGCTGTAAACCTAACATCCTGTCCCAAAGCTGGATCCTATCTGCTTTGCAGATAGCTGGTGAGGGAAGCTATATTTTGGGGCCTCTCTGCGAGTAACCTGGTGCCCACGTTGGGCTTTCCATCATGAAAAAGAAAAAACTATAGTATTTGTCATTTATCATTACTTTGAACTATAGTGGATGTAATTTCCCAGAAGAGTTCCTTGTTCCATGCACGGTCTGTGTTTAACATATATATATATATATATATATATATAGCAAACAACCACAGGGAAAAGGAAAAAAAACACGAAATCCGAGCGCTTTCGTGATATATTCACACCTTCAGGGAAAAACAAATAATAGGCAGATTTTACAAAGTAAATGAGTTAAATACACACGCGAAAAATTCCCAAACGGCAACTCAATTTAAAAACCATAAAACACAAGATTTTTTTCAATAGATAACTTAATCTGAAGGAAGCTAAATTATTGAATATAAAAAAACTATATAGATGAAATTAGACAATTAACATGTATAGAGAACAAAAATTATTATAAAAGTTATTAGAAATAGTATTTAATTAAAGCAGGCAATTAAGTGGCAAGAAATTTAATGAAAATAAAAGGAATGGTGCCAACATCTTGCAGAATATTCCAAACTTCTACAAACACTCTGAAAAAACTCCCAATAGCCAACCTGATCAAAAGTCTAATAAACCACCAAGCACACAAAGATTATATACGAAAGAAATATTACAATGCACACATAAGAATGTTAACAGTTCTTAAAATAATATTTAACCAAAGCAAACCGTTAAGGGGAAAGATTGCGGTCAAGAAACCAATAGGCCCTATGCCAACTTTCTAATTATGTACGGGTCTAATGTGGACCAAATCCACATTATTCTTGATCACACCAGTTAGGTTAATTGAATGCCTGGTTAGGCAGGGCTGGCAAAAACCCAGTAAAAACCCAGCTGGTTTTTTGCTGGGTAGTTTTTTTGTTTTTTGCTGGGGTTAGGTCAACTGTACGCCCTTGATGATTGGTAAGTTGTGATATTTTCATTAGTTTAAACGAAAATGATGAGAGCAAACTTTTCTAGTCAATTTTGAGGTGTTTTGCACATCTCCTGTGGTAATGCGTTGTTTACAAATTCTCGTGGTAATTACTCGTTTTTTGACCCAGTCTCTTTTTATAATGAGAGCAAACTTTTCTGGTCAATTTTGAGGTGTTTTGCATGAATCTGCCCTCCGTTTCCTGTGCAAATGCGTAGTTTTCGAGATATCGTCATCTCGAAAACTACGCATTTGCACAGGAAACGGATGGCAGATTCATGCAAAACACCTTAAAATCGACCAGAAAAGTTTGCATTCGTGCTAAACACAACCTAACCTAACCTAACCACTTAACCTAACCAATCACCTTATCACACACTTCACCACAAAAAGATTTCCAGTTAACAATGGACTCGCTACCTAGTTTTATAACTTTCTCAGCATAACGTTGTGAAAAATATTTTCACAAATAAATATGAACTGGAGGTTTTTATTCACTGAGAAGTTGCAATGTTCCAGCCATGTGAAACAGTAAATCCACACACTCGCTTATTTTTTGGATTTTTTTTTACGGCACCTAAACATCTTCGAGTCTTGTCTTAAAATACAGGTAGTATTACATTTAGGGCAAATCACGGATGTCGGAATTATGCTGTGATTGGAAAAAACATTTAAACTTTTATCTTCATCGAGGCCAACAAGGCGGATTAGGTCTTCAAAATCAAGTTCACAAGATTGACACGTCATGATCCTAGAACGAAAATCACCAAACTAACAAGTAACAGAAAGTAGGCGGCAAAATCAAGAAAAAGTAGCCAAAAATAGCCAAAAAATCTCCAAAAAAGGTAGCCAAAATAAACAAATTAACCGAAATTTATATACATACATATTAGATAGAAAATACTTTTTTTATAAAAAAGTACATTTTATACAAATTTGCACAAGATAATATATATATATATTTCTTATTCAGTTTTGATTGGTTATTCAATATATATTGCTGTTATAGCTGGGTGTGACTGGGTCAAAAAATGAATATTAACCAATCTCGTAACATGAACATGTTAGGTTATGCTTTATTGTATAAAATGTAGTCAAAAATATATTTTTTATTTCAACTACAGGCCATGTCATTTGCAACATAATTACCCAAAGCACACCAAAATACACTTGAAAAATGTATTTTTTACTACATTTTATACAATAAAGCATAACCTAACATGACTTACCTAATATGTTTAACTTATTTTTAAAATAAATCTATAGATGCACTATTGTTATGACCAAAACATTCGATACACTATAGGTAAGTCAGAGAACAATCTTCACAGTCAGACATTGTAGAAAACTACCAGTAAGTCTAAAATTCTGCTGATTGGATGAGCAAATGACTTACTACGCTATTTTAGCATGACATCATACCACCCCTGACTACAAATACAAATGAATATTAAGAAAGTTACAGCTATTTAAAGTTTACCTGATATTTTTGTTAAAACTAAGGAAAATATCATGACTTAACCTAACCAATCATCAAGGGCATACAGTTGATGTACTAGCATTTATTTGACCTAACCAGTCATATTATTTTCTACAATAGTTTGCATAAAAAATAACTTAACAGATTTGAAAAGAGCGGGTAATATTAACCCAGAAAAATGTGTTTTTGACCAAAAGTTCAGGTCATGTGACCAGAAACATATTAACCCATATCTACCATTTTCTCCGATGTGTAGCGGAATTATATCTGCATATGATATAGGTCATTTCTGGAAAAATGGCACATTTCCCAAGGAAATGAAGGTCATTTTCAAACAGTATGCATCAAATTACATAAGAAAAACATGTTTTCAATTCATTAGCGAGATGCGTGTTAAAACTAATAATAACCAATTAGTTTATTGTTTTCTGTTATGGCTATTTTTTTTTTCTACTTGGATTCAGTTTGGTGGTGTTTGTGATAGAATTATGATGTGCCATTTGTGTGATTTTGACTTTGAGGACTTGATTCTAAAATGTGACAGTGAGTGCTTAATACAAAAAGATCAGAAGATATTTAGGTGAAATAACCAATATTAACCTGTTAGGTTAATTGAATGCCCAGTTAGGTCAACTGAATGCCTGGTTAGGTTAATTGAATGCCTGGTTAGGTCAACTGTACACCTTTGATGATTGGTTAGATTAAATTGTGATATTTTTGTTAGTTTAAACGAAAATGTTGAGAACAAATTTTTCTGGTTAATTTTGAGTTGTTTTGCACAAATGTGATATCCATTTCCTGTGCAAATGTGTTGTTTTTGAGATATCTTCACCTAAAGATAGGTGAAGATATCTCAAAAACTATGCATTTGCACAGGAAGCAGATATCACATTTGTGCAAAACAACTCAAAATGAACCAGAAAAATTTCTCATAATGAGAGCAAATTTTTCTGGTTAATTTTGAGGTGTTTTGCACATTTCCTGTGGTAATGCATCATTTATGAGATCTCGTAACATGAACATATCCTATATGTTTGTTACAGTATCTCAAAAACTACGTATTTGCACAGGAAACCAATGGCAGATTTGTGCAAAGCACCTCAAAATTGACCAGAAAAGTTTGCTGTCATTATAAAACCAGACTGGGAGTAAAATCCAATATTTACCTGGGCCTAGTACCTACTTAGTTTTAAGAAAAAATTGGATGCTTTCATGAATGAAAGAGCAGTTTGTAAACTTATACTTGATTTCTAGTTCAGGATCCTCAAGGTTCCTCTATACTGGACCAGGGCCGTAACTAGGGTTTAGAAATTAGTCAGGTCCAGATTTTTTTCGAGCGCGGCGGGATGAGCAAAATTCAGACCAAAATGACATCTACAAACACAACCCAAGCTATACACTAAACACAAAACGCTCGACGCTCCCTCTTTTCAAAAGAAAAGCGGTAATATGCGTTTCATACACGGAGAACGGTTCAGTCTCTCTTTTTTTTTTAGGAAATAATTACCGAGGTCCGGACCTCAATGACCTCATAGGTAGTTACGGCCTTGTACTGGACTCATTGATTTGTTACATGCTTGTCATGCTACAGAATATATCAGCTGTGAAGTCATCATACAATATATCCCACTTCTCCTAGAGTTTGTCCAATTTATTTTTAAAGGTACTTCTTGTTTTAGATGAGATAACCTCCTCACTTAGACTACTCCAAACTCGCACTGCTCTTAGTGGAAAAGATTCCTTTCTTCTACTAGTATTTGCCAATTTCAGATATAATTTCCAGCTGTGACCCTGTGTTCCAGAACACTCAGCTGGACCAAGTTGCACACATCTGTATCATAATATCCATTCATCATTTTATAGATTTCAATCATGTCTGCTCTTACTTGTCTATCTAAACTGTGTAAGTAATGTATATTTTAGCTTGTGAGGCCTATGTAGGTTACTTGGGTAGCCCTGTAAATAGATTAAAGTTAATTAACTGATTTGAAATTGATATTTTGCAAAAATTGATTAGGTATAAAATGTAGCATTGGGTCATTTATGAATAGGATGTCCTCACCTGGCCTGAGTGGCTTCATGTTTTCCTTATGTGATGTTTCAGTCTTACTTGTGGGATAAACTGACCATTAATTATCCCAGAATGAACTTTTTAATGTCAAGGTATGTTACATACCATACATGGTTCCACCCATCTAAATTGAAATTGCAATTACATAGGCCTATGCAGCTGATATTGGGCGAGCCTAAACCTATCTTCATTCATTTACAAAAGTATAGGTCTATACATACAAAATATGATGATGGATCCATAAATAAAATTAACGAGGCTGCTGCTATCATCAGAAAAAGTAATTCTATTTTAGTTATGACAGGAGCTGGATTGAGTACACCTTCTGGAATCCCAGATTTTAGGTAAGTTTGTTAATCATTAAAGAAATGACTATGGTAAGTGAGGGTAAAACTCCAGAATCCAGACACAGTTTCCATAGGCCTAATTACTAAGCTAACTAACCTAACCAAACTCCAGACTGCAGAATCTGATAAAATTTTCTGATGGCATTGTTTGAGAATTTTTCCATAACATTCTTATGCCTGAAATGTCGTGTGAGAGTTTCATCTGAAATTACTCATGTTGATGGATTGGCTGAGAATTTTAACTAAAATTACTCAAGTTTGGCATGCAAGACAAAAGTGTAAACTAAAATTTAAATTTTGACTGAAATTAATGCCTGAAGTTTCTTTTTGAAGCATGTATAACCTAAAAGAAAAAAAAAATCAAAATTGTGTTCCCCACATGAGGCCCACCTTGCTCCAGAGTGAGCCCCAAAATGCCTCTGCACCTGAGTTACACCCCAAACTCCACAAACAGCACCAACACTCCCCCTGTTTTGCAGTCAGATGACTCCTATCACCCACATCTGAAGGGCCAGTGAAACTTTTTCTTCCAGACAACACCCTTCCACCCCCAACCAATACACCCTTCCAACTCCAATCTCCAGCTCACTCATCAAAGGTCAAGGTCACAAATAGCCAAAGGTCAAGTGGAGGTTCATGTCATAACTTCTGAACTGCTCTACATAACCTAAATTAGGTAATTATGCAGCTAAGGGGCATTGCCGAGTTTGGTGATAATTTTTGTTTTTTCTGCATGTTTTTTCATGCTTTGTGTAGTAGATATTGTCAGTAGTTGTGGAACTATGAAAAAACACCAGTTTTATGGTGTTTTGAATAGACAAGTACCACTGCACAAAGCACAGAAAAGTAGCAGAAAAAAAAAAAGAATTATTACCAAATAATACAGAAAGAAACAATATTATCACCAATTAAATAACTAAGTCATTTAAATGACTGGTTAGGTCGACTGTACACCCTTGATGATTGGTTAGGTTAAGTCATGACTTAACCAATCATCAAGGGTGTACAGTCGACCTAACTGGATGAGGTCATGAGAGCGTGTGTCAATTGGTGATTGGTTGACATCTGCTATGTTGATCATGGCAGCAAATAACGTTAAATTCAAATTTTTTCTAATGTAATTTCCTTAAACTTCACCATAAAATGATATTTCCCCAATATATAATTAATTGTAGTGTGATGTACATATATTTCTAAAGTCGAAAAGGGTAGTGTATGTTTATAAAGCTGCAACGCCCTTTAGCTGCATCATCATCATCTGCCTAATAGCCCTAAATTGATGAAACTTCATATATAAATACTAGGGATATGCCGGATACCACTATCTGGCAGGATATCTGGCCGGATAACAGCTATTATCCGGTATCCTGTATCCAGCCGGATAGATGTCAGTATCCGGCCGGATATTTATGATAGTCTTTTTTGTAATGGGAATACCATCTGGGCCCGCCCCTTTCCAATCTTAGCTTGCATAGCCTTTAGCTAGCAAAAGCTGAATATAGTTGTACAAAAATCTAAAATTAAAATAATTGATAAATAAGCATGTACCACTACTAGTATGTAACTATATTAACACTGCTAAAAAGGCAAAACGTTTGGTCCAGCTAAAAGTGTGACGCATAGCTAAGATCCCAGCTTCCCTTACTTTTTAATTTTTATTTTTATTTTTTATTTTTATATATATTGCAAATTACAATATGAAAAAATATGAATTAGCGAAACCTTTTATTAAGATTTGAGATATAAAAATAAAACATATAGCCTAATCAAATATACCAGTAAGGTAAGTGAAATTATTAAAATAGCAAAACCTTAAAAAGTAAAAACTCACATTAAACAATAAAAATTAATACTATGTTCAAGACACTAGATTCACAAGTTTAAATCAAATTTTCGTCCATTGTGATGGATAAAAAGAAGCATCTCCCCTCGCTTTGGTAGCAAAGTACTTCTTTTTTCTTCAAAAATATTCCTGTATTCGGAAAACATTCTTTCTGAGAAAACTGAAGATGCTGGTGTCACTAGCCATTTTAGAGCAATTTTCTTGAGAGATGGAAAGGATTCTTCATTTTTTCCAAATTTCAAGTGGAGATAGTCGTCTGTCTGATATGTTTTTTTTGTATATTGCTCAATTTCCTCTGCTATTTCTGCGAATGAAGCCATCTTGCGGCTATTTTTAAACTTTTTCTCACCAGGTATCTTTTCTGAATTTTCTTGTTTTAGTTCCCTGAAACAAGCAGAGAGTGGATCATCATCAAACTTTGCCTTTTTTTCTTCCTGTTGAGGAGGAAGAAGAATTAGAATTGTCGCTGCTGTGAGCCTGTTCTTCAAAATATTTATCTCTAATTTTCTCTAGGTTGTTTATTTCATTTATTTCTTCAATTAACCATGTCTTAATATTTTCCTTTTGTTGATCTTTGAAAAACAAAAATTTAAATCGTGGATCAATGACAGTTGCTAGAGCATACTTCCAATTTGTTAAGACATTTAGACACTCTCTGATCCCCTTTTAATTTGTTTAGAACATAGGGAGCAAATAGCTATCGTTGGATTAGTCTCATGTATTGTAAATATTTTCCAAATAAAACTAGCCATTTTAGGGGGTAAATAATGTTAAAATATTGCTGTAAGCCTGTAACTAATACTAACTAGCTATATAGCTATATGATTTAGGCAATGAAACAATCCTGAAAAGGATAAAATATAGGTAATTAGTAAAGTTATTGAAAGATAGCTATAGTTTACATCAAATAGTGATTAAAATTTGATAGTATAGTCAATTAGTCAAGTAATAGCTAAATAATAATATATAAAAAATTATGAATTATTTGAATGATATTATCCGGTATCCAGCCGGATATTTTTTTTTATTATCCGGCTATCCAGTATCCGGCCGGATAGTAAAAAATACTATCCGGCACACCCCTAATAAATACTATACTGCTGAAAAATTTAAATATAATAAATGGGAGAAAGTTTTTACCATGTTATAATATAACCTAGTAGCTACTAATTTATATGGAATAGAACTTGTGGTTTTTGTACATAGTACCATAATACAAAATTGCCCCCACCAGGATTTGAACCTGAGACCTCTGAGTAGGGGTTAAAAATGCTACCACTACACTGATTCCTACTGAAGAGATCCTGGTGAGGGTAACTTGCCCTGAAGCTTTCACCAGTTCAAGGTCATGCTTAAATGCTTTTTTAAATTTACATTGTGAGCAGTGGGCAAGTAGTTTTCTTTACAGGCCAGTAGATTTTCAAGCTCGCTGGTCCTGTGGGCCATCAGAAAATTTTGGTGAGTTTCACACCCTGATTGGAAACCATTACAAAAAAATAGTTTTCAATTTTTGTAATTAGCAAAGAATATTTTTTATGCTTATTCTTATACAGTATTAGGAAGTTTCTCAAAATTATATTTGCTTGATTTTCTGATCCGGGCAGAGGCTCAAGTACTCCACATTACGTACATTGTTTCAAAGGTTATGCATACCACTGCTGTTTATTCTAGGCCAACCTCTATCCTCTATGTATGCTGCTGTAGTCATAGGCCTAGGCTCTATCCAAAAGTGTACATTCAGTTGCTGTGCTGTATAAATTTTAGTTCTTAAAATCTATTACTCAGACCAGTTTGGAGTGTAATTATTTGACAGCTACACATTAATAGGTAGGGTATTGTAGTTAAAAATAAGTTAAGCTGAGGATGAGAACCAAATCTCTATTTGCTATATTATGAAGTTAACAAATTTTTATTTTCAAGATCACCAGACACTGGTCTATATGCTAACCTTCAAAAATTTGAATTGCCTTATCCAGAAGCTGTCTTTGATATTGACTATTTCATGATGGACCCCAAACCATTTTTTACATTAGGTAGGCCCTAGCATAAAAATTGTTAACACTTTTCAACAGTTTTTATCCCAATCAAAATATCGATAAGAACAATGTTCATGAGATAGCCTACACTATAATTTGTTTTTAATTTTATATTCAGCTTTTGTTCGTAGCTCAAGATCTTTATCCCGGATTGCATTATAAACCTAATGCTGGACACTTTTTCATACATTTACTACATTTGGAAGGAAAACTACAAAAGCTTTACACTCAAAATATAGATGGATTAGAAAGATGTAAGTAGCTATAGACCCTATCTACTATAGCTTTGTCATATGTTTTGAAGGAAAAGAGAATAGGTCCTATCCCAGACCTGTTGATATATTTATTAAATTCAGTAAACAATTTTATCATTGCATAAACTTTAATTATGGTTGGAGAGATGTGCAAGCTTTGGTTTACATAATTTTTCAGTTACCCTGTATATGAAATCTGTCTAAACCTTGGATTATTGACCTTAATATGAGTATTTTATTTTTATTATAGTAGCTGGAATCCCTGAAGACAAATTGGTTGAATCACATGGGACATTTTCATCTGCTTCTTGCACATTATGCGGAGAAAAACATGATGTAAATGAAGTAAAAGACTCGATCATCAGTGGCAAAGTACCAATAATCTGTTCCAAAAATCATTGCAAGGTAGCTTTCATTACTTAAGTGTCTAATAGGTACAGTAAGATTTAAAATATGTGGGTCATTCCATATCAAATCATTCAAAGTCAGTTGCTTAAAATGGTGACCATTTTGGATTTTGATGAAACTTGGCAAATAGAGTATTAGACAGACTTGTAACCAAAATTTGGGGTCTCTATGACTGCCAGTTCCTGAGATATAGAGGTTACCAAAATTTGACCTGCCCTTCATGATCCTTTGACATCAAGTAGCTATCCATAATTCCTCCTAATTGCTTTAGAAAGATATTCTTTGTCTCATTGTGAAGTCCTCAGAGATCTTTTGTTTTTATTGTATATAATTTTCTGGAAAATGGAAAAACCAGAAAAATTACCCTTTGCTGGGACCTCTGACTGGACCTAACTCAGATGATTTAACCTTGGATTTTTTATTTCAAAGTTTTATACGATGTTAGGCCAAACACCTGACTGTATTTCCTCATGTGTATTAGAATGTACATTCTAAAAATGAAAAAAAGTTGCAACCCATTCTTTGAAGGACATCCAGATCTAAAAAGATGTTTCATTCTTTGGCCCCCCCTCTTTAATGCTTTATCAGGCAGTGTTACTGTACCGATTTTGTTCTGGCTAATGCCAGACAATTTTATTCAGTCTTAGAAAGACCTCTCTGCAGTAAAGGATTAAGCAAATGTGTGTCAACTCTTTACTGCATAGAGGTCTTTCCAAGATTGAGTAAAATCATCTGGTGTTAGCCAGAACAAAATCAGTGACATGCTTCGGAATGAGTTAAAGCAAGCAATTCGCACAAAATGGAGAGGGAGATTGTCGAAAGGTGTTATTCTGTTACACAACAGTGTGCACCCTCATACCACTGCACAGACTAGAAAATGCCTTCAAGAACTTAAATTTGAAGTTCTCAACCATCCAGCCTACAGCCCAGACCTGGCACTTTCGGATTTTTACCTGTTTGGACCGCTAAAAGACACTTTGAGAGGTCAGTGATTCCAAGGCGATGATGACCTGAAGGAGGCGGTGCATGACTGGCTATGCACACAGCGAAAAACATTCTTTTGTGATGGCATTAGGAAGCTTGTAGATCGCTGGACTAAGTGTATTGAGAAACAGGGAGACTATGTTGAGAAGTGATGTGTTTATTATCTATTAGATGTGAAAATAAAAAGTGCGGATACTTATTGAATTACCCTCATATTTCTAACGCAATTGCGTTTACAAGCAGGATGAAATCAATTTCAATAAAGGAAATACTGAAATCTTATAAATGCATGTAGGGATGAAATACTGCATTACTTGTCTTGTTGTATTTACTTATTTTTGGCTAATTGGTGTATTTTTTATTAAATCTTAAGTACCAAAGGTTTCATAACTATTACATTGACCAAGATTTAATGCACACATACTATTAACAGAAATCATTTCTCATGTCAACTAGTTTGTCTGTGTTCTAAAAAAGTTCCCCTAATACAGAACTATATATACACCTTGTGTTATCTTATATGTAATCATAATTAATCGTATATATTTCATCGTTATAACTACAAAGTTTGTTTTATATAATAATCATAATATTTATACTACTAAATCTGAACTACCAATAAAAACTTGTAGGCCTAGTTGCCTATAGAACAAGTGAGTGGTTAAAAATTTCCAAAGAAGTTCAATGCTCAAGCAACAGACAAAAGACCTTAGCCATTTCATTGTAATTGTGTGTGTATGCCTTCAAAAGGCCTTGTTAAGTTGTTGTTGCTAATTTACCGTAAATTCTAACCTTGGGTTCTGCTATAGATCATTCATATACAGAACAGGGCACTCTCCTTTAGACATCTTGTAAGTGGAGTCTATAGTCACGATGAGTTTTATCTTGTAATTAAACTGAGTCCAGTAAAGCGTAAGGGGCACATTACAGGAGTAGAAATAAACAAATATGTTATAATGTTACAAGTTATTGTAATATTGTTAATTGTAGTATTGTAATAATAATAATTTACTATTTTTATTATTATTAATTCTTTCTTTTTTCAGGGCAAAGTAAAACCTGATATTGTTTTCTTCGGAGAAAATTTGCCTGATAAATTTTGGAATTTCAAAAAGGATGTTCATTTGACTGATGTTCTGCTGGTGATTGGAACGTCCCTCGAGGTAGTAACGTGAATTTTATTTGGAGTCTTTTCTCAGTCCTAACTTATATACAACACAAGCTCCACCAAAATAAAATGAGGCCCAGAAAAATTATTGAAACAACCAATTTTATGCGCAAGACTGTTTGTGTTTAATATACAAAGTGAACATGTGCGTTAAAAGATTTCGTATACTGTTATAAAAAGGCAAATTATTTAACCCATGGTAACTTGACTGTATAATGGAAATCATAGTCATAGTCAGGGTGAGAGAGAAGCATGTACAGTAGCTCAAATTCTTGGGTTTGCAAATTTGATGGTTTATAATACCATAAATAAGTTTTCGTAGCGCAAATAAATGGAAACAATCACTCCCTCATCTCTTATCTGATTTCCCATCTTATTACTGTTTTCGTGGCCAGTACTCCTCCGGGTGCGCTGAGTGCATCACGGAGGTGATTCTTTCAGGCATGCAGGCGTATATGCCATATTCTATTCCTACTACTAATGCAAATAAAGCCTTGGTTTAACTTTGCTTGTTCTATTGTTATCCACAATAGAGAGGAGTCTTTCAGGAAGTACCGTCACCATCCAACTCCTGACACTCACTTAAATTTTGCATGATTCCGGGTAGAAATATAGTGTAAGCTGTTCTACTACAAAAATTCCTTCATCAGACAAAAATGTGAAAACCTGTCCAGTTCTAATTCTTCTCGCCTCTTCTGGCACCTAGCCAAGAACCTCTTCAACAACTTTACTTTTTTCCCGCCTCTCTCTCCCATTCCGACGCCTCAGTTGCCGTCTCTTCTCATAAGCTGAATCCTTTGCTCAAACTTTCGCCTCCAACTCAGCCCTGGACGATTCCGGTGCTGTTTCTCCATCACTTCCTCTCTCTGACTTAACTCTTTATTGTGCAGTGTGACTTTGAATAAAATTGTCTGCTGTTAGCCATAACAAAATCAGTAAAGTTACACTGCTCTATAAAGGGTTAATTATGTCTGAAATTGGAATCTCCTCCAAAGCTGTTTTTTTCTGCGCTATCTGGGCTTAATTCCAGGAAGGCGTATGGTCCTGATGGTATCCCTCCTGTTGTTCTCAAGAACTGTGTTTCTGTGTTGACACCCTGCCGAAGCAAATTCTTTCGGCTTTGACTCGTATCTGGTACTTTCCTACGAGGGTAGGAAGAGAATAGAAAACGACCCTCTCCTCCAAATCCCAAATCTCGCAAATAAGGCGGGATACTGTCATTGGACCACTGAACCAACATCAGACCCGCCGATCTTATATTGATTCTATAAACAGGCTTGTCCAACATATGGTCCACGGGCTAGAGTCCGGCCCACCAAAGATTTGTACCAGCCCCGGCTGGCGTATACTGGAAATTCATTATCTAATGTCCTATTTTATTTCAATAAAATTATCTAAAATTTGCACACTGGCCCTCAATGTGGGTCATTAATTGAAATATAGCCCTTCATGAAAAATGATTGGACACCCGTACTATAAACTGTACTTCTTGGATAGTGTTATTAGTCCTATTTTGAAACTCCAAATTCGAGTTAATGAAAATGGTTTCCTCCCTTCAGGTTTATCCATTTGCAAACATAGCTGATACGGTGAGCAACGCAGTTCAACGAATTCTTGTGAACTACAATACCGTTGGATCTTTTGGAGAACGGTCTAATGACATAATTTGTCTTGGAAATTTAATAGACACTATTCATTTATTAACTAATGTGCTAAAGTGGGATGATAAGCTAAAATGTTTAATGGGAGGAACGGTGAACAGTAAATAATGATTTTTATTATATATAAAATTGTATTCGTGATTTATTATGTTTTAAGTCAGTAAGTTACACAGGGTGTGTATAAAGTAAGAGACGCGTGAAGAGACATATCCGATTTGAACTGGTTTAATAAA
The DNA here is from genome assembly GCA_023014485.1 of Bathynomus jamesi. NCBI lineage: Eukaryota > Metazoa > Arthropoda > Malacostraca > Isopoda > Cirolanidae > Bathynomus > Bathynomus jamesi. Next base: position 122,393 of record JAJOZX010001807.1, read on the forward strand.
CTAATTTCAACTTGTTTTTAACTCGTAAAAAACACTTTCAACACCTCTTGTAAATCTTACTCTGGAATATACAGTTGTTATAAAAAGTACATGTAATAAATATTACTCGTCCATGTTCACTCGCGTTAATATAACTCAAATCGGATTTCTTTTTTCACTCACGTTACTTTATACACACATGCTAGTGTGTTTTATATACAGGGTGTCCCAGAATTATTTTCATAATTTTTTCATTATCTGGTCCAATGAAAGACCGTCTGAAGTCATAGAATGGCAAAGAGACTCTCCAAAAGTTAACGTGTGGCTTGGAATGACCAAATCCAAAATTTATGGTCCATTCTTCTTTGCGGAAGCAACTGTAACAGGTACCGTCTACCTTGACATGCTTCAGCAGTTTCTCGAACCACAGCTTCTTGATGATGGCATTCTTGATAATGTTGTGTTTCAACAAGATGGAGCACCATAAATTTTGGATTTGGTCATTCCAAGCCACACGTTAACTTTTGGAGAGTCTCTTTGCCATTCTATGACTTCAGACGGTCTTTCATTGGACCAGATAATGAAAAAATTATGAAAATAAAATTATGAAAAAAATTTAGAAATTTATACATTTTTAACACATATTAAACATGATAAACATAAATAAAAGTGTGTTTTTAGAAAATTTGTCCGATTTCATTGAAATAGATAGTTAATTCTGGGACACCCTGTACATGTGAAAATTAACTAGTTATTTACTCGCATTAATACGCGATAGAAAATGTAAACAAATTAACCCCAGCATCCTTTTAAAGAAGTTGTTTTTATGATGGGGTATATTTTTTTTTTTACCCTTGTACTCTACCTATCGTATAAACAGGGATTGGACAGAATAATGGAAACACTCGCATTTCCGATATCACTTAAGTTAGTGTGTCATACTTAATTGAATCGACATGTGTATGCATACTATATTAAGATCATCTCGTGTTTCAGTATGCTCATATTGAATTTTGTTTTCCTCGTACAGAATAAGTAGAAAAATGGTACTCAGTGAATGCGGAAAGGACATGGCAGTAAGAATGTTTAGTCGGTGTCCCAGTAACAAAAGTGGTCGAGATTGCCCATGTCTCACGAGGAATGCACCCCCCTTCCCCAAGGTTTTGAGTACATCGAAAGAAATAGAAGAAAATACCGCATAAGTACAGTAGTGTTCCAATTATTCTACTCAACCCTAAGTCCCTAACTTCATTCAAACTTTTGCACTGGTTTTGACTGATACTGATTGTTCCGAACTGTAGGGTATCCATAGATTACCTTTACAAATTCAATTCGGATTCAGTTTGTAAAGATAATTCATAAATACCTTGTATATTAAGTTCCGAAAGTTTTGGTGCAGCATTCCTCGAGAGATATGGACAATTTCGGCGACTTTTATCACTGAAGCAATAACCAAAGAAGATCCTACTATCATGCTGCATCCACACTTACTGACATTTTTTTTCAAGTATTGTTTTATTCTGGAAGAAGAGAAAAATCAATCTCAGCATACTAAAATATTAGATGATCTTGATATATTATGCATGCACATGTACCATAAGTGAGGCCCTCCGAGGAAGAAGTGGCTTAGCGACAAAAGTAAAAAAAAGCTCAAAAAAAAAAACGCAGTTGTACTAAGCTGAAAGTTACTACTTCAAAAGTTGTTATTGTCGCTTAGCCACTTCTTCCTCGGAGGGCCTCAATTTTTACGTGTAATAAAGGTGTTTTGTTGTAAAATTTATACTAAATTGTCAGTGACATGTTCTGTTGTTTAACATTTTTCTCTGTCGTTTGTGGACTTCGTAACTTTGAGGCCATTATTGAACTTCCAATTTAAATTTTTTATCATTTTACTTTTGTATTTAATTTTTTTTGTTAAATATAACTATACATTACGTTAACATTTTAGTTGGTATAGCAATCTTTAGTTGTCGGTGGTGTAGTGGGTTAGCGTCGCTGACTACGAATCCATGGGCCCCGGGATCGAGACTCGGTGACGGTAGGCGACGCGCAGCAAAACCCAGCTGTTCATCCATCCATACAATAAAAAAAAAAAAATTGGTTGGTAGGTAAATGGATACCCTGGGTAGACTAATGTTTAAGACGGTGGGGTGTAGTTCGGATCCACGTTAAACTGTCGGTCTAAAGGGGAGAGTGACAAGCTTGACCTTCGTCAGCATGAACAATTCGAGCGGAAGCAAAACCAGGTAGTGAAGAGTAGAGTATATGAATAAAGTAACAATTTGTTTATAAAGTAAATATTAATGTTAAATAATTATTCATATTCATGAATTATATATTTTTATTAATAATAATAATAACTTATTTTTAATTAAGAGCCCAGTAAAGCCAAAGCATAAGGGCGAAATTAAATAAATAGACCACTTTCACAATTAATTATTTTGTTAAAATTATTCTAACAAAAAAAATTTCAAAATTTTATCAGTAAAGGTTATTCAGTCCCGTTCAGTATATCGGCAATTAAGTCATTGCATAGTTTCAGTGCAATGAAAATGGGTAATTTTTGAGATGACAATCTGAATTGTAGTCTGATGCGAGTGAATTTCTTGATGGGTTACAAAGTATTTATACACAGTAAGTTAATGGTTTTATTACACTCGTAAATGAAAATAGAATGTGCCATTTTGGCTACACCTTTGATCTTTAATAATTTTAGCTCTTTAAAGAATGCACTTCAATGATCATGGAAATCAGCATCAGACAACCTTATTGCTCAGTTTTGGATGATAAAAGTAATGTTTAAAGCATTGTTAGCAGAAGTTCGCCATTAAGGGTTCACTGAGTTATATAATGAAGAACAAGAGTATGATACAGGCTTAATGCTTAAAATTGATGAAAGCATTTAATTGCAGTGTAAAGTTTATGGTCAAATTGGGTCTGCTCACCCGTCATGCCGTTTTCTAGCGAGGTATGTCATAACTAAGAAAAGTTATAATAATAGAGTTGTTTTTAGACTTCTTTTTGAATAGAGAAATAAAATATTGATATTGGAGATCAGACAGCAACTCCCTCCACTAAATCTCGCAAATGAGCCAGGATGCTGTAGAGGGGTCGACCGCAGGTCGAGCCTGAACCGTCGTTCGAACACACACAAAGTAAGTACAGGTAAACCTTGATTTACGATGGGGTTTCGTTCCTGAAAACCCCATCATAAATAGAGTTCATTATAACATAGGGTTCAATGGGATACGTTCCCAGCCAGTCCCAAACACACACGTATCACCGAAAAAAAAATTCCTACACATAAAATCAATAGAAAACAATTAAACGACACACTCAACATCATTAAGAACTAGCCTGGTCGTTATCACATGGGGCCCCATCGAGGCTAAGGGGACTCTTGTAGGTGGAGTGGAGACGTCACTCTGACTCCCACACAGCCTCTGGGAAGTTCGAAGAGGCTGAAGTCGAGGGTTGTGCGAGAGATGCGTTCTCTCTAACGAGCGTCAGCGAGTTTGGCTGGCCGACCGACGCGATGGGCCGATGGCCATCGTTAATGCGAATTTTTTTGATCGCAAATAGGGAGATGGTCTTAATTTATCACCATCGTTAATACGAAATATCGTAAATCGAGGTTTACCTGTATTGTTTTAGTTATCCCTTCTAGTGCAATTTTACACATTAATTTAACTTGATAATTTCGTGGGATCCAAACCACCACCCAACCAAGGTAGACTCAGAGAAGCACTTCAGTTGCTGAAATCTGAAGTCCGGGTACTCTCAAACCCAGGACCTTTAGATTAATAGCCCATCGTTCCACTACTGGGCTACCTTGATCGACACACAACTTGTCGTTTGTAGGTACTTCTTTTTATCTTGTCTTCGTGTTATGTTACTGAAATAATACTTTTGGACGAATAATAATTAATACTTAACCAAATAGCTGTGTACAGCTTTTAAACAATCTGAAACGATCAAACGACTAATTATTGTTATGGACCACTTGTATAATGTTTGTACCTGTTGAGTCTGGAATAAAGTTTGTTTATTTAGTTTGAAGTATAATTTTTTTTTGTAAGATTATGTATTTAATTTGTAATTTCTTAATTAGTTAATTGGTACTCTTAAAAATTGCATTATTATTATTATGTAATCATGTAACTCGACTGGTGGCTATTTTTTGGCAACCAATCACGGATGCTGGAGCTTGGTGACGTAATGACTAAACTGTAAATTAAAAACTGATGAAGTCGGGAAATATTCAAAGCACTCGGAATTAAAGCTTGTTCATTGTAAATAAATGCTAAATGCCTTTAAATGGGTTGCGGTACTCGATCTGTATCAATGTTTCCCCACAAACAGGATGAATTGCAAAAAAATTGAGGGTCTACAAAGAACCTTTACCTCATATATTAAAGAACCTGATGAGCAACAGGTAGGTAAAAACAAATTAGACTACTGGGATACGCTCAGAGACCTTGGTCTTTATTCCATAGAGAGGAGGTTTGAGAGGTACATTCAGATCTATACCTAGAAAATTTTAGAAGGGCTTTTAGTTACCCCAATACCGAACCAATTGTACCCACCTCGACAAGAATTGGCAGAATGTGTTAAAAACATCACCTCCCACCAAACAGAAAAGGATTCAAACCCTTCAATGTAATAGTATCTCTAGGCAGGGTTCTCGCCTGTTTAACTCCTTGCCTCAGTACCTTAGAGATACAAGTGCAGTCCCAGTGGATACTTTTAGAAAACATTTGGATATGTTTTTAGCCAACATACCCGACCAACCCACAGTGCCAGGGTATTCCTCTGCCAGACCAGCCTCACAAATTCGATAGTAGACCAAATCTTACGACAAGAGAAAAGAAGGGTGGCGACTACGTCGTGGCCCCGCCTCGGGAGGCGCTGAGCGAACTTCGTGGAAGCAGCGCACCCTTAAGGCAGAAGCGATTCAAGGTAAATATAGAAATTCTTACAAAGGTACAAGATTTTTAATTTTCCCCAAAAAGCTAAGACCTGTTTAATATCTGGGCGTCTAAGTTTGGAAAAGAAGTCCTAAAATTTACTCCAAACAAACGGAGAGTAATATGTAGATAACTGACCCATTTTGTGTTCCTGCTGTACACCTATACAGTGAGTTTTAGATGTACTAAATGAATTGGTAAGTTTCAACAAACCCTATAGACTTTGGTTTCCTCAGGATTAGTAGCATACAGGTTAAAAACAATAAAAAATAGAACTACACCCTAAAATTGTCAGGACAAGGCTTGGCTAAACTGCAAAGTGATACTTACCCTAGTGGCTTGTAATCTAATTAGTTAATATACAAGTTACTACACAATTACTTAAACATGCTAGGCGTGTTCAATCTTTGGTCAAACAAAATTATATACACACACACACGTGGTGTTTCAGGAGGAAAGGTCAATACTTCGGGAGGTGATAGTATCGATCATTGTGAGAAAAAAAAGTTCATATGAACATGTCTAATTCTGAATGGTTACGGGGATAGTGCTGTTTGAATCTGATGCGCGCGCAGCTCTTCCTCCCCTTTCTCTACCCTATAACCTTGAACCATGTAACATAAGCCAATCGACAGCTGACTGTTGTGAGTGACATTGTTTGGTGTTTGAAGCAGTGTTAAGAATGCCACACACCTTCACACATGCCGAATATGCATTTGAAAAAACTATATAGGGCTATGGGTTGATTGCCTGATACCCTCATCCGTTGGAAATTTCCAGCAGATTTCAGTGGAGAGTTAAACGACAAAAGCCCTATGTTTTTTCGTTAGAGTTGTGAATATGTAGGTCTTTAAAGGACCTCTTTATATTTAATTGTTTATGGTAATTTTAGCGACGGGATTTTAGATGCCTATATGTGAACGAAAAGAAATTGTCCCACCTTATTTTTTGCTGGGTCTTAGTTTGCTTCGATGTAGGGCGTCACGATCTTTTTCGGTGTAGGGCCGCCACGATGGAGCTATGCGATGAGTTAACTTGATGTAATTAATATAGGCAGTCACAATATAAACACTTGAAGGTATAGGCCTATCCTTTTTTTTTTAGTTATTAAGTTTATTATAAGGAATTCACTCAGAACTTTAGGGAAGACAAAAGCACATCCTCCCTGTTTAAAGCGTTCGCTGTACATTAAACAGCTCCGAGAGCCGTTCCTTTTCGCGTTGTATTTTCATTATTTGCTGATCTGGCAAAGTTTTGTTTGGTCTACTTCTCTCTTGAAGACTAAACAATAAATTGGGTTTTCTTGTTGCTATGTGAAGCTCGATGCATACATATCGGTTCTTTGTACGTATGGCAATTATTTCATTCCCAATAGGCTATGTCGCCAATCCCGAGGCAATTTTGTATAGATATTTTAATTCAATTAATTAATAATTTATATTTAATTATGAAATAAAGGTACCACATATGATACTATGTTGTGAGCGCGTATAGTTTTTCCATAATGCAGATATGGTGTATGTCTACGGTTTTTGCGATGGAAGTGCAACAGCTGCTGTTGCAGAATACCGTCGACGGTTTCCGAACCGCAGAATTCCGGATCGAAGAGTGTTTACCAGGGTTTTCAACACATTGTGTGAGATTGGTACACTTCCCAGCGCTCATGTTTCATCTGAACGTGAAGGTCAACAAGATGTGGATGAAGTGGAAAACATTCTTCAGTTGGTAGAGCGTAGTCCTACTACTAGCTCACGAAGAATTTCTACACGTTTCGGTGTACCACACACAAGAGTATGGCGAACATTACGTGAGGAAGGCTTGCATCCATATCATTTACAGCGTGTACACCACCTTCAACCAGGAGACGCTGCCATGCGACTGGAATTTTATCATTGGGTAAATGCTAATCGCCGATTGCTTCGATTAATACTGTTCACCGATGAAGCTACTTTCACCAGTGACGGTATCAACAACACTCGTAACTCTCATCGGTGGTCAGACGAAAATCCAAATACCACTGTGGAAACAAATTTTCAACATTGCTTCTCTGCCAATGTGTGGTGCGGTATCACCGATGATCAGCTGATTGGCCCTGTCACTTTAGAGAATCGTCTTACAGAACAAAGTTACCTAGAATTTCTGCAAAATGAATTGCCAGGACTATTGGAGGATGTTCCTTTGGCTACACGCGCTGGTATGTACTTTCAGCATGACGGAGCTCCTCCACATTCTACCCGTCTGGTGATGCAATACCTAAATCAAACTTTAGTTACTGCTACTTCAACAGATTTTCAAAACTGGAATTACTTTGATCTATGATTTTTTTATTAGAATAATAAACTTAACATACCGTTACTATTATTTTGTCAATCAGGGAAGGCGTCCCTAGTGGTAACACTGACTGCAGCTGTTCACTGTTGATTGCGTCTCTCGGGTATGTGGGTGTATTGTTTACTGTTTGTTTATTTTACGTTAACCTAAGCTAACTAGTGATTTCTCACTGATAATTATGGTAAGTTGGAATCCAAAGCAGTGTGACATTACTCCAAAAAATATTGTATGACATTACTCGTAAAGTTGGTAAAAACGTCCACGTCCCTACTTAGTCTTAGGCCTACTAGGCTAGGCCCATCAGTACACCAGTGTGTCAAACGATGGATTTTGGGTTTTAGTACTGGCATGAATTTCATTAAATTAATAAATGATTTATTAAACAACATATCATAACCTTTTCATTTTTAATATGAAATTGATTTTTAAAAACAATACAATTTTCATTAAAAGTTAATAAAAATACCTAGATTATACAGCAGAATACTGTAATTTATATGATGAGCAAGCTAAAAGTCAATATAAGTAAAATTGAATAATAATTGTAAATACACTCCAATATTTCAATATCTTCATATCTTTTGAAAATCTTGCAATAAAAACATGTCTTTTTACAACAAATTTTAATTTATTTTCTTTAATCAGCTTTATATACAAAAATAATGCATTGAATTTAATGGAATTTAAGAATATTTACCACATACAATTTTAAAATTTTTCTTTGTGTGTGTATACATATATATAGCCTATATGGCATTGCGGATTTCATTTTAAAAAATGTTAGGGGAGTGCCCTTTTTTCAACTGAGCCCCTGCCCTTCTGAAAGTCTGTGCACGTCACTGTGGATACACGAGACGAATTGCTCGCGCGCATTTTGGATGCTGCTGCCCGCATAAAGGAACGTCAAGATCAACTCAGACGAACAACACGCGATCTTCGCGCACGAGTTGCAAAGTGCATTGAAGTTGACGGTGGGATTTTCGAAAACGTATTGTAAACTGTAGCAAATTTGTCATTTCTGTATCTGATACCATTCAAAATGCCAATGTTTAAACATTAAATGTTAGAAACAGTAATTGGTTTCTCTTTCTTGATTACCATTAACAATGCTTTTGTATTTGTAGATTCAAACAGCTCTATCTCTTTAACCATTCAGAATTAGACACATGTTCATATGAACTTTTTTTCTCACAATGACCGATACTATCACCTTCCGAAGTATTGACCTTTCCTCCTGAAACAATCAATCAATCAATCAATCAATAATATATATATATATATATATATATATGAAAATTATTTCACGAAAGTAACACGTGAAAAATATTTATGATGAATAAAACCACGAAGGAAAGGAAACACAAAAAGGTGCTCAAGCGCTTTCGTCTGACATCCTCAGGAACACTGAAGTACATAAAAGGTTACGGCCTATATATAGGTTACAGAAAGAAAAAAAAGAAAAATAAATAACATACATACACACAAACATATATATACAGGGCGTCCCAAAAAAATGTATACACACTTTAAATAATTATAAAGGCAGTGTTTATTAAAATACATTTCATTTTCCAAATGTAATAGAATCTACAGACATTATTTAATTGTTTTGTCAACGCCTGTTTTCAAACTGACGTCCGTTCTGGTCCAGGCACTGCTGATAACACGAAGCAATGGAATCGCAAACATCACGAACATTTCGTTTGGTATTTGTGTGCATTCTCGTTCAATGGCTGCTCTCAATTCAGCGACTGTTGCAGGTTTTATAGCGTAGACTTTGTCTTTTAAGTATCCCCATAAAAAAAAGTCTAGTGGTGTGAGGTCTGGTGAACGCGGAGGGTATTCTACGAAACCCCTTCGTCCAATCCACATCCACATCGTGCCAAGTACCACTCGCAATACTCCACTCTTCGGTCCGGATCATCATCTTCATTAATAGCATGGACTAATCTTGGAATGTAACTTTTCCATTGACAGCGCTTCAAAATGCGTTGGACAGACGATTCTGAAATTCCTACCTCACGACTCGCTTGCCGCACAGATTTTCTTGGACTTTGGTGATACGTTTCCAGTACTCTTTCTTGCTTTGTGGGGCTTGTCGATGTCCGTGGTCTTCCGGAACGCTTCTTGTGGACATTCTGAACAGTTCCATCGGCTTCAAACTTATCTCTAATTCGAGTGATGGTAAGTCGCGTTGGTGGATCTGTTTGAAACCCTCCTAAACTGTCTTTGCACTTCAACTGCGTTTTCACACTTCCAGTAGCATTTTAGAATGAATTTCCTTTGTTCAAAGCTTAGTCTGACTGCCATTATTAATTCTAATGGGTTTAACTTGGAAAGAAAGAAACATCAATTGAGCTATCAGCTGTTAAAGTGTGTATACATTTTTTGGGACGCCCTGTATATATATACATACATATCTACACACACATACATATATATATATAATATATATATATATATATATATATATATATATATATATATATATATATATATATGCAATAAACGGAGAAGTAAAAATAAAAATTAAAAATTAAAAATTAGAGGATTAACAAAGAGGCATACAGATTTGTAAGGAAAAATATCGATTTTTAGCACAAGATCAAATGAATTATAAAAATACAAATTTATACTGGAAATCTGCCCGGGTTTTAACACTTTGCCTTTTAGAGTCAAGTTTCGATATATATAAAAATAAAATGAAGATTAAAAGTTAATAAAGTAGCATACAAGTTTACCAAAGATTTAGCGTCCTACCCTTTTTATCTAAATTTGTTTTGAAGGAATTCAAAACAACAGGATCGAGTTGAAAAAGACCTTTGCTTATGTTGAAGTTATTTGAAAGTTGGATAATGGCAGACTCAAGAATATTTCTATTAACAATGTTGCTAGAATGAAATAAAACTGAAGCATTATTCCAATCAATACAGTGGGATAACTCTGACAAATGGACAAAAAGAGCACTGGACAACTGTCCTGTTCTAACGGAATATTGATGCTGTTTTATACGTGTGCAAATCCTTTCCCGTCTGACCTATGTAAAAGGAATCACATTGTTTACACCCAATTTTATAGATAATGCCTGAATTATTGGATATTAATGTAGTATTTTCATATAACAATATTGTGAAAAATATCATAGTAAAAAATAGCCCTACCAATAATTCAGGCATTATCTATAAAATTGGGTGTAAACAATGTGATTCCTTTTACATAGGTCAGACGGGAAAGGATTTGCACACACGTATAAAACAGCATCAATATTCCGTTAGAAGAGGACAGTTGTCCAGTGCTCTTTTTGTCCATTTGTCAGAGTTATCCCACTGTATTGATTGGAATAATGCTTCAGTTTTATTTCATTCTAGCAACATTGTTAATAGAAATATTCTTGAGTCTGCCATTATCCAACTTTCAAATAACTTCAACATAAGCAAAGGTCTTTTTCAACTCGATCCTGTTGTTTTGAATTCCTTCAAAACAAATTTAGATAAAAAGGGTAGGACGCTAAATCTTTGGTAAACTTGTATGCTACTTTATTAACTTTTAATCTTCATTTTATTTTTATATATATCGAAACTTGACTCTAAAAGGCAAAGTGTTAAAAACCGGGCAGATTTCCAGTATAAATTTGTATTTTTATAATTCATTTGATCTTGTGCTAAAAATCGATGGTAATTATTCGTTTTTTGACCCAGTCTCTTTTTATAATGAGAGCAAACGTTTCTGGTCAATTTGGAGGTGCTCTGCATGAATCTGCCATCCGTTTCCTGTGCAAATGCGTAGTTTTCGAGATATCGTCATCTCGAAAACTACGCATTTGCACAGGAAATGGATGGCAGATTCGTGCAAAACACCTCAAAATCGACCAGAAAAGTTTGCATTCGTGCTAAACACAACCTAACCTAACTTAGCCTAACCACCTAACCTAACCAGTCACCTTATTTTCGAGGATATAGTTCTGCAATTGCAGTAAGGAAGTGATGCAGAACTGTAGAATCGTCAGGATGTTCTGCCAGGAACAAGTATCGTGCGAAATATTTCCGGTAATGAGGACGTCTATTTCCAGCACGTAAAACCCACGATTTCACATTCTTCCATTTTTTTTACGGCTCCTAAACACCTTCGAGTCTTGTCTTAAAATACAGGCAGTATTACATTTAGGGCAAATCACGGATGTCGGAATTATGCCGTGATTGGAAAAAAATCTAAACTTTTATCTTCATCGAGGCCAACAAGGCGGATTAGGTCTTCGAAATCAAGTTCACAAGATTGATACGTCATACCAGTAGAACGAAAATTACCACACTGACCAGAAACAGAAAGAAGTAGCCAAAGCAAGAAAAAATAGCCAAAAAAAGCCAAGTAGCCAAAAAAAGCCAAGAAAAATCTCCAAAAAAGTCCAAAAAGGTAGCCCAAATAAACAAACCAACCGAAATTTATATACATACATATTAGAAAGTAGAAAATATATTTTTTTTAAAAGTACATTTTATACAAATTTGCACAAGATAATATATATATTTTCTTATTCAGCGTTGATTGGTTATTCAATATATATTGCTGTTATAGCTGGGTGTGACTGGGTCAAAAAACGAATATTAACCAAATCGATATTTTTCCTTACAAATCTGTATGCATCTTTGTTAATCCTCTAATTTTTAATTTTTAATTTTTATTTTTACTTCTCCGTTTATTGCATATACTGTATATATATATATATATATATATATATATATGTATGTGTGTAGATATATATATATATATATATATGTATGTTATTTATTTATTTTTATTTTTTTCTTTCTGTAACCTATATATAGGCCGTAACCTTTTATGTACTTCAGTGTTCCTGAGGATGTCATTAGACGAAAGCGCTTGAGCACCTTTTTGTGTTTCCTTTCCTTCGTGGTTTTATTCATCATATATATATTATATATTTTTTTTTTTTTTTTTTTTAGGTGAAAAACACCGACTCCAACTTTTTGAAGTTTTTAGGTTTCTTTAGCATGTGAAAGTTACTAATTTGTAACTGGACTCTTCGAAGAAGTATATTTCTAAAATTTATCAGTGTCGAGTTTCTTCAAAACATAAAATAAAAAATTGCTAGGTTTCTTATGGAAAACTGATGGTGAAAACCAAAGGCCAAATCCTATTTGCCTTAAGTTAAGTAGCCTAGCTCCTAACTATGCATAGACAAAATGTTGAAATTTGTTCGTCAGTCCCCAGTTTTACCCCTACTAATTTGTTCCTTAATTATTTTATCAACGGTAAGATTGATACATTTTATATTAGCATAGAGTACGTAGTAGGGCATATGTCAGACTGCATAATCTGCAAAATTCACACTTTTCAAACGGAAAGTCTGGTGGGGAAAACTACAAGGTAAATGTTGAAAACACACCATCATTTTTTTTTTTATATATAAATAAGTTTTACCGATGTATTTTGTGGTGCTTTGTTCAAATATGACCTTATTGCAAATGGTTCTAGGTAGGTTTGATTTCCTCGCATAATTTTCAGTGTTCTTCTCTGATATCGACGTATGTTTTGTCGGAAATACTTCGCTAAAAATTGTATGAGGAAGCCTAACCAACCTAACTTAGAATCATTGGCGATTGAAATGGTCATATTTTAAAAAATACATTGATATTAAAAAAGAATACTGAAAATTATGAGGATATCTAACCTAGAACAAGGGCGCCCCCCCCCCCCCCCCCCCCCAAAGTAAAGGGTAAGGTGTATGTCCCTACACCATACATATGCCCCCCATGAGATGTTGGAATTGTATTGTTTTTACAGATGAATTGTATTGTTTTTTCAGATGAAACACCATGCATCTGGTGCTGAATGCAATGTATTTACTATTTTGAAATAATCTTATTCTTATGTTACATGTAAATAAAAGTATGTTAATGGTTTATTTCATCTGCTTTCATTTTCTTTACTACATAGGTGCATATGGATGATAAAACTTAAAACTTTATATTGAAAAAAACACCCTTTACTGAGATTGCCCACCCAATATCAAATTGCTTCTGGTGCCCCTGACCAAGAATCATTTGCGATTGAAACGAAGGTCATATTTGAACAAAGCACCACAAAATACATTAAAAAACTAATTTTTATGCAAAAACGAAAATATCCACCATCGTGTTTTCAATATTAATCTTTCACTATCCAGCCAGTGTTCAGAGACAGTCCATAGCAGCTTGGTGTTAAATTAGGTTAGTATTTAGGGCCCTATGGAGTATGGACTGTCTGGATTTAAGACAGTTTTACCATCTGGTGCAGTATGAAAAATTCTAGCTTATAATATTTCAATCTTACACCAACATTCTTTGGAGAAAAACTTCTTTACATTTCTTTAATATAACTTGAACATAGTACAGTCCATAATAGCCTCAATCATTACAGTCCATAAGGCCTCATCTTAGACCAATCTGGAATTTCTGCCCATCTGAGGAAAGATGTTTACAGAGGAGTTTAGCTGGAATTTTTCATTTCTTTTTATCAGATTTCTGCCAAATGGTTGTTATTTGCGTGCAAACTCTAGGCCCTATTTTAATTTTGTGGCACTTATTCCTTTTTCCCCTGCAATTTCTTTTTTCCCAGTTAGGTCAACTGTATGCCCTTGATAATTGGTTAGGTTAAGTCATGATATTTTCATTAGAAAAAATGCAGGAGGAAAAGGAATAAGTGGAATATTTTAATGAAAATATCATGACAAACTTTTAATGCTGGAATTGTTTGTAAGGTTAAGTTATGAATGTGTGTATTTGAAAGGTTACCAATATGTAGTGGTTGTCCTGTTAGGGTTAACCTAACCAATTGTCGAGGGTGTACAGTTGACCTAACGGGAAAAAAGAAATTGTAGGGGGAAAAGGAAGAAGTGCCAATTTTGCTTCTGCGAGTTTTGGGTATATTTTAGATTTGCTTTATAAGGTACAAATTGTACCTGGCTCCTCCTTTCCTTCCCCTGTAATTTTACTTACTAGGCTACCTGAACTGCATTCAGATGATGTAGTGACTCTTAGTTTGATTTCATTTAAACTATAGGTCCCTTCTGTCGTGTAACCCTGTCTAAATGGTGCAATTAACAGTAACCACTGTCGCTATCATTTCTTCATTTTTAAGTGTAGGGTGCCTTACTTGAGTTTAACTGATCAACATTGCAATCCTTCAAGCTTGGTATACTATGTAAAGTTAATGACTGATCTAGTAGATCAGATTTGATCAATTTGCGAGTTCTTTTAACAAATTAGCCAGCTTTATTTTTTTAACACAACTGAATTGAAAATTTTTATTTATTTTCTAGGTTGATTTCCATGTCTTTTATATGAAACTAAGTATTTTTGGAACAAGGTTCTTATCAGTTATGGCATCGGGAAGTTTACAGTCAGGAATGCATTCTATGGCATTTGTTACTGCACCATCAGAAGATGTTGCCAAGAAAATAGCAAGGTACAGTATATTTTTCAGTTACCCTTTTAAAAGGGTAACGTAAATTTTTCTAAGTTTCTTTAAGGCTATGGAAGGAGTTCCATAAGGCTTGAACCTATGCAGTATTTGCTTTTGCTTTTTTTATACAGTTCATTTAGAATGTTTATAATTGGGCTTGCATGTCATTCATTACTGAATGATATTGACATTGGAGGAAGGAATATTCTTAGTGGAGAGCTTTGTTACAAACCTATGGAAATTGGATAAATTAATGAACTTTGTAAATCATGGCATAGTTTCTTTTTGAACACTTCATAAAACCTAAAAAATTACCCTATTTCATCATAGTAAATAGTATTTGAATTGTAAATAAAACTTGTACCTGATATAGCATCTTACTGAATAGAGCTGTCATACTGTTATAGTGTACAGTACTTTCTTACAGTCCTTAACAGGCTGAGTTATTTAAATTCTCAAATTCATTAGGAATTCAGGTTAAAATAATTTTTTTTTATTTTACAGTGGCCTTGTTACAAATAAATTGGCAGCTTGCGTGAATATAATTCCCAAAGTAATATCGGTGTATGGGTTAAAATAGAGAATAAGTATGGTACTTTTGTATCAACAATAATTGTTTTAGCAAGTAAAGTTTAAATATTTTGGCATTCCATGAAGTTCTAAGTGTTTATAAGTAATCTTCAAGAAGGTTAGCTGTGCAGTAACAAATGATAGGGTTGATTTTATGGCTTAGCTGCATAATTCATATGTATCTGAACAAAACTTCAGAAGTATCCAAATGATGCAGCAAAAGGGTTAAGCAGTGTGACAATTAGTTTATGGCCTTAACACCTGACTTGCGAACTTTGCAAGTTAGAATTCTTGGACAGAAATAAATGGCAATACCTGTATTCATATTTCACCTGTTGAAGACCCAACAGAAGCCTGTTGTAACTGCACAAGTGCTTTTAAAGCTCTGTGTTGCTATTCTGAGAAGACCGAAGGTTTTGGCTATTCAGGGCATAGTTATGAAAGTTCCTACAGGTTGTCAAAGTTAAAACACACCCACAGCTCTGACTAATACGTTTCTTCAGTAAACATTAGATGCTGGAAGTGACAACACAAATAAAACTATTATATAAAACTTTAATATGACATTATAGATCATTGGGATTGAAAATATATCTTCACCTTTAATATTATGAAAGGCAAAAATATATTTCTAATGTCAGTGATATATAAAATCCTGATCATTGGGTGCCCGGGACATAGTTCAAAAGTTGGTGCTCTTCCAATATGTGCTCTACCGTGTGAAACTGTGATCTACCATATTCCAACTAATATTCCATATTCCAGGCTAACTAACGAAAATATCATGACTTAACCTAACCAATCGTCAAGGGCGTATAGTTGACAACGATTGGTTAGGTTAAGTCATGATATTTTTGTTAGTTAGCCTTATAAGGCTAGTTTCATGGTAGAGCACGTATTGGAATATGGTAGATCACAGTTTCGCGGTAGAGCACATATTGGAAGAGCACCCAAAAGTTTTATGAACAACACTGTCATTCATTAACTGTCCAGGGCAAATCTGAATAGTTGACAATCCTACCTCTTGCTTTCATAAAATCAAGTGACTTTTATGGGAACACAGAAGTATGATACAGTAGGCCTAGTGATTAATTAATTTTAAGGGAATTTTCTGCAAAGAAGCGCTTGTAAAATGGAAAAGGCTGAGTTTTTCTTTTTATACAAAAAGGACCCTTTATATATTAAATTAAGCTGAAAAGGTTACAGAAGTACAATTTCTTTGCTTAGCCTAAATGCTGTGTACTGTACTTGTCATAATAATATGGATTGAGTTTCCAGCTTCCTGAATCTTGACAAATTTTTATTTTAGTCTTTGTAAAATTAGTTTAGAACAGTGTGATAAATTTACGATGATTCAGGAAACCTAGAAAGGTTACCAAAAGGTGTGTGTGTGTGTGTGTGCACACATACACACTGTATATGTAACTGAAGTTTATACAAGGTTTTTTAATAATAATAATAGTGTACTTTTACGTAGGTCAAGATTTTTAGCTTGAACTTGTAAGAATAGCCTAGCTAGACAAATGAAAGGTGTAATAAATTGTATAAGAATACAAGAATGATGTTAAGTGAATAAATGAGTATGTGAAAGTATGGTTAAGGTACAAAGCCTATGGATGGAGTAATGCATAAGTGTGTAAAATATACGAGTATTCTTTATACATGCATTAAAATTAAATAGGTATAGATTACCAACGGAACAAACTATAATTTAACTAATGGATTAAATGAGTTGCCAAGGTACGATGTTATCATCTCCCCAATTGGCTAACAATGACAATGTATGGTCCTGTCAACTACGTAAATTGTCCACTTAACACCAAATAAACTAACTACAATAAAACTGAACCAATTGCCTAGTAACTTAAGTTTAAATGTACTAGATGGGTTTTTACTTTTACCATATCTAATTTACAGTGTTATTTGTCAAAAAATTATAAAAAGGTCTAAATCTAATTATAGTTAATTCGAAATTGTAGCTAATTTACAATTATTCTGTTATAACAAAATGAGAATCATTTTCAATATGCAAACTATGATATCTGTTTCAAAAGACAAGTACAGGGTGCTCGAAAAGGCCTGTCACTGCCTACAAAATGTACATATTGTAATACCAATTTTATTTTAGTGTGATTAATTGTATTTATGTGGTAGGTGTAATTTAAGAAAAAAAAGTCACTAGCGACAATTACTTTAATTACACTAAATACAGTTACTAATTAGTTACTAATCAAGAATGTGATCTCTCATTCTGGACATGGTTACTGCAAGTTCTTGTGATCATTTCCCAAGTGAATTTTTCAGTGAATGAGCCACTGATGCAATCACACCTTCACATTGTTGGTCTTCCCAACCGTGGTCTGTCCTTGATGGAGCCAGTTTCAAACAGCTTTTTCTCCCAGCATAATAGTCTTGTTTGGTGGTGCAACCTTATTAAATCTTGTGTTGAAATCATTCTGGATATCATACATTGTTTTGCCTTTCATAAGCCCATGTGCTCATCACTATCCTTTCCTCCAGAGTGTAAGTGGACTGGTCTGCCATTGTTCGCACAACTCTAGTACCTGGGAAAGAAAAAAATATGTCAATGGATCACACACAAATTCAATTAATCACAAAAATAAAATTGATATTACAATATGTACATTTTGTAGGGGGTAATGGGACTTTTTGAACACCCTATAGGTGGGAGACTGAGCATGATGAAATGTAACGAACGAACTATTTTTCTACTCTTTCTAAAAGTTGTGCAAATTGGAAAGCTAGAGATTCCCAATTTTCCCCATTTTGGATTTGTAACCACTGCCAGAGACAATGGCTATAATTTTGAAGCCTGCTAGGGGCCATTCAAAAACCACATGATCCTTAAAGGGTTGGAGGGGTTCCTTATTTGACCACCAAGGGCCACAAGGAGGGAAGGGGGGGTTTTAACGTTTAACCACATGGTCAATACTAAGCATTAAAATATCCTGTTTATAATATAGGCCCTACAGTAAACTCCAGAAGACTCAAATCTTTATAAACACAAATTTGCTGTACCTTTATTTTGGAAAATTCTAGAAGATTCGAATCTTTAATGTTCATGAAACACAAATTTGCCATACTTTTAATTTGATTACAGTGTTTTTAATTTGCATTTTAATTTACATAAGATTAAGAGGGGGGGGTGACATCAGAAGATCACGTGGTTTTGGAAGGGGGTTTAAGTCATTGGCCATAAATGACCACAAGGGGGGATGTTGAAAAACCACCCAAAAAAGGACCACATGGTTTTTGAATGACCCCCTCCCGTATGTTTGATTTCGATTACAAATTTTGTTAGAACTATTTCCCACAATAAGATGGGTTTGATGGACAAGAGAGGTGAAAAGTACGATTGGTGTGAAAAGTTTAATTATTAATAAAAAAAAAAGGGGTTTTCCTGGTATGACATGAGAAAAATCATTGCATTGATATGGTCATGTGGAGAGTGAGTAAATGATTTGATTGTAAAAATGATGTATAACAGTTAGTGTTAGGTGTGAAAATATGACTGTATAATATGGATGGTATTAGTAAATTTATGAATAAATTTAGTCGATATATGAATGTAGTACAGAAGTGAACAAGAAACAGGTGGAAGTGGTTTGCGTGAGGTACAGGGCTATTCAAAATGATTCACCTGATTTCAAATGAGAATATTTTTTAATGTTACAAATACAGTGTGATTTGTGATACATCAACCAAAAGAAAAACTGTCCAAATTTTGTCTCTCACCTTATAAATGCTCTATGTGACTTCCCCTAGTTACACGAGCAACGTCGACACGATAGTCGAATTCCTCCCATACTCGCTCCAGCATGTCCGTTGTCACTGACTCTACGGCAGTAACAATGCGAGTTCGGAGCTCATCCAAAGATGTGGGCAACGGTGGCACGTACACAGTATCCTTAACGTACCCCCAAAGGAAGAAGTCGCACGGTGTAAGATCCGGCGACCTAGGGGGCCAGCTCGAAAACTGCAACACACAAAACGCCTTCTGCTGTGCGGACGCCATTTTCACACTGACTGTTTGTTGCTAGGCTAGGCCACGGCGTGACTTTGGAGCCCTCTCGTGGTGATCTTGTAAAACTCGGAGATTTCCTCTTTCATGTGGTGTATGCCCAGTTGATGCACGGTTGATAGGTACGGAAGTATTCTCAGTTGAAATCGGATGAATCATTTTGAATAGCCCTGTATATAAATAGTCTTACCATATGTATCCAATCTTTTTCATGGAAGATAACACTGGATTCCTGATGTTGGGTGCTACTATTTCGCCAATAGTGGTCTTATCCGTAGCTGTATCCAATCCCAAGTTCAAGCAATGTGACCACCCAATGGAGAATGGGATATCTTCAAATGTATATTTATAAATGTTTTTAGAGGCTAGTTGTATATTTTATACAACACTCGTGGTTGTTTTTCAATCGTTTTAATTACATTAACTTTTAAACTTCAAACTAATCGCCATTACATAAATTTTCATCTTTTTTTTTTTTGTCAATAGATACGAGTGGAAAGGAGAGATAAACAATGATGAAGAAGTGTTAATGGTAAGTGCTGCATAATGATAACGGTTTTGGTAGGGACAGGAAACTATATAGTTTATATACAGGGTGTCCCATAAGTCTGGTCTCGTAGGAAAATTTATTTTAAATTAAATTTACAAAAGTAATACATTAGAATTGCAAGTAGAATAACACACAATGGTTAATATAGGAGTGAGTTACACTCCTGAGGAAAAGGTGGAAATTATTTTCTTTAGGAGTGTAACGCGCTTCTATATTAACCATTGCGCGTTATTCTACCTGCAGCAAAAAAGTCCCAAAACAAGGAATCAGTTTCAGTATTTGTTTGTTCTGATGTATTAATTTTGTAAATTTAACTTAAAATAAATTTTCGTACGAGACTGTACTTATAGGACACCATGTGTTGTTATATATATATATATATATATATTATATATATATATATATATATATCTCACACACGGGCTACGTCGTGGCCAATGTTGTAACACCGCTTCCCGGAGATCCGCGAAGTTAAGCGACCCGTGGTTCAGATCCCACGTAAAGCTGTAGGTCCCCTCCATCATATGACCTTAGATGTTGCGAAGGAGGTTAAACAACCTCAATTAAAACAAACACACACACTTGCAAGGAAAGTTCCACAAGTTTTCCTCTTTACCAACAAATTTTAATGGTATCTTTTATTATATATATATATATATATATATATATATATATATATATATACACACACAGGGTGTCTCAAAAGTCACTATCTATTTCGGTGATATTAGATGTTTTTTTTTTTAAAATGCTATGCTGGCATAAAGATATGTACTTCTGGTGCAAATTTGTGTATTTAAAAAAAGTTAATTGGTTTATTTCGAATTGTGTAATTTATAAATTTATCTTGACATGCTTGAACAATTCCTCGAACCTCAACTTCTTACAGATGGCATTCTTGACACAGTAGTTTTTCAGCAGGATGGAGCACCGTGCCATTATGCAATAATTGTACGTGATTATCTTGACAGACGCTTCCCCGGTCGCTGAGGAACACAACCATGGGCAGCACGTTCACCCGATTTAACACCATTAAATTTTTTCGCCTGGGGTTTCATTAAGTCTAAGGTGTACACTGGTAGAAGAATTAGTGATGTAGCCGAACTTCGAAATCGTATTACCGATGCAGTTCAGAAAATAACACCTCAAATGCTGGAAAGTGTGTTCCGGGAAACAACTTATCGCTTTGAGTTCTGTAGAGACACTGATGGTCGCCATGTGGAGACAGATAAATAAATAGCACTAATTCTTTGTGGCACTTACTTTGAAATAAATATATTTTTCATGTCTTAAACCAGTTTTTCGTAATTCCCATTATTTTTCAAAATAGATAGACTTTTGAGACACCCTGTATATATATATATATATATATATATATATATATATATATAATTTTGAAATGGTAGACTGAACTAGCAAAGAAGTGTGTATAAAGCTGGTAAATGTAAAATTATTTATATACTGTATTTGGAGAGTAAAAAAATATATATATATATATTTATTTATTTATTAGGTAACTTACTTTCTTCACCAGATGATAAAGACGAGAACTAGTCGATTAGAAGAATTAACGGAATTTGTCAGAAGTACTCACCCTTATGAAGTGTGCGAAGTTATTTCAACACCGTAAGTAAATTTGGAACCGTACTTAATAATTCCGAATATAGGCGTAAGAACTCCCGATAAGCTACAAACACTCTTCTGAAAAATCATCTTGGTGGTGTGCTACATTAGTTTAATAGTAAGAGGCCAGGTTCTTAATCTGAAGTTCTCCAACGTAAAAGCTCGGCTATTATTAAGATATTCCTTTTGGATCATCACTAATGGGGTAGTGACTCAGATTCTATGTTAAACTGTGTAGGTTCTTTGTTACATGATCCACGTGCTGCTACCGTGAGTAGCGACACTCGAGCCAGTAACACAGGATCATCACCGACTTAAGGTAGTACGCCAATGTCGGGAATCCAGTGTTGCCTTTCATGGAAAGGTTTGGTTGTACCTCTAGTGGTACGTTGGATAAGGCCAAGATCTCATCTACACATTTCGCACAAATCAATCTTTTATGAGGTACAACTTTCTCTGGTCATATCTATGCCGTCACTATTATACACACTTTTCATAATTTTATAATTTCAATAAACTTAAACAATTGAGGGATTATCCCCTCAACTGTTCGGACAGGCACTTTCCTACTAACTACAAGCCTCGACTTAAATCATTATCATGACGTGCCATTACTGCAGACTTCTGGCGTTTCACATTTTTCCTTTTTTAGTTTTTTTTCCGATCTATTTTTTACTAAAAGATAACATTTTGTGTTACGTTCAGGCAAGTCTTGCTATTCTACGTCTCTGCAAATCCATATATAATACTGTATACGACCTATTCTACGCAGGGATAAGTATTTAGAGACCTCGCGTAGGTTTAAATTGCGTAGAATTTTGTACATAAAATGATAGAAATAAAAAGAACGCAAATTCCTTCCTTTTTATCATAAGTGCTGTACATTTGAATAAAAATAAAGTGAATGAGGGAGATGACAACGAACTTTTTAATTAAAAACTAAACAATCGAAGTTTGTGATTTCTTTTTGGCGAGTCTTTCAGGTAAACTTCATTGGCTTTCTTCGCGTGAAGATATCCGTTCAAAATTGGGGTCACTCAGCAATTTCAAGGCTAGAGTTTATGAACTCTATGAACTACTTCATTGCTGACAAAGGCATCTTAGTTGTTGGTATTGCTACGTCATCATGTCACTGGCTCGGCGGCAGCAGCAGCAGCAGCTTGTCATCGTGAAGGCTTTCGTACCAAACCGCGTAGATTTAAAACTTTACTGTTTACAGTATTTTAATGGTTTAGAGTTTAGACTTTCTCGCGTAGAACTGGACCGTATAAGAAATGATTGCGCGTAGAATAGGTTCGTCTACAGTATACATACATTTTTATTTTTCAATCGGCTGTCTCTCTGCAAACAATCCGCACATTCTCCGCTTCCATATACTTCCTAGTTTCACATCGGTTGTTGTAGACAAACCACTAAATTGGTGTATTTTCAGTGTTAAATTGCATAGGTAATTCTTATACTAAAAGTTTGGATTTTGTGAGCCATCCTCTAAGTCAAATTAAGTTGTTTTTTCTTTTCATACAAAAATGAATAATAAATTCTGCATCCTGAAATACTACTAGCACTGAAAATTCATTTAAATATTAAATTTATTTCCATAGTTTATCACGTCATTGTAGTGCTGAAATTAAGCTCCCGCGCTAGAAAAAAATAATTGTTTATTTCATACCTCCTCATTTTCAAAGTCGAAACGCTGGTCTCAACAAAACTTGGCCACTCGCGTGCTCTTTGAATCTTCAATCATTTGTGTCTTATTGCCACTACAACACGTGCTTGCATAAACTTCCGAGGGCAGTTATCGGGCTGGCTACCAGTCTTATCCACGTTGCGTTACTCGTGGGAGGGTAATTTTTTAGAGTTCGGATTCGTTCATCCCATTGTTTCAACCCCGTTGTACCGAGAAAAGCCGAGATAACCTGATCTCTAGGATCCCAACCCGTTACGACTATGGATGTACCGGATATCTGCCGGATCATGTAATCTTAAGGGCATAAAATTCTAAAACTTGCAATTAACTAGTGGTTTAATAAACTTTTATGATTCCTACTAATTTTACAAAATCATTGATCTACAAAAATATATCCGAAAATAAGAGATGAACTTTCTTTATATATATAATGACAAACATTTTCTTTCTTAATATATAACACTTAAATGTGATAAATATAACTGAAAATAGTTATTTTTTTTGTTTCAATAATTTCATATTTTTGGCTGACATTAGCCATAATAAAGTACGCGCAAAAACTTGAAATACGAGGTTTTCATCAACAAAATGCGATTAAAATGTTAATTATCCAGTATCTGGTGCATCCCTAGTTATGACTCGAGAAGGCGGATATACGTTAACAGATGATTGGCAAGAAGTTAACTTTCGTGTTAAATGCATTACAAAGTACATTTCAAAATTTTTTAACCAGGATTATTGTCACTTAACGTTGTTATTTTTCACATTGCGCAAGGAAACAAACCTTATCTCGAGTGGATTAGTGAAATTGTGCCAGAGAAAAATTCTGCTTAATGTTGAGAACATTAGTTACTGTAATAGTTAAGGATAATAAAAAAAATTAACCTAAATCTAATTATTTAATATTGCCGCTAAGTTTTAAGAAATATTTTAACAACACGGAGGAACTTTCAATCTGCTATAGTCGAGGGCCGTAGCTGCTACACTCTTAACTATCCGAAGGGAATATTTAAACCCTACAGGGCGTGCCAACGTGCAAATTAGATTTTAATCAGTATTTTTATCTTGAGAAAACCATTTGAGTTGTATATTATAGCGAGTATGGAAAATGTGTGGTACCAACCTCGAGTCTGTTCCTCATCCGGAATGGAGTTGAACCCAGTCTTCCATTTTAAATGGTCCAACTGCACGGTCTCCCACGATAACCGACCAAAAACTGACACCGCGTTCTTCTTGGGCAACCACTTGTTAAGAACCCAACCAATGGCAATGGACCATCCATCCATTGGAACCGTCCAGTGTAGTTCACGACGCGGTAAGAATTAAGTTGGCAACGTTGTGTATTTGCGGGCCTAGTTCAGACGTTATTTCGTTTCTCTATCAGAAGTGGCTGGTAGGGGAATTTAACGGATTTAGCCACCTGTCGTAGGATAACCGATGCATTGGAGACCTCGATACCAGCCTTGGCAAAAACATTCTTCGTGATGGAGAGGCCACTCGACAACTTTCAGTTCGATGCAACGTACCTGGTGGGTCGTGACCTTGAATCTCTTGTCTTTGGTTCTTTCCCCGACTGATGGTCACCCAATAAAATCTTAATGGTGCGATGATTTTGACCAAGTGTCTCGGAAATATTAAGGACAGAACGACCATCAGCTAATATCTGACCAATGGTTTTTTTTTTTTCCCTCAGACTCATTTAGGTCTGCTTTTTTTTGCCTAGGGCTTACAGTGACAACTCCGAGGGAAGAATAAGTAGAGTAATTAGTTTATAATATCTCCTTGCAACATACACAGATTCAATTTGCTTAACCACTTCACACCTGGTAAATCATTAAAACTAATGTAAATATAACACACATTTTGCGCGAAAGAGTGAAGTGATTTAATAACCTGGCACCCTAACTTGGATATATTTTTCACACAAGTTCGCGTAACTTTCTCCAAGTGACGTGTATATTACTCGCGATTGATACCACACATTGCATACATCCTGTAAAGCATAACTTTACAGTTGGTTCAAAATATAGTTAGCACACAGTGTAAACAGTATTAACGGGGAGATTTAAAATCTTCAACTCAACATAAACATGTCTGTACATCGATCGTAAATAGGTCGTTTTAGCATCCAAATCAGTCACCATGTTGTAGGACCTCAAACACTAAAAGAATACTTGAAAGAAACCATAAAGCAATAATAGAAGTCAACATCACTGCTTAAATGGAACAACAATGAGCAGTGAATAAATAAAACCGGAAATCATTAACTAAGAAAATTTCTTAATCATAATTAATAATCAACTTGAAACAGGCACCCTCTTGTATGTCCTTAAGTCTCAGTGTTGTAGTAAACTTAGGCACAGTAAAAAAATAATAATGACTATGTGGAGTTAATATACTTTTTTTTTTCTTTTTTACATTGGATATAGCTGCGAGTACTTAATCAAAATAAGGGGCAGGTAAAAGATTAATACGTCAAAATAAAATCTGAAACCAGCGAGAAGAAAATAGAAATTTGCCTTCATTATTATACAATCAAACTGTATTAATTTTCAAAATATTAGCTTTAAGTACAGTTTTAAATATTAAAGCAAGGTTAGGCTTAATTACGTTTTAGAACGGGATGAAAGACGAATACATGATCTTGTAGGAAAACGGTTTAAATTGTTTTTAGTAATAACTTATAATATAATAAATATGTTTTTAATGATACCCCTAAAGTCTTATCATCATTAATACATTTTTTTTAGGCTTATTATTATTATTATTGTTATATACAAAATTATATACATGCATTATACATTCAAAATTTTTTTTCCTTTCCTTTAATGATTCCAATATTTTTCTTTTGATTATAATTTAATTTTTTTTATTAAGTTCAGTTGTCTTCTCCATCCAGTTCAATGAATCTTTCGGCCTAAAAGAGAAACATATAAAGGTGGATTCAAACTAACACACTTAATTCTGGAAACGAAAAGCCAGTGCCAAAGACTGGATGGAAATGAAACCCGTCCATTTTCATAGCGTGTCCCGTGGCACTTTAAAAATGAGGGTAGGCTATTCAAAAAGATGTTAGATTAGGCATTTGTTCGGTCAGGTTATGCGAGGTTTAGTCCTAAGCTGGCTTACGCTTGCCAAGTAAACTGCAGTAGGAAATACGTAGCAACCATCAAAGTTCTTCTGTCAAAAGGGGTTAAACCGATCATAATCAGTGAGAGAAGCGGTAGTTAGTGAACGAAAGCAACCATCATTATTATTAAAGTAATAATAATAAATAAAGATTAACTCTTTTTAGAATCAAGATGTGAACTAAAACAAATTACATTTTTGTGCACGATTTTCCCCTTTTTCCCGAATGATGCTGACGGAAGAGGTTCTGAGGATTGTCTGTAGTGTGAGGGTACTGGGTAGGGCCTAGAGTATTTCCCTACAACGACAAGCGCGAGACTCGGACATCTTAACCTGCCATTGATGAATCTCTTGATGCCTGCATAAGAAACCTTATTGAATCGCCAGAGTGCAGCAATGAATGGTGATTATATGAGACTCATCTTTACAACTTTTATAATTTCAAACTTGTATTTTTAGAGTCAGTGTGGTCATATTTAATAGCACTCTCAAGATTTTTAGAGAAGTTTTCTGCTCAAGGAAAAAGCGATGAATCTTTGTAATGAAGAAAAGAATGTCAAGAGGCTGTAATTACGGGAAATGCACTAAAAAATGAACCGCCATTTTCCACGTTCCGCTGTGGTTTCAGAACTTAAGAAACAGGCTAAGTGGCCAAAACGCTTTAGCCTTCCCTTTGGTTTTTAACAATTAGAGGAGTAAATTAGACTGCGTAGAAACTAAATTATTTCTCCGCAAAACCTCAGAAACTGACCTTAAAATGCATGCACTGAGTGATGACTTTGCTGGCTAATCTGCCGATCCTAGCTTGCGGGTTAGAGTTTAACAATTCTTCGAGCATCTTCAATCCACCTTCTTCCTCGACCAAAGGACAGTACTTCTTGGCTGCAATTCATTAGGTTTATGAATATATCTCGAGTATATTTTTGAATAAACTCGTAATAATGTTAACACGCAATAAGGAAGAAGGGAGTGAGTTACACCTTGCGATCTATAGAATTAAAAGCATAACCACACATTCTGGCAACATCACATGGAACGCTAAACTAATTCAATTATCGGAAACTTTATTGAGGGGTAGTATTCACTGTCGCCATAAGTAGTTCATCTATGATCGTAGGGGGGTAAGGGGTGACCCGACGTTCATCACCCACTAAAGAGTTCGTTTCCCTCTGATGGAGAATGCAAACGCGACCCCATGAGCTTCGGGTCAAGATAGTATGAACAACAAATACACTGACATCAAACTCACACTACACACTAAATCTAAAAAAAATGATAATCTGGTTAAATTCAAAATCTACCACCATCAACAGAGACGTTTTTAAGTTCTAAGAGTTATTTGGAGCTGATCAGTTAAGATGAACACACGCCTAAAAAAGTAAAAACATTTAAAATTGGCTAAAGAGAACCACGGACATTTTCTTTCAATGGAAGTGTGGTGCGTACTTAGATCATAACCTCAAAATAAATATTTTCAATTCTCGATTAATCTATGGAAATAACGAAACTACACCTTCCAATATCGTGTCAGGTTAGAAAACCAATGGTCTCCAGCAATTTCATTTGCGCGTCTATATTCACTCTTCATTCCAAAGAGTCTAAGTGTTTCCTATTAACCCTTTAACGCTGATCGTTGCCTTATGTCAACATGAGCTTGACAATCGATTTTTAGCCTTACGATCTGAATATTAGAGGTTATTTTGGCTTGAATAGGAAATTTTTAAAACATTTTTATAAGGGTTAATATCTATCGTATGTTCAATATAAAAGGAGTACGACTAGTCTAACTCTGTGTATAATAATAATAATATATATATATAAAATTTAGGCCGGGTCGAAATTTTTTATTTCTTTACGTACATAGTGTGAGGTGATTCAATCAATCATAGTAACACCCTGGTAAAATATTTAATTCTGAGGATCCCTAACCCCCCTCCTACCGGTTCAGTTTTTTCAGAAAATTGTAAAATCGAGATAATTTGAGATTTACTTCGAAATTTTTTATTATTACAAAAGTTCGCTTATAAAACAGTTATATTTATTTTTTAATGAAAAAAAATTTAATACAAATTTTTAGCTATTGGTAGAAATTTAGAAATTAAGAGAGAAATTCAATAAAATATTTGACCTAAAACTAGTTTTTTTTTAATTTCTTTCATTGACCTTTTTCCACTCAAAAGTAGGCAGTTCTTTTCTAGACTCTAAAGTATTTAAAATAAATTTATGCCGATTAATATAACCAATTCTTTCCTGGCTAGATTTAGTTACTAAGTTCACACCCCGTTCAACGCTTTGGCTATGACATGGAAAATCTAGTATTTCTAGAGGTTTAGTTCTAATCTGAAGCAATTGCTCATTGTTAAAATTACTTAGCAAAGGTGGAGGAGTGATTATCTGCTCATTTCAATTAATCAAATCAATATAATCATTTGCTAGAAAATTTATAGATCTTGGTAGCTCAAAATATCTGCTGCAAAAGGCTGTATTGTGGCTTCTTTTTCTAGTAGCCATAATTTAATTTAATAAGATTTTAACTATATTTTATTTATTACTGATATTTTAAAATTAAATAATGTATTTTAATACAAACTTTTAACATTCTAGGTACCTAAATAGGAATCTGGAAAGAAAAAAACAAAAATAATGTAATATTAGGTCTTATATCCGGTGCTATGAGTCAGCACCGGATTTAAGACCCTACCCCCTACCCCCGATCTCAAAAAAAGTTGGTGAATGGTCTATTCTGATGTAATTCGTGCCGGGAACCCGATTTTGGCCATCCGAAAGCAAAAAAATTAATATTTTGGGTCGATTTTTACGATTTTCGATTTTTGGCCTATTTCCCATACAAATTCATATGGAAAAAAGTGAGTATCGGTAGGGGAGGGAGGGGTAGCGAAGGTCCCACAGCCTTGATTTTTTGTGTGGATACTACTATTACAAAATGATCAACCTCACAATATGTACCTAAGCAAAATCTTGACCATGACCCCTTTTCGACGCGGCCTAATTATATATATATATATATATATATATATATATATATATATATATATATATAAGCACACCGGACAAAAAATTAGTCACCCCTCTCAGAATGTACCTAATAACGTGTGACGGCGCCTCTGGCCTTGATAACCGCACGAATCCGGCAAGGCAGAGACTCTACGAGGTTGTGCATGTACTGAACATCGATTTGCTGCCACTCGTTCATCAGCCGGTCCCGAAGTTCCGCCAGAGTCCGTGGGTGTCTATTCCTGCGCTTCACTTTCTGTTTCCAGCCTGAACAACACCTTCGACGCATTCAGGATTAAAGGCTTCATTGGACCTGCGATGTACTCGTCGCCTCCCATCATTGGAGAACAAGCAAAAACGGGACTCATCGGACCAAATTACACGTTTCCAATCTGCCGCAGTCCAGTTTTTGTGCATCTGAGCCCATTTATAACGTGCCAATTTGTGACTTGCTGTTAACAGCGGCCTCTTCCGTGGTACCCTGCTCCAGATGTCTATCGCATGCAGTTCTCGTCGCAATGTCCGTTCGGAAATTGGTCGCTGGAGAACCTCATTGGTTTCTTGGAGCAATTGTTCTCTGGTTTGAAAACGATTTGCAGTTACTAGACGAGAAACATGGCGGCGGCCCCTATTGTCGAGAATTGTTTTCCGGCCACAGTTACGCCGTCGATCGTCAGTTGATTGCGAACTACACCACTCTTTGTAAACTCGCTGGACAGTACGCGTTGACACACCAACAAATTGGGCTACTTCAGACATTGTGTCCGTGGGCTCTGCCAAACACGATGGCTCCTTTTTGCCACTGAGTAACGTCTGCCTCACGACCCATTTTGCAGACTATATCCAACACACACTTTGTTCTTCACCACCTCACGAAACAGATCTGATCCTGTGTGCTACGTCACCGCTACTTGTCACTTACCAATGCTACATCAGCGCCCTCTGTGTGACCTTGAACTTCCTACTATCGGTGCTATTAGGGGTGACTAATTTTTTGTCCGGTGTGCTTATATATATAATCAAATTACGTTTCATAAATTAATATACGAGGGCCACTCAATATATTTTGCCCCACCTTTTCTTCCTTTCCAAGTTTCCCTGCAAGTTCCAGAAATTTTGTACACTGTAGTTACATACCTTTTTTACAAGTTTTTATTTTTCCACATAGTCTCCATCCTTTTCTACGGCTTTCCTCCACCTCGAAACGAGGGCCTTTCTTCCTTGCTAGTAAAAGTCCGGTGGGTTCCGCTGGAGCCACCTCTTAACCTCTTCAACAACCTCATCGTCACACTGAAACTTTCTTCCACGAATAGCATCCTTCATTGGACCAAACAAATGGAAATCTGAAGGTGCCAGATCCGGACTGCATGGAGGGTGGGGTAACGCAGTCAAGCGCATTTTCGTGATGGCCTCTCTCGTTTGCAAACTGTTGCGTGGTCTTGCGTTATCACGCAAAAGAAGGACGTCTTCCACTTTTCTCTCCGGTCGAATTCGCTTTACACATCTCTGGAGTCTCTGTAAGATAGCAATATATGCCTCCGAGTTGATTGTTTGTCCTTTCTTCATAATGTCTACCAGAATCACTCCTTTCATGTCCCAGAAGATGGTGGTCATAACCCTTCCTGCAGAGGGAGCCATTTTTAACTTTTTTTCGCGTGGGGAGTTTGCGTGATGCTACTCCATGGATTGGCGTTTTGTTTCGGGTTCAAAGTGGTGTACCCGAGTCTCATCCTCAGTCACAATTCGTTTAAGGAAGTCATCCCCTTCTGTCTCGTATCGAACCAACGACTCAGAAGGAATTTCTTTTCTTTGGGCTTTGTGATCTTCAGTCAGTTCGGGAAGAACAAACCGTGAACACACTTTTGAGTATCCCAGTTGCTGAATTATCGTATTCACACTTATTTCACTAATTCCTAGCTCCAGTGATAGCTCCTTGTATGTGACGCGCCGATTTGATCGAATGATGCTATTAGCACGTTGCACAGTGAGAGATGTCACAGCCGATGCCGGGCGACTGCTGCGTGACCCATCATCGAGGCTGGCTCTCCTCTCCGATGATCTTACACGTTTAGACCAGCGTCCAACTGCGCTTCAATCAACAACAGCATCTCCGTAAACGTTTTGTAGACGTTTGTGAATATTTCCAACAGTTTCCTTCTCTGCGGTTAAGAACTCGATAACAGCTCTCTGTTTACGACGCACATCACTGTCAGACGCCATTTTCGAAACTGCGTTAACCATCGGTTTTATACAAGGGCGTATAAAAGCAGTTTTATACAAGGAGAGGAGGTTCAAACTGGAAAAATCCAGTTATGTGAAGCCCAGAAAGTTCAAACTTACGGCCCGAAAGACATTTCAGACCAATGGCCTATTATTTAGCTAAGAAAAAAGGGTGGGGCAAAATATATTGAGTGCCCCTAGTACGTATTCAGGACGTTAAAGTGAACAAAAAAGTTCCTATGAACATAAATCCGCAATCGCTTCGTTTCCGAGATACATTTGCTTTTTTGTCGAGGACGATCCAATTAAAATGAAAGTCATTAAAGTTTATCAAAGTTTATTTACAGCAAGTGCTCAAAATAGTTTCTCCGCATCAGAGTATAGGCTTCAACGCGTCGTTGAAAATT
This sequence comes from Bathynomus jamesi, assembly GCA_023014485.1. Taxonomy (NCBI): domain Eukaryota; kingdom Metazoa; phylum Arthropoda; class Malacostraca; order Isopoda; family Cirolanidae; genus Bathynomus; species Bathynomus jamesi. The sequence goes on from JAJOZX010001807.1 coordinate 154,374, forward strand.
TTGCCGCGTACGTTCGAAAACACCTACATGGTTGCGTATCGTTTCTGAACAATCTTGAACATGTTGCCACAATTCATCTATGTTATTAACTTCTCTCTCATAAACGAGATTTTTTTCAAATAACCATACAAGAAAAAGTCCATTGCATTTAAGTCCGGAGACCTGGGTGGCCAAGCAATGGGACCATGCCGCCCAATCCACCGCGTTACCCGTCTCTCTCCTAATACGAGATGCATATCAGCAAGTTCTTCAAAAGAATACCGCTTCATAACGCTCAGTAACATTATTACACGAGAGTGACACACGAAATGACGGAATTAATTTTGGTTTCTAAAATGACAACTAACAAAATACCACCATCAAAACAAAAGAAAAATAGCTATCTAAACAACCAGACAACTAAGACTTCGATAAACTTTAATGACTTTCATTTTAATTGGATCGTTCTCGGCAAAAACGCAATGTATCTCAGAAATGAAGCGACTGCGGATTTATGTTCACAGGAACTTTTTTTGTTGCTACTCAGAAATGGTCCCCTGAGAAACTTTTCTGTTACGTGTATGTGCAGCGAAGAATAGAGGGAGAAGTGTGTGTTTGAGAGCATGCTGGACTGCTCAGGGTAGGTGAGACACGGTAAAAGATCAGCTGGCGTCCTCCCCAGGAGTACTTCCCTGGTCGACTGGTGTTTACAATCTCCTCCTGAAATCAGTACCTTTGTCTCATAATTTAATACAAAATATTAATTTATGGTATTAATTTATTGCCTCAGGTTTTGGGATGAAGCCCATTGGAGCGGGAGAAAACTACCATAGGTGGAACTAAAGCAAAGAATATGTAGGCATTAGGCCTACATTAACAACAAGGGAGAACGTATTTTTTCGTAAAAATTTTCCCTCGCACTGACTCATGAAAACCATTTCAAGAGGAGAAGCGAATTATACGTCTGGTGATTTTCTGTCTGAAAGAAAACTTTAATTGAGAGCTTGCCTAGTTGGAAGCGTTGCTTTAGGCGAGGAAGATGTATTAATCTTTCTAAAAGTTCCGAGTTAAAAAATTAACAAAACAATAGGATAGGCCTATCTCAGTGAAACAATGAGACGTAGTGTTTCCCTGTGTTAATTTATTACAAAAACAGACGCCTAGCGTAACCTAACAGCCTACAGCATCGGCAACAAAAAAGTAGGCAACCGCGGAGAGTCGCGACCTACAATCAAACGCCGATTGAACAAAACAAAAGGACTTTTTTACGCAGGAAGAAGGTGCCAAGGGCGAATGTCCGCAAAAACGCCCATCCCATAGAGGTACGTAGCCTATAGTTGTTTTATCCTTTTACCATTAGATTATACTAAATATTGAAGGCAAACAAATTTAATAGTTAATTAAAAACTACTCAACAAGGTCTTTCGAAGACCTACACATACACACAACTTTCTAATGAAAAAACTTAGGCTTTTTGCCATCGCCTTTAGCCATTAAATCTACTGGAAATTTTTAGCGGGTCGCCAGGTCGAAGGCAATCAACCCTAGGCCTATGTAGACTTTTTTCATACTTGGGTACTTACGGTGAACTCCAGTGAGGTTGGCTAAGGCCCAAACCGCCCAGTGTTGACATTCTGGTGTATGCTTCACTTGCAAGAGTCTGAGTATTGGTTCAAAAGATCTAGAAGAACAATTAATCATTCATTCACTATCATAATCACGTTTTCCAACGAATTGGGGTTGACAAGGCAGAAATAGTTCGGATGCGAGAGAGAGAGAGAGAGAGAAGGTAGTGAAGGGGAGAAAAGGTAAAAATTAAAGCGCGCACACATCCCGATGAACCAGCAACCTCCAACAACATAAATTCCAAACCTGCGACGCTTCCGGGACTTGTCAAGAATAAAAAGAGACGGAGTCCCGAGTCCCTGTTTGCGTACTTCTGACAAAACCTCTTCCATTCCAACCTACTTACAGCCACCTCTCGTACATCACCCAGATCAAGTCCACGATTACTCACGCAGTTATTTACCATGTTCATGACCATCCATCATCTTTCTCAGCCTTTCTTTCTTTCTTCTTCTTCTTCCTTCGCAAACCCTCTTATACTCTCTTTTCACAACTCCGTCATCTTCCATTCTTTCAAAATGTTCAAACCATCTCCGCACACTTTCTTCAATTTTCACTTCCACTTACTTTTCACCACCACACATCTTTCCAGAACTACGCAATTTCTTACTCTGTCAATCCGACGCACAAAACACACACTGCTCATTACCCATCTCAACCTCAACTGCTCCTACCCTTGTCTTCTCCCTTTCATGCCATATTAACGTTTCACACCCATAGAAAAGTGTCGGTACTAACACACCTTCGCGTAAACATCTCGCGGTATCTCTACCCAATCTTCACTTCCTCACAACCGGTTTCAACACACCCGCCACATTTCTCCCTTGATTCACTCTACTATTAACTTCATCCACTCTCGTACCCCTTTTGTTCAGAGCACATCCCAAATACTTAAAAGACTACCACCTCTAGTACTTCGCCATTCACTATCACATGACAGTCCAAATTTCTCTCACTCTACACAATCAATACCTTGCCATTACCTACATTCACTTCCAAAAGATATTTTTTGTACACCGCCATAAAACTTTCGACAACCTCTCGCATATCACATTCACTGAGCAAACAGCGCAGCAGCATCTACTTTACAACAGATTCGAGAGGTTCCAATTAATCCTATCACACACCGGAATCACTCCACACTTTTACCTCTCTCATGACTCCATCCATCAACGGGTTCAACAGCCACAGACATTATGTATCCTTCACGTAGTCACCAACACTTATATCAAACCATTCACCCGGATCTTTATTCTCACACACGCAATCCTTCTATCACAGAAGAAACCATTCATCACATTCATGAGTCTACCACCAATCAAGAACTGCCACAGCGCTTCTCTAATCACTCTATTAACCTCATCAAAAACCTTTAATTTACTTATATTGTTGGAACCCTGGGGTCTATATGACCCCAGGCCTAAAATCTTACGAAATGGCGTTATAAAAAGTCTGTAATGAACCAATGACATGAAAGAAACATTGTATTTCATCTTTAAGACCTTTTAACGAATATCATCATCTCTTTCAATGTTTTGACTGCTGATGCAAAATACAAATATAAAAATAATCCCAATGGTAGTGATTCTAGCATTTTTATAATTTCACGATCATCATCATCATTGTCTTTCTTGACATTTTTATCAAAATTAGTCTATGAATACGTGTGTGTATGAAATAAGTCTTTGAAATAGGGTAAAATTCATAAAATTAAAATATACAACAAATGACACGAGAGGAACATTTGATTCCAAATGGATAAAATGACACATCCCTCCCGAAGGAATACAGTAAAAGTAATGAAATTTTGATGGATCACAGAAAAAAGTGTCATGTAGGATTACATGGAAATGGAGGTCACTATATTGAATGGTCAATTAACAAAAACTATTTAGAAAAACACTAGGGTCAAATAGACCCCCTCACCCATGGTTCCAGATGAGGGTTAAACGCTTTCTCAAGATCTATAAAAGTCATGTATACCTTGCAATTCCTTTCACATACTTTCCCAATCACCTGTCTTACTGAAAACACTTTAGCCACACAGCATCTTCTACCTCAGAACCTTCCTTGATCATTACTCACCAAGCATTCTGTAATACCACGTACCCTTTCCATTATGATCCAACCATACACTTTCCCCAATACACTCAACAGACTTACTCATACGTCTGCAATTCTCACAGTTACTCCTTTCATTTGGTACAATGGAACAATTATTGCTTTCTTTCAGTCTTCCGGCACTCTCCCATTTGTCCATGCACTTGGACATATGTGCCACAACCACTCCAACCTTTCAATCCTTCATACTTAACCATTTATTTCCCCATATATCACATCCATACCTGCCACTTTTCAGCAACTTGCGAACTGCCTTTTTTTCACTTCACCCATAGTTATACTTTCAGGCATTCTGTCACACGTCCTCCTTACATCACCAAATCCCACCAAATTTGTTTACAACAATTTATAAATTCAAAATATTCAATGACCGTCCAACAATTTTTGAAAAAGTAACAGTAAAACCCCAAAAATAAATTTGATCCTTGTAAAACGAAAATTATTTTGAGGACTCGCCTGTAATTAATATTCCTCTTAGAGTCAAGATCCCATCTCTCGATGGCGGAAACCATTTTGCTCAAAACGTCATCTCTACTCGGGTATTGAATCGTCCAAGACTCGGGACCATCGCTCGCAATGTGAGAAAGAACGCCTGCGGCATTGTAACTCACCTAAGGATAGAAAACTCTTATAAAACTTCCTAACCTGAGGATTATGTTCTTTATTTTTACCTCGCGATTCGTGTAAATATACAACACGTTCAAAGTTTGTGAAATTACGTGTCGAATCAAGGCAGTATTATAATCTCTTACCGCGGCATCCAGTGCGCGATCTTTAACTTAGCTGTTCTTGTTGATACAAGAATGGACCAAAATTATTACCACCGCATTCTCCAAGAACAGTTTACCCCGTTTCTGATGGCCCAAGATACTGATATAGACAGCGTATGATTTGATTTCAGTAGGACGGCGTAGGACATTATACAGCAAATGTTACTTTGGACTTCTTGCATGGTACCTTTAGGTACCGGCCCCCTCTCCCTCACGACTGTGGTCGTACATTAACTCCTCTGTCACCCGACTTTAACTCCTGTAGCTTCTTATGGCAATACTTAAAGACCAAGGTCTTCAGAGAGAGCCCGAGGACAGTTGAAGTTCTTAAAACAGCGACTGAAAAATGAAACCCGCTTCATTTCTACCGAATCGCCACGTAATTTCACAAAAGAGGACGACATTTTATGCATGTTGTGTGCCTGTTAAAAATCACTTCCACAATAATCGTGCCAAGTTCCAAGAAAATGATAATCAATGATTTCTAATTATTTTTTTAAAATGTGGCATAATTAACGAATCACACCGTACATACGAATCTAATGAATAAAAGCCTATTAATTAAACTTGTATTTAGGATAAACGTCTCACTTCAATCCCGTCAGATGTCGATTCAAGGAGTGTAGCAAAAGTTTCAATGAGATCCGGTTTGACGAGCCTTGGTCGCAAATATTCAACCTCGGCTACATTGCCCAAAAGCCCCATCATGTTCCTCAATAGCTCTTCCTTGTCGGGAAATTCCTTGAAAAGTGAAAAGTAATAAAAACAACCAATTATTAAATTGGCAAAAGGAAATGTAAAGCAAAAGCTAAGAAACGTTCTTCAAATACAGGGTGGCCCAAAAGTCTGTTGCCCCTACCATAGGTTTAGAATGTCATGGCAACAGACTTTTTGGGTCACCCTGTACATCACTTTAAAACACTTTATATCATCATAACAGTATTTTGAACACACGCACTGTTTTACTTTATGATTTGTATATTTCATTTACCCCTGTTTGAGGTTCAAATAAACCTTCAATTCTGTGTTACCTCCGAATAGGGGAATACTTTGAAAAGCCCTTTTACAAAAATAATAATTATATTCGGCAAAAGTTTAACTACACAAATTACGATGTAAAAATTAAATTTGACATTCATGAACATTTGTCAAGGAATGACACTTGATAATAAGACAAGTAAAATGCACAAGCAATTTAAAATGACTTAGACAATTTTAATCTACAATTGGTAGTTGATTGAATTAAAGGCCAGACTTATGCTGGATTGAATTAAAGGCCAGACTTATGCTGGATTGAATTAAAGGCCAGACTTATGCTGGATTGAATTAAAGGCCAGACTTATCCAGGCCTGGAGAGAAATTGATTATGGAATGTATACTCTTACCGTGAGACACCTTTGGAAATATTTCATTCCTTGTTCATCGAGGAACCGTTGACAATTAATGGGAGTTTCGTCAGTTACATTCCACATGGCGGACCAAGCAATCTCAAGAACGTCGTCGTGGAACCTCTGGGCCAGGCGGTCGTTGATTATCCCTAGCATAGTCTGCACAGAGAAATGTGGTCGTATAAATCGAGGCAAAGAGGGAATGAAGGGTTTGAAGATTGTAGTGTGTAAATTCAAAGTCACCTTATCTTTATCCGCTGACCGAACTTTGTTTGTTCACGACACACGCACTATTTTAACTTATATGCTGTATTTATCTATTAATACAGGCCTAAAGTCTTTGTAACACGGCTGTTTATCGATTAGACTCGAACTGTAAGGGGGCCCTGGGTGCGACTCTCGCCGCCACCTCGGGTGGGATTAAGTGACTCCTAATTCACATCCACTCTTCCTTCTATGAGGAAATGGGTTGTAGCCGTTTCTTGTTAAACCTACGTAAACTCACTTCAAAATAACTCCAAAAATATTTTATATATAAATAAATAAATCTATTTAAATCAAATGAAAACAACTTTGAATTGATTTTTCTAGAGTCAATCACTGGGAAGACATCAATCTCAAGTCGTTTCATCCATTCTTCAGCAAACAATCCTCACCTCAATAGCACCGAGATCTCCCACGAGTTCCTTCTGCTGCCCATCCACTTGGCACGCGAGAGAATTTATAAGGTACATGGCAACTTTCCTCACAAAGTCTTCATTGTCGATGTGAAGCTTCACCAATCTCAGAAGCAACTCAACAAGACGCCGGTAACTAAATCCCTTTATGATATAATTCGTATTATCGGAAATTGATAATTAATATATATATATATATATATAAATAAAGGGTGATCCAGAGAAACGGGACCCAAAAGAAACCCCTGTAACTCTTAAAGTATAAGTCCTTTTATAAAATCATACGCATCATTCGAAAGAGGATAGTTACAAGTTTGTACAGGATTGTATAGGTTTTGACAATACAAGACAAGATAAGATACAAACAAAATAAAAGTGTTAGTTAAAACTAACCCTTCAAGATGACTGCATGGACTGTGGAACAGCTGCGTTTCATAACTGAGCAATATTATGAGCATGGAAGAAGTGTAGTTTCAGCTCTTAGAAGGTGATTTTGACATCTGAAAATTTGTCTTGAAAGATCTTTGAGCTGAAACTACACTTCTTCCATGCTCATAATATTGCTCAGTTATGAAACGCAGCTGTTCCACAGTCCATGCAGTCATCTTGAAGGGTTAGTTTTAACTAACACTTTTATTTTGTTTTGTATCTTATCTTGTCTTGTATTGTCAAAACCTATACAATCCTGTACAAACTTGTAACTATCCTCTTTCGAATGATGCGTATGATTTTATAAAAGGACTTATACTTTAAGAGTTACAGGGGTTTCTTTTGGGTCCCATTTCTCTGGATCACCCTATATATATATATATATACACACACAGGGTGTCCCATAAGTCCGGTCTCATAGGAAAATTTATTTTAAATTAAATTTGCAAAAGTAATCCATTAAAACTAAAACAAATGTTCAAATTGATGTCTTGTTTTGGGACTTTTTCTTTTGGTTGCAGGTACACTAACAAGCAAATGGCTAATATGGAAGCGAGTTACACTCGTTTTCTTACGAGACTGAACTTATGGGACACCCTTTATATATATATATGAATAATTCACAATTTTCATGTGAATTTAATTAAACGTGATATAAACCCACAAGGAAAATGAGAAACAATTCCGAGCGCTTTCGTCTTATAAGAGACGAAAGCGCTCGGAATCATTTTTCATTTTCATTTTACAACTTCGACTTAAAAACCATCGAAGACAAACTTTATATTTCACTTTTATTTCAAGTTTGACTTCAGTACCAACAGTAAGAAAGTGAAATGGCAAGTTTTCAAAAGCCAGATACAGTTCAGTGCCAAAGTCCATAACAACTTGGCTTAGAAATTATGGACATAAGTCTCCGAACTGCGTTTGGATTCTGGAATTTTAGCAGTGAAATTATCAATTTACTAACGAAGAATCTAATGATGAGTATATATACAAGAAGTCAATATTAACAACTTCTTAACCTATTTTAACAGGTTTTAAGCACTAATGACAATCTCGTAACCTAGGATGAAAATACGGTATCAAAATTTCTATCGTTCTTCTTCCTTAAATATCCAAAAGATAACTATTCAGTTCATATTTTAACTGGAAATAAAAGTTTGGTGAAAATTTACTTTAAATTCAACTATAAAGTGTCAATAACTCGTTATTATTTTGAGAGGAAATCGATCAAAACACACAAAATAATTACATAAACCAATGACTTAACTCCTTTAAGGACAACTGGGACAAATTGGCACTTTTTCACATACACGTATTCAGAACTTAGCCCTACAAGAAATTCCAGCCTTAAAGGTTAAACTAACAGCCAATCAATGGTGAATATAAAGTTCATACAAATCAACGATCAAATAAGTGGAACGGAACTACAGGGTTGGCAAAAAACTGGGTTTTATTAAAAAAAAAAAAAAAAAAAAAAAAAAAAAAAAAAAAAACCACTGGGTTTTATTGGCTTTTTGGGGGTTTTATCAGGTTTTTTCGAATTTTCTATAGCTAATACAATAAAAGTGTATAATAAATCCTTAGTATATGAACTGTCATTGTATTAATAATATTTGTCATATGGACTATAGTCTGCCAATAAACCTTTTCATTTTCAATAAAATTTAAAAACTGGCCTTTAAAATTTTTTGTGCTTATATACAGTATTTATTCATTGTTCTTGATAATGATTGTTGCTATTTTGTTACAGATACATATAGATGATTTTTTAAAAATATAACGTAGATATAATAGCTATGGAAAGCTTAGTATTACCAGTATCTATACTGAATTATTTTTATTTAACACTAAGAATTTAAGAAACGATGCCATTTGTTGCTGGAAGTGGTAAGAAATCTTCTCATGACTGGGCCGATGTCATACGAGTTGAAGGAAGCTCAAAAGTGAAATGCAAACATTGTGGAATGGAATTAAGTTCTAAAATTGAGAGAATCAAAACACATTTACAAAAATGTATAAAGAGAAAGGAAATCCTCCAACTCATGATCAAGTTGCGTTAAATATTCCATCTGAATCATCAGTTTCTGAACTATCATTTGATTCATTTCTATCATCACCTTCATCAGCTTCTGGTGCGTCTGTCAACAGACCTGACAGTTGTTCTACTTCTCAACCTCCAAAGAAGAAACCTAAATCTTTGTATTTCCCCCCATCGAGCAGTATTTGTAGTACTCCATTAAAGTCAAGATTTACCCAACCTCAGATGACTGATTTTGTCATAAAGACAACAGAAAAACAAAAGAAACTGCTTGATCTACGAGTTGCCAAGTTTTTCTATAGCAATGCAATAGCTTTTAATGCTGCTAGCAGCAAAGAATATAAACAAATGATGAATCTGTTAAGACCTGGGTACTGTGCACCAACAAGAAAAGACCTAGCAGGAGATGATCTTACTGAAGTACATGATGAAATAGAACAGAATCTGAGTAATGACTTAACAAATGCTACAATAACTCTGCTACAAGATAGATGGTCATCAGTGGGGAATGATCCCATCATTGCCACTTCAATCCACACTGGCCACTCAACATTTCTGCTATCAACGACTGATTGTGGATCAGAGAAGTAAACAGCAGAATATTGTTGTGAATTTGCCATAGCTGCAATAAATAAGGTCCAACAGAAATACAACAAAAATGTGAGCAATTTGAGTTCATTAAAATTCTAGAGAGATTATTAATTAAAATAGATCAAGTAAATAAAGTGACTATAAAATGCTTACAATACTATGTCAGTACAATACTATAATACTATGTAGAAAATCCTTACAATACTATGATTATTTCTCTTTCTCATATTTTCAAGGTATTTACAATCTGTACTGATAATGAGAGCAAAATGAAGCGCATGAAAGAACTACTTCAGAGAAATGTCCTAACATTCTAACCTATGAGTGTTCATCTCATTACCTTAATCTCCTGGAGAAAGAAGCTACACCTAATAGTGTATTAAAACAATCGAAATTCACAATATATATATATATATATATATATATATATATATATATATATATATATATATATATATATATATATATATATATATATATACATATATATATAATATGTTCTCTCCAAATCCTTTTATTTTGTTAATCAGGGATGGCTGAAGGACAAGGGAGGACTAATGCCACAAATACCGAACATACTCGGTGTAACTCGGAGGAAGCCTGTGTGGACATTTATAAAAAATTGTCATAAATACATGAAAATCAATACTGAGCAAGAAATTGATGGAAAAATTGCCAATGCCCTGAACAATGCAGGCTTACAGAGAGAGGCCCTTCACCTTCAGCAGCAGCAGCTAAAGAAGTTGCTATTGCACTTGATAAGGTATACTTAGCTACCTATGAAAATTTGGTTACATTTTTAAGTATGGTACATCTGCTACTTAATTACTTTAATACCTACTCCAGTTTTACTTTAATTAATTAATGCTTTGAGTAAAATTTTATTTATACTTTATTCTGGGATTTATTATTATATCAGTGTAATCAAATTTTTGCAGCTTCAAAGTGATTCAGCAACTTTGTCAACTGCTGTTGAAACGTGGATACAGCTCTTGCAAAGTGAAGACCTCAAGCCATACAGAGCTCAAATTAAAAAACGAATGACATGCTGTGGAACCATTCTTTTATAAGCCTCAATATCTAGCATATTTTCTGGCTTTCAAAATAAAAGACAAGAACCTTTTCTCGGTATCAATGTTTAATAATCAAGTCATTCAACTGTATAGTCTTCCTCTACTTGGTGGCAATTGATGAAAGTACAAACTGCAAAAAGAAATGCTATTGCTAATGGAGGATTCTGCAACTTTGAGAGAGAGAGAGAGAGAGAGAGAGAGAGTTTTCTCAACATTTGGACACATCTGGTCCAAGTTACGCAACGAGCTTGGGACAGAAAAAGCAAGAAAGCTGGTCAAAATATACAAATATTTGCGTAGTGGAAATGAACTGAATGAAGATGAAGTTTGATTACTTTGAGATGTGCCAGTGCTCAATAAATAAATACTTAACTATGATTACTATCTGAATTTTTAATTAGTTTATTACTTTTACAGGGCACTTCATTTAATAAAATGAAATATTTTGGAGTTCAGTTTTAATTAAAAATAAAGTTGGAGTCGAGTTGAGCTTTGTGCTTTTATTATTTATTTAATAAAGCAGGTCCTACACGACTGCAATGACTCTTAAATACATGGTATTGACTGTTATATTATTTTTTTAGCTTATTACAGTAACTCATTGTTTTAAAATATCTGAAAAAACCTGCTTGAGTGGGTTTTAATTGGGTTTTTTCAGGTGGGCTTTTTCTAAAAAAAAAAAAAAAAAAAAAAACACTGGGGCAACTGGGTCAGGTCCAATCATGCCAACCCTGCAGAACTATACCCAACCTGGGATGGAACTATACCCACTAACCTACCTTAATCTAAGCTAACTCTCGTCTACATTGAGTAAATGCCTGCTATGATGAATTGGGTCAAAAAAGCAGTTGAAAATGCTGATCCAGCACTTACAATATCTTGCGGTATTCTGAACTGGCAAATTGTGAGACATCCATTCCTCATCATAGTCGTATCTTTAATGTATCTATCCATGGCATCTAAGAGAACCGTTATCATTTTCCTTTTGGCGAAGAAACTCAACTTTGTCTTCTCTTCGTCTTTCGCAATATAGAACAGCGACGCACTGTAATGACAAACGAAACAAGAATTAACCATCGTAATTACTACTTTAATTCTCAAAACGCGACTATTGAGTGTTTGAAAAGTGTGTGTGTTCTCTCGGAAAACTATTGACTGTGTGAACACTTCTGGGACTTTCATGTTATATTCTCAGTATGCTTTCAAGTTTGTAAAACTTCATTTTCGCACGAAGGGCACAATTTCGGAACAGTCCCGAGATGATGTTAAAAATACATACCTCTCAGGCTCTCCCTACATGAATTAAATAAGTAATTCTTTAGATAGGAAATTTTTCTAGGAAATAATGACTGAATTGAGCATTCCATTATAGTCGGTAAAACTACTGTGAACACTCAGTGCACAGGGAATTAATTTCTATTCCATTTGCAAAACAAATGGAATTCTGTGAACAATATTGGAATTTCCTCATTCCATGACCAATGTAAATAGAGTGTAGGTGTAATGAGAGGCGCGTGAAGGAATGAACAGCTGTACGTACCTTCCTGAAATCTGAATATGCTTTTGCGATTTGTGCTTCACCATAGCGTATAAGATGAGATTAAGGGCCCTTCGGTGGTCGTGACAAGTTTCATAGCGGAAAATATGATACAGTTCGTTCAAGGCCTTCACGAGAATCGCGGGTCTTTCCAGGTAAGCCTCCGTTGCGGCCAACACTTGCTCTTCATTCGCCTCCCCAGCAATCTGACAAACAAAAAATGGTAAAATGACGGTAAAAGATTTGGACAGTAACTACAAATTAGAAAAGCTTTCTAAATATACAATAATAATTAGAGTGGCATCATTCTAGTTTAACGCACTTTTCCATAAAGGTTCACAACAATGACGAAAGTGTCATTAAATGGTTTCTCATGGTTCGTTCAAGTATGGCAATTTCTTCAGTGTTAAGCAAGATGGGAGTTTGGGTTCTTGTCTATATAATTACAGCTAATTTTCTTTAGAAGATATTTCAGCTGAACAATGATGAGGTAGTCAACTTAATACTGTAAAAACAACAAGTGCCTAAATTTATTTCAAAGCATTAAGATTCTAATTAAAGAGAAACTAGGGTAAATTTTATAGTTAAGTCAATCTACAAAGGAAGCACATACAATGTGGGCAGGAATGCTGTATCTGTTGCAAGCATCATTGTGGGTGTTGTAAAGTCCGAGAAACTCCAAAGGATTTTTAACTCGGCTCTGAAGGCCTGGAATATCACAGAGTTGTTCATCTTCAACATCCTCACACGAACCCTTCAAAGAAGTTTTGTAATGTAATGAAAATGGAATAAAAATCTGAGGTTCTTGATAGCAAATACAAGACTACAAATAGTTATAAAATATAGCTTATGACTTGGATAACCTTGATAGGCCCCACTGGCCTCATGTTTACCAAATGAAATGTAATGCCAGTCCAATATATTACATACAATACAATACATTTGCCAATAAAATACAATCATATTTTTTTCAGAAAATATTCCTGATATTACGTATTCTTTACTGAATAAATTTATAAGGCTTTAATTTTAGTTACGTTGCTTTATCATTGGATAAAACAATGTGAAAGAACTAAATATAGGGATGATGGGCCAATATGGAAATTCTGCTATGTTGGCAAAACTATTGCTGATACTGAAGTTGAAGTATCAGCCAATTCCTAAATTATATATATATATATATATATATATATATATATATATATATATATATATATATACCATTATTATGTATGTCTATAAAAATAATACAAACTTCCAATTTCTGTTCATGGGTTATTTTATAAAATGGTACAAATAAATGAAACGTTGTATTATACAGTACTTCATTATATCCTTTTTAACCCTTTAACGCCAACCATTGCCTTATGGCAACATGAGCTTGACAATTGATTGATTTTCAGCCTTACAATCTGCATATTAGAGGTTATTTTGGCTTGAATGGGAAAATTTAAAAAGTAATTTCATACTTTAGGCATGAAAGGATTAATACTCAAAATTAAAAATGCGCATTTCTCTGGATTTAATCTACAGTATTCCTAATAAACTTGTATATGTGTACTTGTCCTCCAGTACCTACTAGACATCCTTTCACTTTCCATGATGACTGAAGAGAAGAGCCAGCCTACTTAGGTTTTTGTAAATGTCTTACAGTTTCAATCCAATGCTGATTTCCATGATCATTCTAGTGCATTATTTAAAGAGCCAAAACCACTAAAACTCAATGATGTAATCAAATTAGCACATTTTATTTTTGAGTGTAAGAACTAAATCATTAACTTGCATTAGGTAAATAAATATTTTGTAACTTATCAACAAATCCACTCGTATCAGACCATAAATAGATCAAAGCATGTTATTCCTCAATTTAGATTGTCTTCATCTCAAAAATTACCCATTTTCATTGGAATGAAACTATGGAATGACTTGAATGCTGATATAAAATATATTGTGAATGTATATTTGTTTGAAACAAAGTTAAAATCTTGATTAATAATGGAATACTAATAAAAGTCTAGGATTAAATGTACATTACTTCTTGTTGTTCCTCTCTCATGTCTAATATTGATTTCTTTGTATAGTATTGGCATCATACCTTCATAATGACTATTGGGCTCATATCTATAATAATAACAACTTTAAATTAATATACAGGGTGTTTCAGGTCAACCCTAGAAATACCAAAACAACAAAATATGAAATACCAAATACAAACTACAAATTCTGCAAATTTCCATATTTCTAGGGTTGACCTGAAACACCCTGTATACTCTACTAATTAATAATTCATGATTTATATATTTTTAATAATAATAATCATGTTTCATTTTTAATTAAGAGCCCAGTAAAGCCTAAAGTTTAAAGGCCAAATTAAATACAATAAAGTCCAATTTCACAATTATGTTAAAACAAAAATTGTAAAATTACTTATTTTATCAATAAAGATTATTCAATTTTTTTTTTCACCAAATTAAAGGATTTTCATTCCTATCAAGTACACTTGATGCTACACAGTCTTGGATTTCACACACAATTGTTTTCCATTTTCCCGAGTCATTTCCATTTCCCGAGTCATTTCCATTTCCCGAGTCATTTCCATTTTCCGAGTCATTTCCATTTTCCGAGTCATTTCCATTTTCCGAGTCATTTCCATTTTCCGAGTCATTTCCATTTTTCAAAGTCCTTTGACTGTCAAATGTGGTAGCTGAAGAATCTTGTAAGTTGCTTGAAGATAAAGAACCAATTACTGGAAAGTAGCTGAGCTAAGATCTAGTCAGGGGTCACCAACCTGGGTGGGACCACCCACTAATGGGCTCATATTAAAGGTAATTAAACATTTATTTCATTATTTATTTTATCGATTATGTTGATTTATTCTTTTTGATCTAAGGTGGGCGATAAGCTTTTTTTTTAATTTTCAAAAAATCGTAAAAGTGGGCAGTGAACAAAAAAATGTTCGTGACCCCTGATCTAGATCATCATCCTTTTGGATATTTAATCCTATGAACTTTGACTCGGCAGAACTTTTTGATTCAACTTCACTCTGTGCCCTTCTTTTTATGTTGTCAACTTCAGTAGTTACTGAAGATGAGAAAGTTTCCACATCAATTTTAAATCTTGGATCTAAAAAAGTGGCTCCAGTTAAATTTTCATTATCCAAATATTTATGAAGTCTAGTATTTACTGACTTTATCAACTTCTGAATTGTGGTTCTGATTCATTAATGATTTCTTAAGCTGCTGCTTCAGAATCTCAACATTAGGATACTTAAGGAGGCAACAGCCTCTCTCTCTTGTTGAAATTCAGTGAACTTCTCAATATTATTATATACAGGGTGAGTCAAAAGTAGCGCCCAATTTCTGTCAGTTGATTGTTTGTTTGTCATTTGTATTACAGTGTACAAGGTAGAAATAAATGAATGACATGTTTATCTGACCATTTATTCGGGGGAAAATTATTACGGAACTGTATCTGCAAGACAATTATTAACAACATGACTTCCCAGAAAGAATTTGACAGCCAAGAAAACAGAAATCGGGCGCTACTTTTGACTCACCCTGTATATGGGAAGAATTTCACACTTAAACATGTGAAATCACCAGAAGGAAAAACCTACAACTTTCTGGGTTTGTATCATATATATATATATACACTAATCTCCACAGATGAACACTCATGTTAGGAACTGAATCACTACTAACAGCATTAGCCACTAGAGCAACTTTTTGCCCCAACAGTCTTCAGTCTTCTAAGCATATAATGTGTACCATTCCACTTGGTTCCACCTGATTATGTTCATGAGTAGGAACTTTAAAATGTTCCTGGAACACATTTAATTTTCCAGTCGCAGCAGGAGAATGACTAAAATGTGTGACAATTCTTCCGCTACAAACTATAATATCTTTTACAAATCTGTTCAAAGATAGCATCCCCTATGTATAATTGAACAGTATGGATGAAATATGATGATGAATTAGGTACTGCTTTTCTGATAACCAGGAACCATGTTGATTCTACTATACCTAATTACACAAGATGAACTTTTATGCCTTGAATGATCATTGATCAGTTCTCATAGTTTTCAATATTTTTTTACGGATGTGTGTGGATTCCACAAACAGAAGTACTCTCAATATAGCAAAATGCTTTTTGAAATGGAGGTCAAGCCAATGCCCAATCAAGCAGTGGCAGTCAAATGTCTGTAGTAAGAGATAAAGTTTCTTTCATCTAAATATCTGTAATTTTCAACAAACTGACACACAAATATCAAGAAAAATATTCTGTCTGAAATATGACTTGCTTGGCAACAGGCTTCAACAATCTTTTGAAACCCAAATCTTCCATAATGGAAAAAGGCTAAATGTCTAAAGCTATCATTTCAGCTATGAGTGTTTTCCAAAACCCCTGCAGTCGTTAACATAAATTCAAAATTTATTACATGAGCATTACAAAACACTGGTAGTACCGAGCCACAAACTTGTATGCTGTGCACATCTATACACTTCTGACAGTCAATTATTAGTGACATGAGAAAATGTCTGCCAAAAGAGAATCAAAACACAATGGCAAATATTTTAGCCCTACCTTGTAAAGGACTGAAGTTTACTACAACTCTGTAAATGCAATAAATTTCCACTGGTGTGCCTAATTAGTAGTAACATAACAACCTAGGGTATTGAAAGTATCCTCAATCTATTAAAGCTGATAGGAGTTATAACATACCATGCCTTTCTCTTTTGTCGATAAAAAATTTCCAGGGCCGGGGAGATTAGTTCCAGATATGTCCAATCTAGTTAAATTTGGTAAACTAAGCACAATTTCTTCGAGAACTGAATCAGGACAGGGGAACATACCATTCTGAATACTTTCTTGAGATATATCTAGAAATCTTGAAAAAAATACATACATGTTAGACATACAGTTTATTTCTTAAACTATATCAAGATGTCAACACAGTTTAAAAAATCCTACATTCTAGTTTCATTATGCTTCTTTTAGGCCTATGCTTTAAAACTAGCCATCTGTTTATTTATATTTCAGATAAAAGATATATATATACAGGGTGGGTTAAAAAAGTAACCCCTTAGAAGTAAACTGTCATATTAAAAAAGTAAGGGGACTAGAGCTCCCAAACTTCATAGATGCTTACCTTAGATATTGTTCATCTTACTTGAGAAGTTGCTCAATGTGTCCCTCTTCCTGCTCAATGCAGGCCTCCAAACGTGGATGCCACTGATCAATACACCTGTTTACATATTGGTGAGACATCTTCTCTCATCCAAAGAGAATTTTTTCCTGTAGTACATCTATGGCTCTTATATTGGTACCAGGGATGTAAACTTTGGACTTCAGGGCTTCCCAAATGCCATAATCTAGTAGTGAAAGATTGGGGCTACTAGCCAGCCACATATTGGATTTGATAAAATCCAGTGTTTCATTCTCAAGCAATGTGACAGTTTGGCATGCTCTGTGAGCAGTGGCTCCATCTTGTTGGAAAGTATATCTTTCACCACTAATTTGTCAAATATCAGTTAGAGTGAAAGATATACTTTCCAACAAGATGGAGCCCCTGCTCACAGAGCATGCCAGACTGTCACATTCCTTGAGAATGAAACACTATTTTATTGAACCCAATAGTGGCCAGCTAGTAGCCCTGATCTTTCACCACTAGATTATGGTGTTTGGGAAGCCCTGAAGTCCAAAGTTTACATCTCTGGTACCAATATAAGAGCCATAGATGAACTATGCGAAAAAATCCTTCTCAGATGGGTGAAGGTGTTTCAACAATATGTAAACAGGTGTATTGATCAGTGGCATCCACGTTTGGAGGCCTGTGTTGAGCAGGAATGGGGACACATCGAGCAACTTCTCAATTAAGATGAACAACATGCTAAGGTAAGCATCTATGAACTTTGGGAGCTTTAGTCCCTTACTTTTTTAACATGACAGTTTACCTCTAAGGGGTTACTTTTTTTTTTACCCACCCTGTATATACACAATAGGGTAAAGTTGCCAATGGTCACACATTGGTCCTAATGTCACACATTTGATGTAAAATAAAAAAAACAAAATATTGTTACAGTGAAGAAAATAAAATTCACATGAAACATTACTTCTAGTAGCTAATGAAATGTTTCACATAAATTTTATTTCCATCACAATAACAGTATTTTGTGCGGAATTTTTTTAAAATCAAATGAAGGACATTAGGACTAATGTGTGACCATTGGCAACATTACCCCATATGGCATAAAAATAGAGGCTATTGCCCAAAATAACTAAGCAATAATATTACAGTACTATATAGTAGTATGAATGCATCAAATTTTTCAAAGACAGGCCTATCTCAACAATATAAAAGTGATTACAAAAACTTTCAGATTCAACCAAAATTAAAACTGTATCAACTTTTTTAATACATTAAAAAGAAAACTAAATATGTATGGTATGTTATTAATCTCAGAAAAATCTATGCTAAAGGATATTTTAAGATTTCTATTATTTTAACTGTTTAATTAATATCCAAGTTTTTCAGGAGGACATTACATCTACTCTGCCTTTAGTAATACTATATTTTCAAAACAGCAGTCTCTCTCTCTCTCTCATACACAAACTTTAACTATCTAGTGAAGCTACTTAAAATCTAATTTGCAAGTTAGTTGATGCAGTGCCTGCCCCAAAATATTCCATTATGATAATGGAAATATGTTTAGGGGTTTACTATTATTAACCCTTTTCATGCCATTGGGGCACAAATGCAACCAGTAAATTTTACAAGCTTTTAATCCTTATGGAGACAAGCATAAGTTATGTTTTTGCATGAAAAGTAAATGCAAATCAGGCATGAAAGGGTTAAAAGTGAATGTGTCTCAAATTTGTCTCGATTAAAAATTTAAATTTTGGATTAATACCAACTTCTCTTAAAATTCTTCCTTTTTTAACATTTTTAAAGCAAAAATCAAAGGTGGCATTTCTGTGGGCCCACAGATCAGAGAGGTGATGAAAGACTGCATTTGATGAGTCTTTGAATGAGGTTGAAAGAACAGCATGGAATGCTTTTGAAGAAGCAACTATAAATTTTCTCAGCAGTGTCAAACCAGAAAATTGTTTCCCTGGTGGAGCAAATGCTTAGTGGTTACCAAGCCATGGGGTGCAACATGTCTTCAAAAATGCATTTCCTGCACTCCCACAGTCTGGGTCAGCAAAGAGCATGGTAAAAGATTTCATCAGGATACATCAACCATGGAAAAGCAGTACCAAGGAAGATATAGTCCCATAAGTTGGCCAACTACTGTTGAACACTTATAAGAGAAGCTGTACTAGTTATAAGTGAAAATCAGCTGCAAAAACATTTTAGGTAAGGTAAATGATTAAATATATCAAAAAAGGAAATCTGAAATTCGTAATCAGCATAAAAAAGTACACTAGAATCACACAAATTCATTTGGAGGAGGTAAAAAAGAATGCTCTATTTTGTTCTTTAGTGTTATTAGCTCCTTATTTATTTTTTAAGTTCTGAAAGTCAAATAACTCACCTCAAATTCTGAAGATAACAAATAGCGGGTATTGTTCCCTGAATATTTTCAACACCATGAAGTATTAAAGTTGAAAGTTGACTTAGATGCTGAATATAGGCTAAGTCATCCAAATAACAACAACCAGATAGGTCTAAATAGGTCAACCTTTTAAGAGGCTTGAGTAAAGTAGAGAAAAAATTTATATCTTTTAATATACGTAAATCATGAATAATTAGTCTTCGTAGTTCTGGAGTATTAAGCACAAATCCTTGTTTCTGGATAGCCAAAAATGTGATTTCACCTTTTGTATCTAATTCAAGTAAGTGTTTAAAAATATTTTTGCACAAGATTAAAGAAAGTAAATTCTTACCATAAAGGTTTAAATTGTCATAGGAGTTTTTAGTTAACTTTTCACAATTGCTAATGTCTAATTCATATAATTTGTGAGACAACAGAATTTTTAAGCCTTCATCCGTTACTGATGAACTGCGAAGAACTACCCTCCTTAATCGGGTACGTGATAAGTCTTCAAACATGGTAAGAAGTTCATCATTAAGCTGATTAGGGCCAACTTCTTGCCATATATTTATCAGTTTTTCACATATTTCCTGAGGTAAGGTCACTCCTGGCTTCAAAGCCCATCCACCAGTATCTACAAATCGTTCACAGATGGTTTCTGGATTCAATGCAACATTCTTTGCACAGCGATGCACAAGAGGCTCAGGAGCATCATCTCCCCAAGCCAAAGACAGGTTAGACATACCCATTTTGAGAGATTTAAAAAGGCTTTTCTAATTAAAATTACTCATATCTGTAAAAACTACCGTTCTTAACTTTGATATTCTTATTCTAAATAACTATTTATTTGGTTTCATTAGTTTATTTACTTCAAGTTTAATACCTACTGGTACTAAACTAGTTTAGGCCCTATTTGCCAAATCCTGGAAAAACAAGAATATTAGCTAGTTAGTCCTTATCTCAATCTAGTTAGATTACAAGAAAATGTGATGAATTTGGAGGTACAAATATGTAATTTAAATTCTTAAAATTTTTATCAATGATTCTTTACTCTATTACTAGACATAGTGTAGACCTAATTATACCATATTCATCATCGGGATCTGGATGCATTCAAGTACAGTACCATTTTGTGATTACTCATATAGGAATACCTCAAAATTCATCATTAATTCATTCTGGAATAACAATACAAAATATGAAACAATGAAATTCAAGGTAGATTATAACATGTTTCAACAAGAAAACATTTTACTGTATTATGTTATTAAACAGATTAATTAATCAAATTCTACTCATTTTTCAGCAAAATATAATGTATATTGCATTGGTAGGCCTAAACAGTTGAATTTCGTCAATTTCTATCATTTTCTTCACATTTTTAAAAAAAATGACAAATCTGCAAATATCGACAAGAGATTGCGAAACTATAGGTAGTAAAAGATTGACAATGAATCTGCGAAACAACGAATTTTGAGGTATTCCTGTATTTGAATACAAGCTACCAGTACAACCTAAATTGTGTAGAAACATGCCAAATGAATAAAAACTTGACTCATATATAAGACCTACAATGAACACGAGTAAATATAAAAAATGATTGCTCTTAAAAATACAGTATCCTTACAAATAAATGTACGTACAATATTACTAATCTCATTTTTCATATTTAGCAATTCTTTGTACTGTATTTAGTATATCGTATCTGTAACAGTAACTCTAAGAGTTAACATATTCAGCTACAAGTTCATTTGCACATTCTATATTAATTAATACTTTATATTCATAATATTCACATATTACTTAATCATAACTTCCTATAAAGTGATGTTATCTTTTCCTTAATATGAGAGCCCGGTAAGGCCTAAAGCTTAAGGGCCAAAATTAAATAAAGAATAAATATCAATAATCCAATTAACAATTCTACATTCTATATTAAAACCATCGTAATATTTGTTTTTATCAATAAAGTATTTTCATTCATTCATTAAGAGCAGGGGCAACAAGCTTGACCTTCATGAAATGAAGAATCATTGCACAGAACACTTGAAAGGTGTAAAAAGAAATTAGAAGAACCAAAATGGTGCAGTGTCAGTTTTATGTTTACTACACGTAACCTACCTACCAGCCAAATGTTAATCTGGAAGAATATAATTTCATTACTTGGGTCCAAAACAGCTCTAATGTGTTATTGTGCAATGTCCTGTTATTGTTGTTGATTAGCTGATCAGCCCACCCTGATTGAGCAAGCCGGCGGCACACAGGTAATCAATCACCCTCTCTAGAGTGGACCAGAGGTTCAGTGCACTAGTGATGATGTGTGGTGTTCTATGTTGTGCTAGAGTGCTACAGTCTGCCATAATGTGTTCAATTGTTTGTGGTGTGTCCTGGCACAGGTGGCAGGTGTCATCTGTGGAGTTGTCTAGTCTTTGTTTATACATCTGTAAGTTGGGGTGATGTCCACATCGGAATTGTGCTAAGTTAACTCAGTCCGATCTGCTCAGGCTGGTCCTGTCAATGGGTGGTGGCTTCACATCTAGCACCGCATTCGGACCGAGTCGTGTCAGTGCTTTGTGGGTTAGGGGTGTGTGTGTGTGTGTGTGTGTGTGTGTGTGTTTGTTTTCTGTACTGTGTGATGTCTGTGGGGCATGGTATGGAATGGAGTATTTGGTTAGTGTCTATCTGGTGTTACCTTAATGGTGCGAGGTGTTAGTGCATGATTGTACATGTAGTGGCAAGGGTGTTGTGGGTTTAGGGTTGCCAACTCCATGAAGTTTGAATAAAGGACAAGAACATCAATTCCAATATACTGTCTACAGGGTCAGGGAAAGAAGTAAAATTTTATTTATAATTTATTACAATTTATACTGCATGCTTTTTTATTGCATATTTTTTTTAAAGGAAATATTTTTATTGATATACAGATATTGACCCATTGAGTCATGCATTGACAAAATTTATGGTAACTTGATATTTATTTATTTTTAAATTTATACTTTTCTTGAATTTTTGCAGACTTCAGTAAAAGAGTATCATTTTTTTATTTTTTCCGCAAAACCCAAACAATTATCCTTTAAATTGAAATAAACAAAAAGCTCACTTTTTACTAGTTCAACCGAACATCAGTTTCTATCATCACGCCATTTAGCGTTCATCACACTGAAAATTCTTTCGCAATAGGCAGATGTTCCAGAAATAGATAAAACTTATAAAATGTTACTCGACTTAAGACTTTATAATTATTTCCTTTTAAACAAAAGTTTTGTTACAAAACTGTTGTTTGGAACAAGATTGTTATCAGAAAAGGACAAATGGCATCCTTTCCGAACTCAAGAAAGGACAAGGACAAAAATCTACAAAAAAGGACTGTCCTTTTCAAAAAAAGGATGGTTGGCAACCCTATGTGGGTTAGTTGTCACTGCTGCCATGAATTGTGTTTCCCTCATGACTAAATGTTCCCTAATTTTCAGTATTTTTATTTCTGTGTGCAGGTGTTCTATTGGTGTTGTTTGAGTACATCCTGTAATGATACAAAGTGCATTGTTTTGTATTGTCTGTAAGGTGTTTATGTGTGTGTTTGAGATAATGGGTGCCCAGCATGGGCTAGCATAGTTCATAACTGTCATAGTCAATGTCCTGTCTTCAGATACTGTGTACCTTTCACCTATATGGCAGTCTTGGTTCAGATAACTGCTGGTTTACAATACCTTATTTTTGTAATGTACCAAGATTATATATGCATATTAAGTTGTGTTTTAATAAGATTGTATTTGTATGTTGGGTTAAATGGCTATGCTAGCCTTATTTTTGTGTATAATACATAAGATTGTACTTGTATGTTAGGTTAAGTGGCTATGGATTGTGAATGATCTGCAACAAAGATGTTTTGGTTGTTGTATAATTAATAATTTAAAATATACTTTCTACAAATTCATATCCAAACTCAGCTTCCCATAATTCATCAGCATTTTTATTAAACTCTCTCTTATTTTCATAATTTCTGACTTTTTCATTAAGCTACAATTATTTTCTCTTATGTACGGTATACAAATGATTTTTTCCAGTTAATGATGTCTCATGTAGTAATAATATACATAACATCGTCAGATAACACAGGCCTGCAAATGAGAACTTTGTAAGAGTTGTTTTCTTAGTACTAATAACCAATTTTATATATCAGGTTGTAACATATAAATTCTGCTCAATTAGAAAACAGACAATAGAAGAACCTCAAGATAATGTGAAATAGTTTTAGAAATGTTGCAAAATACACACAGCGACAGGTTTGCACATGTTTTATCACACTACAGAATGACTTAGGCTAGTGTAGGATTAGACTAATGAATATTTTCTCTGGTGTTTTTCATACAGTTACAATGCCACCCCTATGATATTATAGTAACTAGTACAGTTCCCGTCGCTTCGCTGATGGTTAGACAGGCTAAAGTACAGAAAAGAACGCAGCTATGAAAATTTTGGGCTTCACATTGTATCAACATTTCTGAATCTGATATCTCCCAAAACCTCCTCACCCCCATTCATGCAACTTGGGGGTTCTTGCTAAACTACAGAAAAGAACACAGTCACAAAAATCTTGAGCTTCACATTGCCGCCCATAATACAATTTCTAAATTTTTTTCTCAATTTCTGAAAGTGTGACAGATGGATGGACGGATGGACAGATGGACAGCTCTCTTATTATAATATAGATTGAAAAAACATGGGAGCCCATGAGAGAGTATATTCAACATGTGATGCTGTATGAGTTCCATAAAGATTATCAACAAACAGGATGACCAAATGAGTTAGATGAGTTGCTGAAAGCAACAGTGGAGGAAAACCCAACAGTAACTGTAAGAGAACTTGGCCTGCAACTCCACGTTAGCCATATGATAATTCATCGTCATTTGAAGCTGTTAGGAAAAGTAGTGAAGGTGAAAAATGGATTCCACACGATTTGTCACAAGCTAATCTTCAACATCGAATCAATATTTGCACATCACTGCATTCTTGGCAACTGCAGGCACCATTTTTTAATTGGATCATCTTGGGGATGAAAAATGGGTCCTCTATAACAATATTAAGCGTCAACATCAGTGGCTTAGCCATGAACAAATCCTGAACCTCAGCCAAGGAATGGACTAATTCAAAGAAAATTTGGTACTTACGTATTAATGGGGGGCCACCTCATATTGATGATTGGTTCGGTTAAGTTGTAATATTTTCATTAGTTGAAAATTTCTAATACATCATATTTTTTAAAATATTTACAATGATTTATATTTCAAATATTTACAATGATTAATACATGTTCCACATTAGAAACATTTCCCTGAGCAATATTGTTTTTTATAGCCTCCATTAGGGTGGAGGCAGTATGATCAGGAACTTGAAGTAGAAAGCATTCAAAAATATTGCTTTTTAAAAAATATGATGTATTAGAAATTTTCAACTAATGAAAATATTACAACTTAACCTAACCAATCATCAATATGTGGTGGCCCCCCGTTAATACGTAAGTACCAAAAATTTTGCTATGCATTTGGTGGGATATGCAAAGAATTATTCATTTTGAGCTTCTGCCAGATAACCAAACAATCACAGCTGAAGTCTACTGCCAACAACTCCAACGATTGAAGATGGCATTACAAGAAAAATGTCCTGCATTAATTAATCACAGAGGTGTTCCATTCCACCAGGATAACGGCCACCCTCACACTGCTCGAATCACCACTGCCCAATTGGAGGCATTTGGTTGGGAAAAAATGCTTCATCCACCTTATTCTCCAGACATTGCACCTTCAGACTACCATTTATTCAGAAGTCTGCAACACCACCTAGATAGGCAAAAGTTGCAATGCAGGGAAACTATTGAAAACAAAGTGATCACTTTTTAACTTGAAACCAAGGGATTTCTTCGAATGTGTAATTTGTCATTATAAGTCATTTAATTTTTGTTCTGAATGAACTAAAAAATCGAGCAGAATATATGTTACAACCTTATAATTCAACTACATTTATTTTGAATAAGGTGTCCATTTTCTTCTATCATGTAAGGATTTTCTGCAAACTGGAAGGGAAAAAACAACAAATAAATATTATTTATTTCAATTTACATTTGATACCTATTTCGCTGTTATACTAATTACAAATGCAAACAACTTTAAAAAGAAAGACTATTAATGTCAATTACATATTCATCTTTATTTGTTCCGAGTTTTCTTGTATGTGCTGTTCCTTTTCTTTTACGTAATAATTCTGGAGTATCCCATTTCAATATCCAACAGTAATAAGCCATCATGCTGATATCTCACCCTGATATCTCTTCTCTATTTCTTTGATGTCTTGGTGAAACCAAGCATTTATAGGTATGGTAGTTTTTAATAAAAATTTAATGAAAATTACTTACATATGTAATATGACATTTTGTGAAAAATCTGTGTGCGATGATGAAAAAAGAATATTACAGTAGGTCCCCGACTTACGAACTTTCAAAGATATGAACAACAAAGTGCATTCTAGTGATATGTAGTTACACTGAACTGCAGATGGAACTGGAGAAAGAAGACTTCCATCAGTTACTAGAAAGCCACTCGCAAGAGCTAACAAACAAAGACTTGATGGAACTTGATGCATAGAAGGCAGGGGTGGAGGTTTGTTTTTTAGTGAATAAAATACATACATTAGTGTCATACGTTGTGCAGTTTTTTACGCCCTTTTTTTACATACTTTACATATTTTTATGCATTTATTTTGCTGATATAAGTTATTTCCAACTTATGAACATTTTTTACTTACGAACAGACCTCCAGAATGCATTAAGTTCATAAGTCAATGACTTACTGTATTTTTGGAATCAGCATGCAAAAATTATTATACAAGTGCTAAAATATTTTGGACAAAACCATCGCAGGCCTGTGTAATTGGTTATTATTCATTTTTTGACCCAGTCACACCCAGCTATAACAGCAATATATATTGAATAACCAATCAAAACTGAATAAGAAAATATATATATTATCTTGTGCAAATTTGTATAAAATGTGTTTTTTTATTAAAAGATATTTCTATTTTTAGTGTTTTTTCAATATATATATATCAACTATTTGGTGAATATTTCTTATTTTTGGTGATTCTGGCTACTTCTGCGTAATTCAATTTGTCCTGTTTTACAAATAAATCATTTTTAATAATTTTTCATCTTCAGTTCAGTTTTTTTGTGACGAAGTATGATGTGTTAGTTATGCATATTTGATTTTGAAGATGTGATCCGCCATATTGCCCTCGATAAAGACAAGAGTTTAGACCTTTTTTCAATCACGGAATAATTAAGACATCCGTGACCTACCCTAAATACAATAGTGCTTGTATTTTAAGAAAAGACCAGAAGGTCTTTAGGTGCCGTAAAAAAAATCCTAAAAATAAACGTGTGTCATTTCAGTTTAAGGGCAGGCGAAATTTAGCGGACTGCCCATGCAAGGTTGGCACATGTTATTACATTATAATTTGTATAATTTAGGTCTCAGGGGTACAGGAGCAGAGCCCCCGTAAAGATCACGCATCACAAATTGATCAGTCCTAATGTTTTACGGACAGTTCAGTACGTGACACCAGTTAGGTCAACTGTACGCCCTAGATGATTGGTTAGGTTGTCATGATATTTTTGTTTAAATTCGTTAGTTTAAACAAAAATGACGAGTGCAAACTTTTCTGGTTAATTTTGAGGTGTTTTGTACGAAACTGCCATCCATTTCCTGTGCAAATGCATACTTTTCAAGATGACGATATCTCTAAAACTACGCATTTGCACAGGAAATGGATGGCAGATTCGTGCAGAGCACCTCAAAATTGACAAGAAACGTTTGCTCTCATTATAAAAAGAGAGTAGGCCAAAAAACGAATAATTACCGTGTAATTAATCAAACTGTATGCCAGTATACTAGGTTAAGTGGCTATGTTAGCCTTATTTTTTTATCAAGTTCAGTGTATAATACATAAGATTGTACTTGTATGTTAGGTTAAATGGCTATGGATTATGAATGATCCACAATAAAGATGTTTTGTTAATAGTACCATAGTTACAAGCCTATGATGTAAACCTAAGCCTATTAAGAGTACATATGGTAACATTCTTACAAAAATATAAATGTTCCTGCAAAAAAGATTTTAACTTGTATTCGTTTCATTACTTTGTGTGTAGCTTTAAATTAATGGGTTATTATGTATTTTATCACACTCAGTCATTTTACACACCAAAATACATTTTTCTAGTAGTATTTGATGTGATTTGTTCAAATATGACCTCCATTTCCGTCGGAAATGAGATCCAACAAAGTTATAGTACTTTGAAGTTTGGCTCATTTTCAAGGGAAATGGAAGTCAAAATCTAAGCAAAACACATCAAATATTACTAGAAAAATGTATTTTGGTATTAATTAACCTAACCTAACCTAACATACCATGGCTAAACGAGCTCTCGTCTGTATCCACCACCTAATCCATAATAAGGTAATACTCTAGGCTCGTTTAGCCAGGGTTAGGCTCGTTTAGCCAGGGTTAGGCTCGTTTAGCCAGGGTTAGGTTAGGTTAGGTTAGGTTAATTAATACCAAAATACATTTTTCTAGTAATATTTGATGTTTTGCTTAGATTTTGACTTCCATTTCCCTTGAAAATGAGCCAAACTTCAAAGTACTATAACTTTGTTGGATCTCATTTCCGATGGAAATGGAGGTCATATTTGAACAAATCACATCAAATACTACTAGAAAAATGTATTTTGGTGTGTAAAATGACTGAGTGTGATAAAATACATAATAACCAATTAATGTTACCAGCATACACTATTTTCATGTAGCTAATGTACAAATGTATAATTTTAGAAACAATTTTGAAAAAGCATTAAAAAAAAAATTATAATTGATTAACATTCTACTTTTCTTTAAAATTTATATTTTTAGTTACAGTAATAAAATTCCAATAACAAAACGCTGTCATTGCTGGTCAGTATTTTTTTATGCATTATAGAAATGAGTTTTCTCCATAGGCCTAATTTTTTTTAAAAACTAACATAGGTCATGTTAGGTTAAGCTAGGTTAGTATTTTGGGCCTGTACTCTGTCTAGATATCGAAATTTTGGTATTTCTTTACTATTACACCAGTCCCCGGTAGAAAGTTTTAAAAGCTAATTTTCAATATGCTGAATTAAAAAATGATACTCATTTCTGTTGCAAATGATTTGTTAAAGAGTTATTAAAGCTTAAACTCTCTAACAAGAAAAGGGTAAAAAAAAATGGTTAAGTTAAGTTTACTTAGGTTGTTTTAGGTTCGGCCAATTTTGAAGGTGAAATTTATATTTTTCCTATGGTTTTTGATGCGTTTTGTATTGATATAACTTTCAAAATCTTCAGAAACCACTCGTTTTTGCGATTCTCCCCACCCAAAAACTGGGTTCCCACTGGGGGTCCCCCAGGTAAAAAAGGGTAGAAAGTTTTAAAAGCTTTAAACTTCAATAACTCTTTTAACAAATCATTTGTGACGGAAATGAGTATCATTTTTTAAATTCAGCACATTGAAAACCAACTTTTAAAACTTTCTACCAGACACTGGTATAATAGTAAATATTTACCGAAATTTTACCCAAAGTATGTACTACAGTGTGTACTATATGGAATTATTTCATTGAAATATAAAAATATTGAAGAGTGGTGACAATTCTTGAGTATCACTGAATAGCCGATGTGTGACAATCTGCAGAGATCAATCGTATCTTAATTTTGCATGCAACTGTATTTGTGGTTTTAGATTAACAGTGGAGCCACCCAGATGGGACGAGGGGGCCCCTTATGTGCCCACTATAAAAATTTTTACCATGTCAAGAAACTTTACTCGGATGGACGTCCCTAACATTACTTTCCAAAATATATATTCTGAAGTTATTGTAAAATTCATTGTTCTCATCCTCAATAATAGAGTCCCCAACATAGTACATTCACAGTATATTACTTCATCTAAATTGTAAAAGGTTAAGTAAAATTATATATGTATCCTGAAAGGAATAGCTCAAATCCATCCTAAACTTATCTGCAGAATGCATGAAGTCTCATGAACTATTATAACTACCATACTTCATCACAGTAAAAATAATTCACAAAAACTAGGCTAGCCTGGTATGTATAACGTCATAGTTCAATCTAGTGAATGAAACAATCACTTAGCCTACAGTAATTACTGGTACAGTAACATATCACTTCATATTTTGATTGCGATCGACAGGCAAAAATTTGCTTTGTTTATGGAGATCATACTACTCTTTCATTAACAAGTTATATAAGTTTTGGGAACACCAGATTTTTTGTAGGCCTACCCCTAATTGGTTGAAAGAGAGTGATGTTAAATAACTACCAACCTAGAACAATCACCTAACCCAGTGTAACGTAACCCAGATATAAGAGCCACCCTGATTGGCCCGAAGTATGAAATGGGCGGGTCACTGAAATCTAGTGTCCGGAAACTATATATATATATATATATATATATATATAATTATATATAACTAATGGTAAATGGCAGGGTTCTCGCCTGTTTAACTCCTTGCCTCAGTACCTTAGAGATATAAGTGCAGTCCCAGTAGATACTTTTAAAAAACACTTGGACATGTTTTTAGCCAACATACCCGACCAACCCACAGTGCCAGGGTATTCCTCTGCCAGACCAGCCCCCACAAATTCAATAGGGGACCAAATCGTATGGCAGGAGCAAGAGAAAAGAAGGGTGGCGACCCCGTCGTGGCCCCGCCTCAGGAGGGGCTGAGCGGCTTCGTGGGAGTAACGCACCCTTGAGGCAGAAGCGCTTTAAGGTAAGGTAAATTTAAGGTTTACCTCACCAGCTATCTGCTAAACAGGCCCGAAGCTTTTCAAAGCCATAAACTAATTAAAATATCTAAAAAAGTTATAAAACTTCTTGCCAAAGCAGATTAAGTTGGTCTCTGTTGTGCCAAATAAATTGTCTTCGTTCATTCGTCATCCTATTACTAAAGCCTCCAATAATTTTGGCGTAGTTTATGAAATCCCATGTGGAGGCTGCCCTCAAAAATACATCGGGGACAATTGATTTTCAGAGAAGGATTAATTCCCACAAACGTGACCTGAGATCGGATAATACTTATAGTAGCCTAGTTCAGCATAGGGAACAGCATAATCATATTTTTAACTCCCAGGATTCTAAACCTATCATAAAGGTCAGGGACCAGGAACAGTTACAAATATACAAGGCATTTTATATTTTGGCAGAAAACACCATTTCCAATATTAAGTTGCCCTACAGTATGAATAACTTTATTTTTAACATTTTAAAATATTTTAGGGCAATTTCGGGTCGTGACCGGCTGCCAGATGTACAGGATTGATTTTTATTTATAGATTTCTCATCTCGAAGGTTTGAAATCTGGGCCAGGGTTGTCACTAGTATTATTCATTACCAAATCTGGGCAAATTTGGTAATGAAAAAGCAATTTGGTATTTTAAAAATTTATTTGGTATTCTGGTAATGAAATGAACTGAATTTGGTAAGATATAAATAAGAATGTGAGAAAAATTGAGTTTCATAAACATTGCATTCCACAACATGTTATGAACATGTTACAACAAATCATTGTTAAAAGTTTCGATCAATTTTACTAATTATTCAGTCCTGAGTATTTATACATGCTGATTCAAATTTGCTAAAACGATACTGATGTTTAAAGCAAATTGCAGTTATAAATTTACTGTTTAACTGACTTTGGAGCTTACTCTGAATTGTTATAGAAAATGCGAACGAACATGTTACGAACTTGTTGCAGTTTTAAAATTTTATCATGTGGTAGCATTAGTTACGGCCTGCATTGCGCATGCGTGCAATTCGCGCTTGTCATTGCTCATTGGTGGCGTGTTCTTAACTTCTTAGTTGTGTTAAATTCAGGGCTGCCAATGCTGGGGGGATGCCCCAGATCTGGGGGTTTCACAATCTATCTGGGTTGCTGGGTTTTTATTTTGAAAATGGTTAGAAATCTGGGGGTTTATGTCCTAAATGTGTAAACAACTTAAAATAGCTCATTTAAATATTTAAAACGGCATATTTCCATATTAATAATATATATTTTACAATTTAAACTATTGCCTAAAAAAGCCATTAAAAGAACGTTCCAAACATGTTTGAAACATGTATGGTATATGTCTGCAATGCGTCGCAAGCTCGCTGCCTCGGCCGCCTCGCTGCTCGCGAGTCCAGTGATGCCGGATTGGGCGAAAAGTAGCGGATTGGGCTAATTTTCGCGGCTCTCCGCCAATACTACAGTATTTTGAATCCGTTAGTTGCAACTTTTTTGGCTACTTCTTCAAATCTTTCCCTTGCGATCTGACCTGACAACTTTGTAAAGCACGTTCATTGAGGCACATAGACTCGCACATAGCCCAAATTTACATTTACGATATCTTCAATGACGGTCGCATGTGGTTACATGTTTATAACATGCAACAACAGGGCGTTTCGACTTGCTCACGTCAGCCTAGCCGTTGTGGAAGTGATTCCTCCGCGCATGTTTATAACATGTAACCGGACCATAAATCACTAGCAAACTATATAGTATTCTTAAAGTGTTTGTTATTTTCGTAGATTTTTTATTTTAGCAGAATGAAAACTTGCAAAAATTATTCTTTACTCAAGCAATACTAAATAAGATTGGAACTATGGAAACATTTACTATCAGCGGGCATAGCGAGTTAGCGACGACTCGGCGTCGGCGCGAGTCAGTAGTCACATGCAGTTCAGTCGAAAATCTTGTGTGGTGCAGTGTGTTATGCATTGAATGATAGTAATAATTGTGTTATCAATTTAAGTCAGTCTTATAATAAACGGCTCACAGATAAGAGAAACACGTGTTGGTGGTGATTTGTGATTTCTGTGTGATTTTTCCCCTCAAAATGAGTGATGAAAGCATTGAAATGCAATCAGCAGCTAAAAAAAAGAAGTGG
This sequence comes from Bathynomus jamesi, assembly GCA_023014485.1. Lineage (NCBI taxonomy): Eukaryota > Metazoa > Arthropoda > Malacostraca > Isopoda > Cirolanidae > Bathynomus > Bathynomus jamesi. Next base: position 187,152 of record JAJOZX010001807.1, read on the forward strand.
TACGTACAATCATTTAAAGAAGAATGGCTGAAAGACCCAGAACTCAAAGACTGGCTTCAGCAAAACAAAAATGATCATGAAGCATGCTATTGTCGATGCTGTAATGTAACTCTTAAGAATGCAAATAAGTCCATGCTACTAAAACATAAAAATTCAGTAAAACATAAGAAATCTTTTGATGGAGCTAAATCATGTGTCAACATTACCCAATTTAGGTCGAAAAAGAAATCAACAGAAAGTGAACAAATAGCAAAGAGTGAACTATTGTTGGCTGGCTATTTTGCTGAACATAACCTACCCTTTAGTAATGATGATCATCTTCTGACAGTCTGCAAGAGAGCATTTCCTGATAGCAAAATTGCCGACAAATTAACAATGAAAAGAACTAAACTTGCATATGTCATTCAGGATGGCATAGCATTTCAAGAAAAAAGATTGATTGCAGATATATGCAAGGCACAAAAGTTTTCAATCCTAATAGACGAAAGCACTGACATTTCAGTTACCCAAATTTTGGCTATTGTTGTACGTTATTTTGATCTGGAAATAAATGAAGTCGTAGATGCACTGTTAGATACTGTAGTGGTCGAAAATGGAACAGCTGAAGGCTTATACAAGGCTGTTAAATCTCTGTTGCAGGAAAAAAATTCCTGTAAATAACATAATTGGATTCGGAGCTGATAATTGTTCTTCCATGATGGGCACCAAAAGCGGGTTTCAAAAATTACTAAAAAATGATGTTCCTTCATTATTTGTCATGGGCTGTGTTTGTCATTCCTTTGCTTTGTGTGCAAGTCATGCTGTCAGTGTATTACCCTCTTACTTAGAAGGTTTTTTAAAAGATTTAACATCTTATTTTAGTCGTACTAGCAAGCGACAACGGGACTTCGCGCTAATACAGGAAGCTGTTGCCACGGCGCAGCATAAAATACCTAAACTTGCTCAAACAAGGTGGCTCTCACGAGAAAATGTCATATCAGTGATATTAGAGCAATATGATGCTTTACTTCTCTATTTTCAGAGTGAATTAAATGTTGATAAAGTTGATGGAGCCAAAAGAGTGTATGACATATTAAGTAATCGTGGAACCAAACACATGCTCTTTTTCCTACAATATGTACTACAGAAGGTAAATTCGCTGAATATTGAGTTCCAATCTGAGCATTTTCGCTTACATATGCTATATTTGATGGTATCATCAGAGTACAAGGTTTTCTTGAGTTTCTTTGTAGATGATAAAGTACTCAAGGACACCAAACTTCCAGAGATTGATCCAAGCAATGAAAGCAATCACAAAGATGTCAATGATGTGTACCTTGGAGGAAGGACAATGGCACACTTAATTAATGAGCCTCTTGGTGATGTTAATATTGTTAGACGGTTTAAAAATGATTGTTTGACGTTCCTAGTGGAACTCTGCATGCAAATAAGAAAAAGATTTCCTCTCAATGATGATGGAGTTATTGCTAAGTTAAATGTATTAGACCCAAAGATTACCCATGATCCCAGCACATCTCCAACGTCAATTATTCCACTAGCTGTTCATTTTCCATCGATTATGCCGGAATCAAAACTGAATGACCTTGATGATGAATGGAGGAGTTTTCGTCTTTCAGCAGATAAATTGCCCATTTCTACGGAAACCATTCCAGGATACTGGCATAAGTTAAAGACCATAAAGGATGGTCTTGATAAATCAAAATATTCAATGTTGTCTGAGTTCATGACAAATCTAACAATTTTGCCGCATTCGTCTGCATGTGTTGAACGGATATTTTCCCAAATGAATTGTGTAAAATACAGAAACACAAATTCATTGAAATCTGAGACTGTCAGAGATAGGTTACTAGCCAAACAATCTATTACTAGAAATAATATGGCATGCACAACGTGGGAACCGGACAAAGAATTAATCAGAGATTTGGAAGAGGGTGCAGTCAGTAAAAGATACCTAGACAGAATGAAATCACAGAAAGAGAACAAGGAATTAAGTACTCTTTCAGGAGGAATTAGTGAAGAGGACGACTTGTAATTATTCCAATTAATAGGGGTAAGCAAATAATTCATTTTACTATTTATAATTGTTTTTTTTTCAACTTTTATAACATGTTGTATCTGGTTTTTTTATTTGATTCTGGGGCTTTTTGAGAGTCTGATCTGGGGATTTCCTCAAAATCTCATTGGCAGCCGTCACTGTTAATGTGTCAGTCAGTTTATCGAGATTCACGGTTGACAGAAGTGTGTGTTTTTTCTTAAACTATGTAACTTATTAATTGCAACAATGTCAAAGTGGAAATCGGATTATGAAACTGGGCGATTGTACCATAGTGAATGGGAAAAAGAATATCCATGGGTGAAAAGAGCAATTGGCTCATCTCAACAGGCTTTTTGTAAAGTGTGTGCTAAAGTTTTACAGCCTAGAAAGGCTACACTGAAAGCTCATGCCGATTCAAAAGATCATAAACAGTGAACCTCAACTCTTAGCGGTGCAAAGTCGGGCCTGTTTCAAAGTGTTTGCATTAAGCAATCAAAAGGACTTAATGAAGAGCTGAAGGTAGCAGAATTGCAGTTTGCAGTGGCTGTAAGTTGTCACAGGTCTGTTGCTGCCATAGACCACTTAAGTGAAATAATAAAAAGAAACGGGGGAGAAAGTAAACTAGTCAGACTTGGCAACCCTGATCTGGCCAATAGTTTGCCTTTACCAACTGCCAGACATACGACAGCTACCATCTCTCTGTCATGCCTTCACACTCATTTTAACCTTAACATTTCCGCTGGACGTGAGTTTTATAACTTTTTTAGATATTTTTATTAGGTTATGGCTTTGAAAAGGGCTTGGTTGCAACTTCCGTTTGAGGGCTAACAGCGAATTTTAATGAAAATCGGTATACTAATGTAGTTTTGGTCACTGATTTAAAAAATAACTTTTTTTTTTTTGGAGAAATGATAACAAACATGTTAGAGCACCTTAAATAATTAATGTTTTTAACGAAAATATCATGACAACCTAACCAATCGTCAAGGGCGTACAGTTGACATAACCGGGCATTCAATTGACCTAACCTGGCATTCAATTGACCTAACCGGGCATTCAATTGACCTAACTGGGCATTAATTCTTGATTTTTTTCTGCTACTTTTACAGATCTGCCGGGATCCTTCAAAAAACGCATTCTTCGTAAAGTTGCACTTTTTACCGTTTGACCGACGCTTTTGGCAACAAAAGAACTGGGTATTTTTATCAAAGTAACACACTTTCCCACACTTAGAGCACTTTTTCATAAACAGTAGCAGTTTGTGACTGGCTAAATTTAACACAATCCTCTGTAACTAGTTTAAGCTAGTTAAAACACATATTCATTATTTAAAGGGCTCTAACATGTTTGTTTTTCATTTCTCCAAAAAAAGAAAGTTATTTTTGAAATCAGTGACCAAAACTAAATTAGTATACCGATTTTCATTAAAATTCGCTGCTAACCCCCAAACGGCGAAGACCCAAACACTGTTTTATAATTAATTTTATATTTTTTTCCTTGCGAGTTGGTGTAATATATATATATATATATATATATATATATATTTCAACTGCAAAGAACACGCAGTATAATTAACGTAAAGAACGACGCTTGTATAGGAGAACATTCCGCGCAAGATGAGGAGAGAGAACGAACAAATGAAAAAAATGAGGTTACCTCATTTTTTCATTTGTTTCATTTGACTATTTGTTGAAACAAAATTTATTATAAATTCTTATAGTTACATATAAAATATATATATATATATATATAGTCCCCTATACATGATATATACTTAAAATCACGAAATCTATCGAATTACGAGGTGAGATATGGACAAGAAAACACGTAATAGGTTCTGAATTCGATATTTCGCGCTAATTCGATCGACCCAGAGCCCAAACAATAACGAATTAGCGAGGGTTCAGTATATATATATAATATATATATAAGGCGATTCAAAATACTGTAATGTATATTGAAATATTTTGAAATTAGTTATCTTGGACACTAATTGTACTTCATAAACCGAAATTTTACTATGAACACAAGTAAACTTGTAAAAACTCCAATTAATTGTCATTTTATAATCACTGTTCAAAATGTTCACCATTTCAAAAACAAACAAACGGTTCGGTGATCCAATTAAAATTTAACAACCGGTTTGGGCGAACCAGTGCCAGCACACCCCTGACTGGATATCCAGTAGCGGTTCTACGCCGACCTATCCACAACCCAGAAAACTTTGTATCAAGAAAAACTGCATGTTCGCGTGTAAATTATGAACATTTTGAACATTTAACATTTAAATGTTGTTTTTACATGCTTACTTATGTACACAGTAAAGTTTTTGTTTATTAAATGTAATTAGTATCTAAAATAAATAATTAAAAATGTGTCTACATTATTTTGAATCGCCCTGTATATATATATATATATATATATATAAAATTTAATTTATTATTATATATATAGTGTGTGTGTGTGTGTGTGTGTTTGTTTTACATTACTAAATTTACAAAGCTGATAATTTCTTTCCACCGAAACGAACGATTGTTTACTTTAGTTACCCGTACTCCATTTTCTATAGTATTATGTGAGTAAAAGAAAATGTGTGATTAGTAAATGTAAACTGGATCTCTTTATATGCAGTTTATATTAAACTATGATTATATGACAGTTTAATAACTAGGCTGACCATATTTCCTTGAGACAAAAACGGGACATTGGGATGGCAAAAAAGGGACGGGGTTATGTAATATTCTGTATTCATGAAAAAGTAAGTACATAAACCGGGACAAAATTGACATTTTTATTAAAACGACGGGACGGCCAGGAAATATAAAACAAACGGTACTGTCCCGTTCAAAACGGTACGTATGGTCAGCCTATTAATAACCCAATCAAAATGGCTTGGCAACCCAATTTTTGGGGGATCGCGACGCAAGGGTTAAGAACCACTGATTTAAATAAACAAAATGTATAAAAATAATATAATTAAACATGAAATTGGTCATAAAATAAAATTATATGTCCCAAACATTATATTTACATAAAAAGGAAAATGTAAAAAATTTCGTTATATTTTTACTGATGACCACTTTAAATATTTCCATAAATATTCTTCAAAACAAATATTCTTTATTTATTTGTTAAGTAAGAATTTGAGAATAATGAATTTCAGAAAGACCAACAACACTCAAATATTCTCTTCACCGACATCACAAATTAATTAGCATGAAAATATGTTTTCATTTGAGTAAATTTTGGAAAATATAACAAAAGCACACTTGCTTATTTCATTATTAGCGTTGACGAGGTTGGTCCTAACTTGTAAATAATAAGTTTGCAAATGAATGAAGTTTAATTTGTTTGTATCCAATAAATCATCGGTAGACGGACGCAAAGTTTTATATATATATATATATTATATATATATATATATATATATATATATATATATATATATATATATATATAGTGGGCCGTAAGTTTCCATACATAGGAAAAATAAACATTTTTTTATGGACAACCATTTTTATTTATATAATATGCTCTACATGGTTGCCATTGTTTTGAAAACACATTTCAATATGTGTTCCCCACTGTTGATGAACACGCATTAGCACAGTTGACGTTATGCTTGTAATGGCGTTGGTGATACGTTCCTTTAGATGATTTATGTCTCGTATCTTTTCCTGATACACCATGGCCTTCAAGTGCCCCCAAAGATAGAAATCAAGGGGGGTGAGATCTGGGGATCTGGGAGGCCACTCCACAGGACCACGCCGACCAATCCAAGCATCCGGAAACTGCTGCTGATCCAAATACCGACGCACGTGAAGACCATAATGAGGTGGAGCTCCATCTTGCTGGAAGTAAACTGGGAAGTTACCTTCCTCGTTTAGCAGGGATGGGAAAATCTCTTCTTGCAACATGTTAAGATACCTTTCGGCATTAAGATTTCCACTGACAAAAATTGGTCCAATAATTCTGTCACCCCATATCCCGGCCCACACCATCACTTTACCGGCACCTTGCATCTTCGTCGGACTCAGCCAGTTAGGGTTAGCATTACTCCAATAACGTATGTTTTGCCGATTAACCTCTCCATTGACGTAAAAATTTGCTTCATCAGTAAACAAGATCTTACAAACGCATATTCTTAGGGTATCTGAAACATAAAAACAAACGTTTAAATTTTCCTATGTATGGAAACTTACGGCCCACCCTGTATATATATATATATATATATATATATATATATATATATATATATATATACAGGGTGGGCCAAAAAAATGTATACACACTTTAAATAATTATAAAGGCAGTGTTTATTAAAATACATTTCATTTTCAAAATGTAATAGAATCTACAGACATTATTTAATTGTTTTGTCAACGCCTGTTTTCAAACTGACGTCCGTTCTGGTCCAGGCACTGCTGATAACGCGAAGCAATGGAATCGCAAACATCACGAAACATTTCGTTTGGTATTTGTGTGCATTCTCGTTCAATGGCTGCTCTCAATTCAGCGACTGTTGCAGGTTTTATAGCGTAGACTTTGTCTTTTAAGTATCCCCATAAAAAAAAGTCTAGTGGTGTGAGGTCTGGTGAACGCGGAGGGTATTCTACGAAACCCCTTCGTCCAATCCACATCCACATCGTGCCAAGTACCACTCGCAATACTCCACTCTTCGGTCCGGATCATCATCATCTTCATTAATAGCATGGACTAATCTTGGAATGTAACTTTTCCATTGACAGCGCTTCAAAATGCGTTGGACAGACGATTCTGAAATTCCTACCTCACGACTCGCTTGCCGCACAGATTTTCTTGGACTTTGGTGATACGTTTCCAGTACTCTTTCTTGCTTTGTGGGGGCTTGTCGATGTCCGTGGTCTTCCGGAACGCTTCTTGTGGACATTCTGAATAGTTCCATCGGCTTCAAACTTATCTCTAATTCGAGTGATGGTAAGTCGCGTTGGTGGATCTGTTTGAAACTCCCTCCTAAACTGTCTTTGCACTTCAACTGCGTTTTCACACTTCCAGTAGCATTTTAGAATGAATTTCCTTTGTTCAAAGCTTAGTCTGACTGCCATTATTAATTCTAATGGGTTTAACTTGGAAAGAAAGAAACATCAATTGAGCTATCAGCTGTTAAAGTGTGTATACATTTTTTTGGGACGCCCTGTATATATATATTATATATATATATTATATATATATATATATATATATATATATATATATATATATATATATATATATATCCTGTTATATATATATAGTCATGCGGTTTGCTTCTACAAAGCTTCAATTTAATATTAGGAGAAATCCAATGACAAGGAGGAATGTAAATGCCATGAAAAGTCTTCTTTAATGCGCAACGTTTCGAGCAATACGCTCATCATCAGGCTAGATAATAACAATATGAAATTAGAATCAATAAATAAATGTGAACAAGACAAAATAATTTCCATAAAACCTATTCAGTAAAAGCAAATTTTAAAAAGACTAAAAGAAGAGGGTTAAATTCAAAGTTATAAAAATTTACATATAAAATTAACCAGAAATTTAAAAAGCTATTTTTAAATTACATATAGTAAATTTGAAATTAGTACACTGGAATAATTAACACTAATACAATGGAATAATTAACACTACGAACCTTTCAATGCTGGTTCCGAGGCACGAGTAATTTAAAACAAAACAAAACAGGAAACAAGCTATGGGTTGGGCGGTTGGAGTTATAAGTTAGGGGAGGGGGGATTATAAAAAATTGGGGTGGGGGGAGGGGGTTTATACAAAATTTAGAGGGACAGCTGAGGAATCCACGTTTAGAGAAGGGGTCAATGTTTTAATATAAAGAGATTCCAAAATTCTAAGTGAGTTAGGACAAGAATTACAACCGAGAATTTTAAAATTATCTAAAGCGACATCAGTTTTACATTTTATACTGTGTTCCCGAATACTGGAGGCTTCTTTTTATTTAAAATTTTACCTGTTCGGCAACTTATTCCCATATGCGAATAAAATCTAGTCCTGAGGGAGCGCACGGTGCTGCCAATGTAAGTACCAAGGAGACACCTTGGGCAGGTAAATAAATATACAACACCGCTACGCAACGAATCAGGAGTTCGATCCTTCGCTGAGAAAAAGCTACCTAAAGACATTTTGTTAATAAATATAATGCGAAAATCAGTATGATAAAAAAAATTTCTTAACAACTTTGTAAATTTAAGTTTAAATTCTTTATTCATGGGACCCATTTCAGGTACCAAGAAATATTTTATATCTTTAGGCACTGAAATACAAGAAAGTTGCGTAGCGGTGTTGTATATTTATTTACCTGCCCAAGGTGTCTCCTTGGTACTTACATTGGCAGCACCGTGCGCTCCCTCAGGACTAGATTTTATTCGCATATGGGAATAAGTTGCCGAACAGGTAAAATTTTAAATAAAATAGAAGCCTCCAGTATTCGGGAACACAGTATAAAATGTAAAACTGATGTCGCTTTAGATAATTTTAAAATTCTCGGTTGTAATTCTTGTCCTAACTCACTTAGAATTTTGGAATCTCTTTATATTAAAACATTGACCCCTTCTCTAAACGTGGATTCCTCAGCTGTCCCTCTAAATTTTTTATAATCCCCCTCCCCCTCCCCAATTTTTTATAATCCCCCCTTCCCCTAACTTATAACTCCAACCGCCCAACCCATAGCTTGTTTCCTGTTTTGTTTTTTTTAAATTACTCGTGCCTCGGAACCAGCATTGAAAGGTTCGTAGTGTTAATTATTCCATTGTATTAGTGTTAATTATTCCAGTGTACTAATTTCAAATTTACTATATGTAATTTAAAAATAGCTTTTAAAATGCTTGTAATTTTATATGTAAACTTTTATAACTTTGAATTTAACCCTCTTCTTTTAGTCTTTTTATAGAAATTATTTTGTCTTGTTCACATTTATTTATTGATTCTAATTTCATATTGTTATTATCTAGCCTGATGATGAGCGTATTGCTCGAAACGTTGCGCATTAAAGAAGACTTTTCATGGCATTTACATTCCTCCTTGTCATTGGATTTCTCCTAAATATTATATATATATATATATATATATATATATATCCTGTTATATATATATATATATCCTGTTATCTGACTTGCAGATAACCGATTTGTTCAGTTATCCAATTTTTTCAATATAAAGCAAGATGGGTTCATTTTCGGCGACCCGATCTTTGTAGTTTATGAATTTGTCACCAGGGGAGCTGTATCCGCTGTCTGCGCATGCTCAGATCGCTTCTTGTCGGATGGTTAGTGTGCTTTACACTGTAATTTTAACCAAAATTAAAAAAAAAAACAATATACAGTACAAAAGCAGTGTGTAATTCTAGCAAAACGCAGGCAGAGGCGTACCGAAGGGAAGGGCGACAGGGGCGATCGCCCCCCCCCCTTGAGCTAATAAATTATTAGCTCAACAACAACAGGCTGAGAATGAAAGTGAAAAAATTTCGGCGCCTTCGGCGCTAGCTATTACCTCCCCTACTACTAAAAATCTAAAATGGCTTAGGATCCCGAAAACTCTTAATCCGGCCCTGAGAATAATTTTCTTTTATAAAGGTAACAGTCCAAGGAAATGCTTAATCTCAAAATTAGCACTTTTTTATTCTTATGTTAATGCAAATCTGATCATCCTAATTGCGGTTTGCATTGAATATTATGTTACTAATCAAATTTTTGTCATAGTTTTTATATTTTTTTCATAATGTGTCTTAGCAGTAGCTAGTCAATCATCTCTAACTGAACGATAAGCTTATCATGAACGTACATAAAAATTATTTATCTCTATTTCAATTATACTTCTACGATTAGTTCCAAGTTCGCCCCCCCCCCCTTGGCAAATTTCTGGGTACGCCCCTGTGACTACAGGTCCCAGTAGGGTCGGATAACAGGTTGTTTACTATATATATATATATATATATATATATATATATATATATATATATGCGTGGTGGAGAGCTAACTTCCGTAACATCTGAGATCAGAGCTCAGAACAAGTAAAGCTTACAAGGGATGGATTCTTTCATGTCGGTTTCAAAAGTTATTGTGGTTAACGAGAGATGTACATAAATAGTGAAGATGTATTGTCCTGCAAACGCTGCAGATACTCTGCACTTCGTAATAAATTGACAAATGGAAAATAGAAGCCAACTTCTACGGTCAAATTTAGTGTTATAATTCTCACGGAAACTTGGTTAAATAGTAGTATTAAAAACCTATATAATATAGATAATTACGTTGCTTATCATACTGTAAGAGATGGTCAGATTGGGGTGGGGGGGTATCTCTGTGTATGTGCATCAAACTTACGACTCTAACGAAGTATTTTCTCTATGTAATAGTGACAATGAAAACCTGATTGTGAATATAAAAGACAAAAGTAATGTATATTCTGTCCATGCAATATATAGACTACCTAATACTAATCTCAATAGCTTTTTAATTCACTTAGATAACATGTTATGCAACTTTCATAAATCGAATGCCATAGTTGCGGGAGACTTCAACATCAATTTGCAATCTGAAACAATCTCTCATAAATTTTTAAACTTAATGAATTCTTTCTATCTTAGTCATTCTATACCAAACCCACTCGAGTCTGCAGTTATGGCAATCGAATAACAGAATCTACGATTGATAATATATTTGTAAATAGCAATGCCCTTGTAAACTCTGGAATTATAACCACTAACATCAGTGATCATTTTCCTACTTACGCTATTTTCAATAACATTGTTCAGGTTGCGGACAAAACAACTATTGATTACAGAATATTCTCAGAGGTTAACAAAAGAAAATTTATTGGGGCAGTAGAAAATACTCGACTTGACTGTGACGAACCTTCAAATGACCCACATCATATGTTTCAGTTCTTCTATGACACCTTATTCCATATTTTTAATATTTGCTTTCCTTTAAGGAGAAAAACAGTTTCGCCCAAAAGGGTCGCAAATCCATGGATCACTCCAGGAATTATCACTTCAATAAAGAATAGAGATAAATTATTCAAATTGCAATTGCAGAGCAAAATTCCTAAAATACAATATACTCAATACAGAAACAAATTAACTAAAATAATCAAAATTGCAAAATATAACTATTATAACAATCAATTTTCCAAACATAAAGGAGACATGAAAAACACTTGGACAACCATAAACAATCTCCTCGGAAAACAAATTAAGAAAAATCCAATAGAGAAATTAAATGTTGATAATAAAGAAATCACTGATGATATGCTATTGCAGACTCTTTAAATGCACATTTTACTTCAATAGCGGATAAGCTTCGCTCACAATTAATAAATAATGATCACTCACCTCTAGAATATATGCCACCCAGCCCACTAAATTCATTTTCTTTTGTTCCTGCTACCTCTACTGAGGTCCAGAATATTATTGGTAAATTAAAAAATACAAAAAATAACATTCATAACATTCCTGTACCTATATTGAAACTTGTTAAAGATAAGATATCTGTAACTTTGGCTAAAATTATCAATCACAGTATTTCCAAAGGAATATTCCCATCAATGCTAAAAACTGGTTGTATAACACCCCTTTTTAAAGGGGGTGATCCTACACTAGCAACAAATCACAGGCCGGTGTGTTCATTATCTGTGTTCAGCAAAGTTTTCGAAAAAATTGTAAAAAGTAGAATGCAGCGATATTTAGAATCTTACAATTTATTATCTCCAAATCAATATGGCTTCCGTAATAATAGAACAACGGAAATGGCTATTTTAAATCTTATGGAAAATGTAAATATAGCTAAGGAGAACAAAGAAATAATGATGTCAATATTTATGGATTTGAGTAAGGCGTTTGATGTAATAGACCATAATATTCTACTTAATAAATTGTATTGTTACGGCTTTAGAGGGGCAATCAGTGATTGGTTTAAAAGTTATTTGTCCGATAGATATAATTTTGTATCAGTAAATAAGGTTTGCTCCACTAAAGCGCTTGTCAAACATGGTGTGCCACAGGGCTCAGTGCTGGGTCCACTGTTATTTTTATTATATATAAATGACCTTCCACGTTCATCTGATATACTGAACTTCATAATGTTTGCAGATGATACAACTCTCTCCTTTTCTTGCAAAGATGTTAATACAGCTAAGAATATATTTCATTCAGAATTCATCAGTGTAATGAAATGGTTGACCACCAATAAACTCTTCCTAAATACCAGTAAAACAAATTTCATGATTTTTACTAATAAAAGAAATGTATATCTTGATGAACTCAATGTTAATGAAATTACCATAAAGGAGTGTACTGTAACAAAATTTCTTGGTGTAATGCTACAGGGTGTCCCGTAAGTCTGGACCCATAGGGAAAAATAATAAAATTACAAAATAGTCCAAAAATTTATTACATAATCTGTTCAAAGTGTCCGCCGTTGTGTCGCACACATAGTTGAAGACGCAATCTCCACTGCGACAGCACTTTCTGAATCACAGTCGCAGAAATTTCTTGACACGCCTCCACAATGCGTGCTTTAAGGTGGAAAATGTTCTGAAGTTTGAACGCGTACACTTTGGCTTTCAAGTGGCCCCACAAATAAAACTCCAGCGGAGTAAGATCATAATAAAAAAATAATAAAAATAATAATAAAAATAATAAAAAAATATATTATAAATAAATTTTTGGACTATTTTGTAATTTTATTATTTTTCCCTATGGGTCCAGACTTACGGGACACCCTGTAGATAAGAATTTGCAATGGAGTGATCATGTAAATTATATCGCGAAAAAGATTTCAAGGAGCGTTGCTATAATGTTTAAACTTAGAAATGTAGTCCCTAAACAAGTTTTATTGACTCTTTATCATACTCTTGTTCTTCCTTATATAACATACTGCACCCTTGTTTGGGGAAACTCCGCTAACAACGCATTAAATGGTATCTTTGTCATCCAAAAACGAGCAATAAGGTTATTATCTGATGCTGATTTCCTTGATCACTCTAGTGCATTATTTAAAGAGCTAAACCTACTAAAGCTCAATGATATAACCAAACTGGCACATTTTATTTTTATTTACAAGTGTAAGAGCAAAATCATTAATTTGCAATGGTAAATAGATATTTTGTAACTCATCAAGAAATCCACCCGTATCAGACCAGAAATAGATCAAAGATTGTTATACCTCAATTTAGATTGTCTTCATCTCAAAACTACCCATTTTCATTGGATTGAAACTATGGAATGATTTGCATGCCGATATAAAAAATATTGCGAATGTAAATTTGTTTAAAACCAAGTTAAATCCCGATTAATAATGGATACTAACAAAATCTTGGATTAATGTCCACTAATAATGTTTTATATTGTCCATTAATATTGTTTAATATTGAAATACAGGCTTTAACTATTAATGATACTTATTTACTTATTTATTTATTTTATTATTATTAATTTATAACGGCTAGCTGCTTATTTTTAATGAGAGCCCAGTAAAGCCTAAAGCTTAAGGGCCAAATAAAAATATAAAAAATAGATAGTCGAGCTTCACAATTATTTATGTCATTGTAAAAATTGTAAGTTGTAAAAAGACTACTGTATTTATTTTTTATTAATAAAGGTATTCTATTCTATTCTATTCTATTCTAAGGACCGGATGAAGAAAAGTAATAGGGACCTACCTTCAAGTAGACGAAAATTCTAACAGTCCTAAAAAAAAAAGATGTTAAACTGAAAGATGCTAACTTACTTTCTGCCTTCTTATCACAGGTCTGTGTTTCTATCTAAAGTATGTGGGAAACTCGTACACGAGAGAGTCAGCAGAAAGTGACAATATGAAAAATATGAGAGAAACAAAATTTTTTGGGGATTCATACTGGTGAATCATTTTTAAAGACTCCCATTTGTAGTTAATCTTCCTAATTAAATATCATATCCTTGAAGGCTATTGTTATAATAATGTTATAATGTTTCAGACCAACAAAGACCCTAGGATCCACTCATGGCTGGTCTACCTAACTCTGTTCGTAATCGTGTACTGTGTATGTCCTCCGTGGTGGCGGAGGGACCTACAATTTTACGTGGGTTCCGAACCACAAGAACATAAGAAATTTATGTAAAAACTGCCGGTAAATTGGCAACAACCAATTTTTACGAAACTTAATATTATGAATTTAAAACTAATTAATTATCGATTTAAAACTAAAGATAGAATCTCTGGATCCAGAGGATCAAGTCATAATAGACTACTATCCACAAATATGTACAATCTATATCTATTATAACGGACATGCAAATATATCAGATCCAAAGAATCCAGTCAATTTTATTACGGTATCCATCAAGTCACGGTCCATATCGATTGCGGACCAAGTCAAAATTTACAACCATATACATTACACTTATGAGGAAAAGTGTAGGTGTGGCTGTAAAGACTGTACAGTAATGTAGAAATGTGTGTGCACCATTATGGTCTCCCATTTAAAGGTGTTTGTGGGGCAAGTGAAGATCATGAGTTTTTCAATACCTCACAGTACTATGGGGGGCACCGCTCGGCAGAGGAATCTCTTTAAATAGGGTGTGTAAGGACAGAGAGTATCCCTAACCGAAGATGCTGCCTCCCTATATCCCACAACACTTGTGCTGAGATGTGGGATCTATCCCCACAAAGCCTTTGACGCGAGACATTTTCAAATTTGCGACTAATTAGCGAATGCATATTTTTGGAATATTCTCTCGCTTCATTATTTCTTGTCAATTCAATTTTTTCTTATTCAATAATTCATTACTTGGTTGGTAAAATATTTTGTATTTATTTTATTTTCCTTTTTTGTTTTCACTCAATCTCAAACACTTGTGTTGTTTTTGTAGAAGTATAAACAAAAAAAATATATAACCTTTGGTTAGCTTCCGCCTGAATTGTTCATTCTGACGAAGATCAAGCTTTTGACCTATGTAAACTTTTCCGTGCTAAAAATTTTTATTTTAATGTAAATTGCTTAACAACAGTACCATATTGCGAGACATCATTAGGTTTCTTATACGAGAAGATCATATGAGGCCCTTCTAGGAAGGAGTAGTTAAGCGCAAAAGTAAAAAACGCCAGAAAACGCCAAGTTGTACTAAATTTGAAAGTGTCATCATTTTTTAACTTATAAAAGATATTTCGTCGAAATTGGTACAACTTTCAACTGCGTTTTTGTTTTTTGGAGTTTTTACTTTTGTCGCATAGCCACTTCTTCCTTAAATGCATTCTATAGGAAATTTAAACTAATGTAAACTGAGATGTTTATTATTATTATCATCCTGACTTTATCATTAACTGTTGTAGGAAATTATATACAGCAATTAAAGTTACGGAAAAAATCCTTGATGTAAACATCACTACCATAAAAGTATATAAAAAAGTTAACTATCTACTCGTACTTTGAGAATCTTCACCTCTCACATATTTAGAAACCAAATCTGAACTTATGTAAAATTTTAGTGACAAATCGCAGACATGATGAATGATGTAACTCATTTCCTGAAAATGAGGTTCCGGTTGGAAGCTCCTTCGGTAGACCTAGCTTTTAGGGCTGCTCCACGAAGTTAGATGAAACACTCCATCCTCAACCCCAGTCATCAGAATAGAGCTCAAAATATAACATGAACGCATCAGTTCTTCGCAGTTAAAAATTGTACAAAGACTCTCCAACGAAATACAGTATGTAACATCTGACAGCTTCTACTTTTTTCTTCTTTGTAATGATGTGGATTTTAGAAGAGATACATCAGTAACTTTTTATACGATCTTTTAAATACAATAACGTATAACATTGAATAAATTTCTCTTAAAATTTTGTACCTTGTGAAGCTCTGAAGATCTCTATGAACTCTTAAGACCTCTAGGAAGATCTCTATGAAGATCTCTATGAGCTCTTAAGGTCTCTATGAAGATCTCTTGAATTAAATAAATCAGAAATAAACCCTAAAACAAATAATAACATAGCAAAAAAGAGCCAAAATTAGGTAAATTAATTTTCACCTGTTTAGGGCGACACATACCTCGTACTTATATTACTCGACATGTCGGCCTAAAACCTTAACTATATATTAACAAAGTGGATCAAGTAAAGATAAGCACCCCCAGCCTTCTTTAATTAGCCTTATAAGGCTAACTAACGAAAATATCACGACCTAACCTAACCATGTGGTTAAGTCAACTGTACGCCCTTGACGATTGGTTAGGTTAGGTCGTGATATTTTCGTTAGTTAGCCTTATAAGGCTAATTAAAGAAGGCTGGGGGTGCTTATCTTTACTTGATCCAACAAAGTTTCTTTGGCTTTTGGAGAGAGAGAGAGAGAGAGAGAGAGAGAGAGAGAGAGAGAGAGAGAGAGAGAGAGAGAGAGAGAGAGAGAGAGAGAGATATGAATAACAAAATCATTAAAATTACTTATAAACAGAATAATTAAAAAATATTACATAATTTCAGTCTTCATTAAACAAATTAAATCTACCTAAAGGATATACTAATATATATATATATATATATATATATATATATTAAATGACACTGAGATAAAGTCTGAAATAGCACCCATGTTCATTTGAATTTGTTTGAGAAATATTTTGTCATGAACCTTGTTAATATAACATTAATTATTTCTAATTAAACTTTAGGATCACGTGAAGGTCAGGGCCCCCATGTATTCTTGTTTTTTTTGCTTTACAGTACCAAAATATAATAAAAAATTAAATTGAATGCCCGGTTAGGTCAACTGTACGCTCTTGACGATTGGTTAGATTAAGTCGTGATATTTTCGTTAGTTTTAACGAAGATATCTTTGGTAATTGAGGCTGGGGGTCCTGATCTTCAAGTGATCCAAACTTTATAATATAGCGTTTTTTTCATGCACAGGGTGACCCATAAACCGCAATCGGTTATAATTAAAGCGAAAATACAAAAAATCAAATAAAGTAAAAAGTTTATAATAAGTTTAGAAATGTTTATTGATTATTCAGAGTGCAAAATCCGCTGTAGATGTATTTTCGCCTTAATTATAACCGATTGGGACATATGGGCCACCCTGTAGTTGTTTAGGAAAGATAAATTGAAAATGTTTGACTGTAACTTCTCAAAGATTGTAACGGTTTATATAATTTTTTGTGGGTGTTTCTATTGGGAATGGGGAGAAGCAATGGCGTATTAAGGGGGGCCAGGGCCCAGCTGTTTTAGGGGCTGATGTTTATAATGATATCAATGATAAATTTGGAATGCTCAACAATATCTCTCAACTAACTTCGGAGGAAGCATCAAAAGCAACAAAAAATCTGGCTAGTCCATTACCCAAATGATTTTGAGGACAGCTTCCCATTTGAGTTTCAGCATTTTGTACTGTTTGTCAAACAAAACGCTTTAGCTGACACTCGCCCATTAGGAGTACTACAGGAAATTCACAAATTGAGGGCTGTTTTCCCAAATGCTTTCATTGCTTATCATTTATTTGCGTTTGATGATGTCAAATGCAACTGCGGAGCGTTCTTTTTCTCATTTGAGCATGATAAAAAATGTTAAACGTCAAATGCTAACCTAAAAGAAATTGCAAAGTCTGTCATTGTTACGCAGAGGAAAGAATATTTTGCAGAATTTAAATACTGAGCTTGTGATTGGAAAATTTAGTGATATGAAGCAGCTCAAAAAACTTTTGTATACTGGTGGTGGAGGATGATTTTGTGACCAACTTTGGTAGATTAATAGTGGACTTGTAGTTGCGTAATTGGTTTGGTGCAATTGTAGCAGCTTGGTATTTGTGTAAAACTTGCATTATTTGATTTAGAAATAAATGGTTTTATTAATTTACATGACTCGAAGATTTGTCTTGTTGAGGGACCCCAAGAATATTTTGGCACCATGGCCTAAAAATCCTTAATACGGCACTTGGGAGAAGGGTTGCCCCTTGGGGAAGAAGTTGGGGGGGAAAGGTTGCCCCTTGGGGAAGAAGTTGGGGGAGAAGGGTTGCCCCTTGGGGAAGAAGTTGGGGGAAACCTTTTACAAGGGTGCCATAAGATCCTGCATACCGTTGGAATTGAATTCTAGATTTTATTCAGTCAGGATGACAGGTTTCTGGGGGGAGGGGGCTTTGGGGGAGAAGGGTTGCCCCTTGGGGAAGAAGTTGGGGGAAAACCTTTTACAAGGGTGCCATAAGATCCTGCATACCGTTGGAATTGAATTCTAGATTTTATTCAGTCAGGATGACAGGTTTCTGGGGGGAGGGGAGCTCTCGAAATTTTGTAAATATAGTTTAGCTCTCTCTCTCTCTCTCTCTCTCTCTCTCTCTTGCGTCAGTGAAAAGTCCGCTGGTAAAGCCCAACAGATACTTATTTACCTGTTGTACTATTAACATATCGGCCAAATAGAACACTTAATAAATAAAACCTTACAGGGTGGGCAAAAAGTTGGGCCCCCTCAAAATAAGCTATTGTACACGAAAGAAAGAATGTATTGCATATTAACATTTTTAACATTTAATTTTTAATTTAACCAAAAAAGAATTACTAAAATGCGAAAAATTAGATATGTAAATATTTTGACGGGTGCCAGACTTTTTGCTCACCCTGTACATTAAGGCAATTTGTAGCATCTCCATGCGATAGGTTAGCACTGAAACAAGTTTTACGCTTCAAGTTTATTACAAGGAAATTTGGGTATTAATGTTAACAAACAAGATTTTAGGGTATACGTAAAAATATCCAAGTTTGCCAAATGTACTGATTATACAGGGTGAACCACATAGAAGCGTCCCCAAGAAAATTTTACACATGAAAGAAGTAGGAAATATTTTCTTGTGGTTGCTTTTATGTGGCACACCCTGTACTTTGCTCTGCCCCGAATATAAACGTTAAATAACTGAAAGACTTCGGGGACACTCCCCGAACCTGAAGACCTAATCTTACCCAAATACTTGACCAAAATACGACCCAAGCCCGGAGACCCCACCACCTTCGAGCTAAGAATCTCGAGACCCTCGCAGGGTGAGTTAAGAATCTGGAACCCTTGAACGGGTCCCAAGGGATACAGCCAAGGAGCACCGTCCCAATTTGTCTTTCCCGACCTCACTCCCGAGACTCCCAGACTCGCCTTCTCCGTTCTTCTTACTTAATCCTTTGGGGTTATCGCGGGGTGGAAACAAGGGGTAGTTCAGAGGAAATGATGATATCGTAACAATGGCTTTTATAACACACGCATATATATATAACACACACACTGTGTGTATATATATATAATAATATAACAGGAACACCAGAGAAAAAACAACGTACTTCAAGGTTTAATAGTACCAACGTTTCGGCATGCATTAATTCCATCTTCAGGGTTAAAACAATAAAATGCAAATCACATACAAATGCAAATTGCTTAATAACAATTTGAAATAAACTTAAAAAATTAAAAAATAGCTAAGAAAATGTAAACATTAAAACTAAAAGGTTTTAATGTTTTGTTTTACATTTTCATAGCTACTTTTTATAATTTTTTTACTTTGTTATTTTAAATTGTTATTAAACAATTTGTATTTTGTATGTGATTTAGCATTTTATTGTTTTATCCCTGAAGATGGAATTAGTGCATTCCGAACGTTGGTACTATTAAACCTTGAAGGATGTTTGTTTTTTCTCTGGTGTTCCTGTTTATTATTTAAACTGCGTTTTCTGCGCCATCAATCAATAGCCGATATATATATATATATATATATATATATATATATATATACCGTTTACCAGTTCAAAATGTAAACAGAAATAATAAAGTTTTTAAAAAAAAATAATTAAAGTAATAAAATACAATCATTAAAAAAAAAAACCCAAAAAAACCGTTAAAGCTTAAGGATGTATTTAGGAGGGTCTCCTACCCATCCGAAGCCCTCCCTACCTTACAATAAAAAAAAATAAAAATAAAAAAAATTAATATAATATATATATATATGAAAGCGAGAGAGCAAATATTACAAAAATAAAGTATTGGTTAATATCACAAAATGATTATTTTAATATGGAAATGAATGAAATTCAACCATAAAATTTTTAAAAATTAGATTAAAAAAAAACCAAAAAAATTAATATCAGGTAATTATTATTAATTATTATTATTATCATTATTATTATCATTATTATTATTAATATTGCTACTTGATGTTTTCGGCGAACTTCTTTCCAAAACTGCATTGTTAAATCAGGTATAATAAATTTTTTTAGAAAACGTAGAAAACTAATATAGTATATATATATATTTCCATTAAAAAATATATTTAATAAATAATTTTATTTTTGTAACTCTAGAGTAAAGGGGTTCCCGACCTTTTTTGGTATGGGTACCCAAAACCAATCATAGATATATTTTTTTTTTAATAACTTGTGGATTATCACAATATTAATTTTTATAACTTGTGGAACTCGTGTCATTACCTCACAAAATATTGTCATTACCCTAGTGAGGTACTTTACCCCTATGTTGGGAACCACTGCTCTAGAGTCTCATAGAGAGCTAATGAATTGTACAAAGATGAGTAATTATTCGTAAAAAGTGTGTGTGTGTGTGTGTGTGTGTATAAGTTAGGCAAATGAGCATAATTGAAGTCGAGTGTATGATAATTTTTGGATGTAGTGAGTTAATTTTTTTGTGAGGTAGCACTTTCGGTACCTCAGAACATTAAAATGTATGTAAAAAAATCTAAAAAATCCCTTTTTTTTTCTTTGTCGGAAAAAGATACGTTAGTCCGGAGTAGTTAGGTAGTTAAGGTTTGGCTTAGGGTAGGCTAGGCTAGGCTGGATTAGCGATACCTCACTATTAAATGACGTAACAAAAACCACCTTCGAGCCCTCAGTTGCGTCTAAAGCCCTTATCACGCCTTTAGAGTTGGATGGTGCTAAGGTCGGGTTAAATCAAATTAGGTTTGGTTAGTTATAGGTTATAGATGTGTGTGTGTGTGTGTGTGTGTGTGTTACATAAAATTTAACATGTACTTTTATTCGACATTCAATTAACTTACGCAGGTAAGCATGTTATTTTTTATTATACAGAAATACACGCAAGGTTTTGTATGCAGTTAATTATAATTAATTATTTTTGGCGTCTCCATATGACTTTATATAACATTAATTTTATATTACTTGTAATAAATACATTACATAGGCCATATTTAATTCAATATACTGTACATATAAATTAAAAAATTATATATTATATATATATATATATATATTCACTAAAATATACACAATTTATGATCGAAAGATGAAAAGGAATTGAGAGTTTTGGTCAATATTTTTTCATTATATAAAATTTCACCAAACTTTTTAGTTAAATTTTCTTGCAGAAATTCCTCTCTGCACATTACTTGTTGACATTAACAATAAAAATAAAATTTGAATTTGATAGTGACATTAAGTACAGTGATAATATTATTACGTTAATTATTCTTTGGCTTATTGTTCCATTTAGAATTATTCTTCCTTTCTCTATTTACGCCTTATACTGTCTTTTTTATTCTGAAAGAATGATAAAAAGATTAAATTGGTTGGTTGTCGTAGTGTATAATTACTGTAGAATTAACAAAAATGGGGTATGGAGTCTGGGACACTTTAAATTCTTGAATATACGTATATAATTTTGCAATCCTTAAAAAATTCATTAGAATAGTCTTTGAGATGATGAAATTTTTGTCCATCATTTTAGAAAATTATGATATATCTCACTATTTGCATTATATACGATTCCAGCCAACAAAACTATATTTTCTTAAGTTTATTAATGAAAAGAATGACATTTTGAGACATTGAAAAAGTGTAATTCAAAAAATTTATCATTTCATAGTCATAAATTTCTAGACAAAGAGTTACTATGGAAATTAAACTTGATGCTCCATTACTTGATTAAGATTGTCTTTTTTATATTAAGTAAAGGTGAAAGTAAAGGTAGTAATAATGAGGTTAGAAACATATGCATAAGAGCAAACACTTACCCTTCTGGGGCATCCTACAGGACAAAAATTTCTGGGTAGCAGTTCGCAGGTACAGTGCGTAGGTACAGTTACATAACCATACTTCTTCTCGCTATTCACTTCATGGTACAAATTAAGGTAACTCTCCCTCATTCTACACCTTGAGTTCCGGTGTACGCCTCTACAATGCTCGCATTCGCTTTGCTGACACTCAGAAACGTACACATATTGATGATCTCCATCGGGTGTGAATGGGAGGACCCTGACCTTCTCACCTAACTGGTTTCTGGTTTCGTTTATAAGTTTCCATTCCCTGGAAAATAGTTCATAGAACGTTTCAGGACGTTTCCAACACGAACGTTAGAAATTAAAATAGAGTTACTTTTGGTTACTCTGGTTACGTTTCGTGGAATTCCTCTTCTAATTAATATTATTATTAATATTATTATTATTATTATTATATTTTTTAGGGATTCCACGTGCCTCTTTCGCGTAAATTAAATGAAAATAGAAAAGCATATCATTAAAAAAGCTTATCTATCATACTTACAACATGATATGCCTTTAAACACATTCAGCTTATTTCTGTTAACAAAAAGTAACTCCACAGTAAATGTATGAGAGTATCATTAAAAATTAATAGTAGATGACTGACATGACAAATTTTAGATGGCAAAACCAGAATGAACACTTCGTTCACGGCAGAAAAATGAAATCTCGTTGCTTTTGTAAAGGAAAGTAATTCTGTGAACATTCACTGGAATGTTGTTCCTTGTTCTAAGACCAGTGGTTCCCAACCTTTTTGAGGCGATGGTCCACTAGAGCTGATTTGAATAACTGATGCAAAAACAATGTAATATAATTTTATAATTTATTTTATAAAATTTTCTAAAATAAATTATAAAATAAATTATAAAATTTTATAAAATAAATTATAAATTTTATAAAATAAATTATAAAATAAATTATAAAATTTTATAAAATAAATTATAAATTTTATAAAATGAATTATAAATTTTATAAAATAAATTATAAATTTCATAAAATAAATTATAAAATTTTATAAAAATAAAATTAGTAATTTTACAAAATTGCTAAAATTATACGTACAGTATTATTTCTAAATTTTAATTTGATTTTTAAAAAGTCTGCTAATGACCAACCTCCATGGCCCACCGGTTGGGAACCAATGGTCTAAGACCACTGTATGAACATTATTTTATTTTGTAAACTAGAATAAAGGTGACATTTCAAATGCCTAGTTTTCTACTTAAAAAAAAACTTAGACCACTTTATCGTCTCGCACACTTCTTCATGAAAATCCTCCAAGTATTCCCGATAATCCATTTTTTCACTGTCCTGAAAATGGAGGATGAAAACAATTATGAAACGTGTTAATCAAAGGAATAACATAAATAAATTATTCCATTTATTGTTAGTAAAAAGTTTTCAATTTTTATATTTCCCTTGGATCGGTTGGTTCGAGGAAACTTCGGTCGCCAAAGACCAGGTTTGTCTTTACCGCCGTGCTTGAAGTAGACCACCAAACTGACTGTCATTGTCAGCACCCATCCCCTCCCGTGTGATAAATGGTGGTTTCGAATGTTACCCGCTACCATTTGCAAAAATTTTAGTCTGTAGTAATTAATAACCCTTTGGCACTTCACTTATAAGTCAACATTCTTCAGAGCCAAAAGCAGCTCAGTGTAATGGAAATAAAAAAAACAACAATCTAACCACTTAAAACCTATTAGACAAAAAAAATTGTCAAATTTACGGTGACATGTTCAAAGAAACTGCCGTACTCTTAGTGATGCTCATGCAACATTATTCAACATTATTCAACATTATTCAATATTATTCAAGTTCTAAATAAGCAAACGGTGTTGCAACAAAATGTCGTTAAAAACCGAAGGACTTCGTTCAGAATCTGTGAATTTGAAACCTCATAGCGAAAGGCCTATAGAGGGAAAAAAGCCTACAAAAGAAACGTATATTCAATATACTTACGTCAGAATCATAATTCTCACGAGCGCTGTAGGCTTGAAGATCTATAAATTAAAAAGTACTTTTTAAGTAAAACATTTTAATTAACAAAATCAAATGTAAATTGTAAATACTAAAAATAAAATTGCACAATAAAATTCATCAGTCAAAGATTTTAAACTATGAGCTGGCTAATGGTTGTTCATGAATGTTCTATACTTCGCTAAATATTTAATTATACCTTCAAAATATATAAATATATATATATATATATATATATATGAATTTCACAATTAGACACGTGAAATGAATGAATGATGCAAACGCACAAGGAATAAGAAAAATGATTCCAAGGCTTTTGTGTATTCAGAAGTACACCTCGTCAAGGAATGAACGGTGGAGGCACGATAACCAAAAATATATACAACGGGACAGAAAAACAAAAGATAAACACAAGATTAACAAGAGTTGATTAGAGGCAAAAGGTATTTTAACAAGGTATTGTCAATTTTATACATTCCCATACTGTTATTGAAATTATTTTTAAAATGGATAAATGCACATTCTAGAATATTCCTTTCGATTATATCTGTGTTTTTAACGAGAGTTTTAGAACTATCCCACTTAATATTATGATTACATCTATACATATGGTTAAACAATGCATTAGAATTATTTGCTGTTCTACACGCATATTTATGCTGTTTTACCCTAATATCTAATGTTTTACCATTGTTGTACATTGTGTACATCCGATCGAATACACACGACCAACCAGATTATCCGGGCTATTCTTTATTAAGCGTGATTTTACATTATTATTATACTTAAAGACTACATTGATACCAATTGCTTTTAGTAAAGTCGGAAGATATTGAAAATTTACATGGTAAGGTAGGCTAAGGATATTTTTACGCTCAAATTCCTTTACAGTTACACTATTATAATACCTATTCTTGGCTTTCCTTAGGCAGTTATCTAAAAATGAAATAGGGTAACATAATTTAGTACCAATATTCATGATATTGCATAACTCGGAATCTAAATTCAGGACTGACAACTCTCGATGCTCTAAGAAACATAGCAGAGAAAATAAAAGATTTAATCGAGGGATGATGGTCGGAATAAAAATGCACATAAAAGTTATTATTAGTAGGCTTACGATAAACTTCAAATTTGAACTGATTAAAACATTTCCGAACTTTTAGATCCAGAAAAGATAAGCTTCCGTCCCAAAACAAGACATCAATTTGAACATTTGTTTTAGCTTTAATGGATTATTTTTATAAATTTAATTGAAAATAAATTTCCCTATGAAACCGGATTTATGGGACACCCTGTATACTGGAGAAATATTGAAATCGTAACTACAAATAAGGGAAGAGGTTGGGTATAAATTTTTTTTCCAAATTATAGTCTGGGTATTTTTGGGTATATATATATATATGCGGACGGTTTGCAATTTCAGATACTTGTGGGTTTTGGTCCTTGGGGTATTTTGGTCCAGTTTTTGTACTAGAGCAAGACTGAGGTAGTACAACTGTAACTATGATTGATACAGGTAAATTTGTGCTGCCTTAGGGAGAAACACAAACTTACGATGCATCTTGTTCCTGAAGAATCATGCACCAGGAGTGATAATAACTGGGGGTGTCTGCAATACAAACTAACGAAAATTGCAATAAATTGAATACGGATGTGGATGTTCTTTGGATGAGACTAACACAAAGCATCGTTGCTTTCAGTGGTGATGAACCACGTACGAAAGCCTCGTCAGTACTTTGATTTGGCAATGCTGTTGCGAGCTGTTCGTACCCTGAAATGGGCGTATGGGCGGAATGGTGCTCTGTGCGAAAAGATGTTTAACTCTTCGTACTTCCACTTAACCTATATGGGATGAATTTCGCACTTAAACACGTGAAATGAAATGAATGACTAATGCAAAACCACAAGGAAAAATAGTTATTTTTTTCCTTGTGGGTTTGTATGATATATATATATAAGGTAATATGCACTATCTCATATCTGTATGATACAGAAAAGACATTGCTCAGATCTGGACAGCTATACTATTCGAACCCACCCACGACTCAGAGGAATCTCAGCACTGCCGAGCGGCGCCCAAACCGATCTAGCCACGGAATGTTTTATAATATGTTACAGTCAATGTCTAAAATCAGGCAATGTGTCAAATTGATGATACACACAAAACCTAACCTAACCTAACCTAACCTTTCTGGTAATACTGCATATGCATGCCCACTGGTATTTCCAATATGTTGGCTAAAAATTTACTAGTTAGATTAGGTTAGGTGTGTATCATCAATTTGACACATTGCCTAAAATCAGTCAATTTACAAATTGCCTGATTTAAACATTGACTGTAACATATATATATATATAAATGTCAACCAACTAATTTCTCAGTCAAAATTTCTACACGAGAAAATCGAGCAGAAATCTCTTCCAATTCAATATTACTCAAATGATTTCAAAAATATTTGCTGCTAATTAACTGTAATCATAGGCGTAGGAGGCGGAGGGTCAATTGACCCCCCAAAATTCAACCTGACTGAATATTTTCGGGCAATTACACCCGAAAATTCGGGCAAAAGGCCAGTACACATATTTTCAATCAGCACGATTTCACCCTAAACTTTTTATGATTTTCATATAGGATATCATCTCTTTGCCAGAAATGTATGTCTTCAGATCTTGAACCATGTAATATTCGATTATTGAAAAGAAAACCTGTCGCAAAACGGCAGTATTTAAGTACTCCATTTGATATAACCTGTTACAGCTTACTCTATTGTTGTAACTTGTTTGGTGGTCAACCTTTGTACAGTTGTGTATTCCTACAAATAGTGTTTAATAAAAATATGACTTAAAAATCGATATTCGGTTTCGCTTATTTTTGGGGGGCAAAACTTGTTTGCCCCCGCCCACGGGGGGGCCCTACGCCTATGACTGTAATTATTACTATTATATTAACAACTGTAAATTTTAAAAATAAATCCTTGTAATGGAAAACTTACCATCCAAGTAATTTTCCTCTAAATTTTCTTCATCGTCGTCATCAAGATAGTTGTTGTCGATGTTGTTCCGCCATTCTCCCCCCTCAATTTTCCTCGATGCCAGCGGAAATTCATCGTCAAAATTTTCAAGAGAGGGTTCACGGTTGAAAGGGTTCGCATGACTAAGAGAAAACGGCTTTGCTAGGTTTGATCTCCCTCTTCCAAAGTTTCTGGGTAAAATTTCGCTTAAAGAGTTTGATGGGTCTATTTTGTTTCATGCTTTTAGGCTTTTCAAATGAGAGTTGAAGCCAACAAGCAAGGCAGTTGAACCCTTCGGAAGGTAATGCAGGCGTAGGCCTTGTTTTCTCTAAAAGACGATCTGAGAATAAAAAGTATAAAATTAAAATTTAAAATATTAATGTAAATATAAACCAAGTAAAGATGGGGGAACAGCCTACATTCTCAATCCTTCACAACGGGTAGGCCTATACTTTCTTTAAACCATGTAGTATAGGTCTTATTGTTATTCAAAACTAACGTTTAAGTAACTAGTCACTAAGATCACACACACACACACACACACACAATGGGTCGGATAGTAGTTAGATGGAAGACCGTCCGCTGCGTCCAGACTATGTAGCGACCTGTGGTTCGGATCCCACGTAAAGCTGTAGGCGCCCCCATCATATGACCTTAGATATTACGAAGGAGGTTAAACAAACCCAGTTATTTCAGACAAATCACCGCAAACAAAAATAATGATAACAATTTTTCTATTTTAGCTAAAACGTATAATAATAATAATGTTTGTTTTAAACGTTTTCGTACACTATTGATTTTAGTTATTGTAAATAAATATTGAAAATATTACCTCTTATTCAAACTGAATCACAGATTAGTAAACAGAAATTTATTCTCTCTCTCTTCTCTCTCTCTCTCTCTCTCCCATACACACACACACACACACGCATATATATATATATATATATATATTATATATATATATATATTATATATATATATATATAAGTGAATTCCAAACTCGATAAACTTTTTTTACCTGTAATTAGTTAAATAGAAAACGATATTAAAATTGGATTTTTTTATATAATTTCTACTTATGGAATCGTAATGAATTCATATTCAGGTAAATTGGAAAAATTAAAAAAAAATAGGCACGAGTTTATGAAGTTCCCTGTATGGAAATTACAGCCTAAAAATAGAAGAAATAAGGTTTATTGATGTAAATAGAAATGCCACGGATGTACGGGGTTGTGCATAACGTTTGCTAAGGGGAGGTGTCGTTGGAGATAGTGAAGGACAACGTGTGGTAGGCCCAATTCGAGCAAATGGCTATCGAGAAACGATGGAAACAAGCGTGACTTTCATCATTCAGAATTGGAACGCTCACAAACTTCATCGTAATGAAAGATGGTTAACTGACGAAGGAAGAAGAGATACGACTCCTACTTTACAAAATTTGGCGAAGGCAGGCACGAAAATCTGTCGCAGGAGGGCAAAGATATTGTGGCTGAAATCAGTGGTAAAAGGCGACGAAGCTGCGCTCATGTTGACTGGTCAACGACTCCACGATATCGCACAAAGCAAAGATCGAAACTTTTCCACGTGATCCCAAAACCAATGATATCCCCAACAAGCATTAAGAATAGACTTTGGTTTTGCGATTATTTGCGCATGTGAGATGAAGATATTTCATGCATCTCGCACCAAGTTTGGACTGTCCATTGGCCAAATGATCAAAATAACAGAATGTAGACACTTTCCTTAGACCATATGAACCTTATCAACAGCTTTGCCAAAAACCTCGTTGCATTTATGTATATATATATATATCACGTGGTCATAAATCTTGTTAAAAATGAGTTTGTCCATGACGAATTAGCCTTTCTTACGTATGAATTTTTATTCATACTTATTACGTCATCTCAGAGCGTTGCAGCTTCCTTTTTCATGTGGCTGGCACATAACTCATGCAATCTGAACATATCACATAAATTCCTCTTTTTTCCCCATTTGTGCTTAAAACCCACCTGTGCCCCCGGAAGCCTATTCCTTTTTCTCAGCATCACGCTGCCAATAATCTAGCAATTATAAGGATGCATTTCGGAGAGCTGGCGCTCATTAGCTTAAAGAATTATTAAAAACTTCCTTATAATTCCCATACATAAGGGCTAATTTCGTAACTAATTACATTACTTTATGTAACTCATCTCCCTCGTACTATATTTTCTACATAAAATTTCAAACTCATCCGACCATAAAAGGAGGAGATTCTAGTCACCAATCGACCAGGGAAGTACACCTGGGGGAGAGAGACTGTTAGGCAGGAGACAGGGAGTGCTGGAACTCCCGTTTTTCTGTCACTGTCCGCTTTAGTTGATTTTTTTCCGTGTTCCATCTACCCTGTGAGTAGTCCGCATGCTCTCAAACACACCGTTCTCCCTCTATTTCTCACTACATATACAATCATGTATCTTACACACTGCACAATCTCTCCAAATTAAAAAAATTTTAAGAGTAATATTTTTTGTTTCTGGCTCTCTTCTTCTCTTTCTATATGGGGCGGAGGTGGTGTGGGGTGGGTGGGGGCATTCGCCTTTGGCTCCTCCTTCTTGCATAAAAAACCTAACATTTTATTAGATTTATCAAAAATGTACCCTCACACTTAAAGAATCTCTTTCGCGACAATGGCTTCCAATCAAAAACTAAACTCTTCCAAAGAATCTCACTATTACTCCCGTTGCTGACATCCTGCCACCATTTAGGTCCCATTCACTCACCCAAGGCCCCATAACCATCAAAAGGGAAAGTCCTAGGCCACACTATTTCATTTCGGTGGTTGTCCTCCGAAAGATCCATGCTTCAACCCTTTCAATCAAAGCTGAAAATTTAAGTGATTCTCTGTTCATGCTCGACAAAATACATTTTTATAGGCACATAGAAGCCAAATTCCTTCTTAACAGGTAGCCATTAAATTGATTCATCCTCTTCCCCACACCCCCTGAGACAAAAAGTCGAGGACCGTTGTCTAACGCAGTGTTTCCCAACCGGGGGCCATATGGCTCCCTGGGGGCCATGGCACATTTGAAGGGGGCCACAGGAAAATGTTATTTTGTAAAATAGAGTTAATCTGCATATTACCTACTGAAAATAATGCTTATGGGGGCCACAGGAAAAAATAAGGTTCCTAAGGGGGCCATAAGCCAAAACCGGTTGGGAACCACTGGTCTAACGCGTTATTTGCTTTGATTTTGTCTTCATTTCACGCAAGCTTTGTGTGTGATTTTGTAATCATTGCATTTGACATTACATTTCCTTGTTGCAGAAATTCGTAATTGTAACATCTAACTTACGGTATAATCTACATATGAGGCGTCGCGACTATTGTGTACGAGGGGTACATAGCGCAAATACACGCATTAAAAAATAACTACATTTTGGGCGTATGAGGTAGGAGGTATTTGGCTATACCAAGTTGTCTGTGAATGGGGAATGGTTGAACTATTCATTGGTGGAACAAATGCAAAATCGTTAATGTGGCGAGTTCGCTTCTCGTATTCGCTAAGCCTCATATAATCTTATAAATAAGGCTTAAAGCATATCACTATTATTAATTTGTTTTCATTTTAATAAGAATAATTCTAACAGTAATCCTAAATTGACGAAAAGAATTAAGTAATAATTTCTCATTCACACGAAATTCTAAATCTAAATTTCTTGGAAATTTTGCCAGTTTGATTCATTCAATTTAATTCGTATAATTAAAACTAAGAAATAAATTACTGTAAATTTCAACCATTAACCTCTTTTGGACCACTGGGTCGAATTTGTACCGTTTCCCATACACGCACTCATAACTTAACCCTACAAAAACTTCAGGCGTTAAGAGGTTTAATCTTATTTCAAATTCTATGCCACGCAGTCTGAACCTCTCGATGATGCTAAGATTGTGACACAGAGAACATGAGTTTGTGCTAAATTGAATCAAACAGTTATAAATATTGCCATGCCGACTAGAAGGGACACTTCGTCGGGAGACTTACACGAGTACAACTCTACTATCATTGATTGGGACCGCTGGCGGATTGAAGCCGAAGCGAGCAACTGTTGGGTTCGTACGTGGTGAACCCCCACGACATATATATACTTACCAATTAAGTACATTTCGAATTTCCTTTGACGGTTGTGTGACTGTCCTGGAATAGAGAAATATATATTTTACTATCATATCTCAATATTATGAAGCAAACACCTAAATGAACATATCTCCACG
Source organism: Bathynomus jamesi (assembly GCA_023014485.1). Taxonomy (NCBI): domain Eukaryota; kingdom Metazoa; phylum Arthropoda; class Malacostraca; order Isopoda; family Cirolanidae; genus Bathynomus; species Bathynomus jamesi. The sequence goes on from JAJOZX010001807.1 coordinate 218,474, forward strand.
TACGGAGAGATCTTATAATGCGCACAACTGACTAAAATAACTGTCCATTGCGCATGTGGCAAAAATGCACCGACTTTTTACAAATTAAAAGTGGTAAAGTGTCGAATTATGAATTCTGTTAATGACACACTCTCTGTACAGGGTGGAATGAGTGCAAAATAATCCCCAGATGATCTCGGAGTGTCACTCACGGGTGTTCGGAAATCCCTGTTAACCCTCATCAGGAACTATGGGGTCTATTTAAGCCCAGTGTTCTTTAAATGGTTTCTGTTAGTTGACCAGGTAGTGTGGCGACCTCCACTTCCATGTAATCCTACATGACACTTTATTCCGTGATATATATAAAATTTCATTGATTTTACTGTATTCCTTCAGAAGAAGTGTGTCATTTTATCCATTTGGGGTCAAATTGACCCCAATGGTTCCTCTCGTATCATTTGATGCATATTTCATTTCTATGTAATTATTTTCATGAATTTTTACTTTATTTCAGAGATTTATTTCATACACACCCACCATATTCATAGACTAATTTCATAAATTTTGATAAAAATATCAAGAAAAACTATTTAATGATCGTAAAATTAGAAAATTACTACTCACTACCACTGCTAGAATTACTACTACTGCTAGAATCACTACCACTGCTAGAATCGCTACCACTGCTAGAATCACTACCACTGCAAGAATCACTACCACTGCAAGAATCACTACCATTAGGATAATTTTTTTTAGCTTTGTATTTTGTATCGTCAGTCAAAACCTTGAAAGAGATGATATTATTCGTTAAAGGTTCTTAAATATGAAATTCATGTCATTTATTTCATTCATGTCATTGTTTCATTACGGACTTTTTATAGCACCATTTTGTAAGATTTTAGACCTGGGGTCATAGATCCCACAGTTCCAACAACGTAAGTAAATTGAAGGTTCCTGACGAAGGGTTCCGTCACAAATAGAAAAAAAGACCGAAATTAAAATTTTATGAAAAAAGACAGGGTTCATATTATCTTCATATTTTCAAAGAGAGATGACGAGTAGATAAGATGAAGGAAAACCGGTGATCATATTTATATATGAGGCCCTCCGAAGAAGAAGTGGCTAAGTGACAAAAGTAAAAAATGCCAGAAAAGCAGTTAAACGTTGTGCCAATTTGAAAGTGTCATAAAGTGCCATAACTTTTGAAAATATTTCGACGAAATACCTTCAAAAGTTCAAAAGTTATGGCACTTTATGGCACAACGTTTAACTGCTTTTCTGGAGTATTTTACTTTGGTCGTTTAGCCACTTCTTCCTAGGAGGGCCTCAATATACGAGTGTGTGTATATATATATATGTATGAATGTAGAGAGAGAACAATCTCTTTGAAATAAAGTTTTGTTTTTCAATCGTATTATTAAATATTTCAGCTTCATTTTCACACTTTCAACTTCATTTTCATACTTCCAGCTTCATTTTCACACCCTTTATATATTAAAAAATGTATAAATAATAATATAAAAGCCTCACTAAAGGGGAACTTATCGCCTCCCACGAACACGAAAATGGGGAACAAATATGCTAAATTTAACCGCATTAAGGGGAACGCGTAATGTGTGGGAGGGGGAGGGATGAAAACGCGTGGGGGAGGAGGAAGTTGAGAGACGGTGCTGAAAGATTTTTGTGTTTTGGACATGATGATAAATGGGTGACATGAATCTGAGCGCGAGCAGCACACCATAACGGGATAACTGCTTTCGCAAACAAATTGGACTGCTCTATATTTCTCACATGGTAATTCCTTACACCTCATTCTTACGCCTCATTCTTACACGAGAGTCAAATTCTTGTTTGGGAATCTTTTTTACTTAAACCTTGTAAATTTTAAAAAAAGAAAAATAATTAATTTCTACGTACGTAGAAGGCTTTAATTGTAAACTAGAATGAATCGCATAACTTTTCAAAAAGGATAAATTAATCCATTTGGAAATACTGTATTTCGGCTTTGAACATTTTGAGTGATCAGGCATTTTCTCATTTTTAATTCAATACCTGTCATCCTAATGAACATTTATTAAACTCTTGCTAATTATCAATAAACTTAATGGGAACATTAAATTTATTTGGTAAAAATTACTGAAATTTTACGTTTCACCAAAATATTAATCAAAGAAATTTCGAATACGTATGAACCTCGTTTTGTATATATGTGATAAAAAACTTGATGGTAATTGTATGGAAGTTAATAATAATAATGATAATAATAATTATCTTGGTTTGTTTAATCTCCTTCGTAACGGTATAGAGGTCACGTGTCGGAGGAAGGAGATATATATATATATATATGTATAACTTTACGTGGGATCATCTGACCACAGAGGAGGGCTCCATCCATCAGATCCAAAAGTCGCCTCCATTATTCATATATTTTGTCTCAGTGTGGAAATGAATATTTGTTAAAATTTAGACATTATTCTAATATATATATATATATATATATATATATATATTATTCTAATATTTATATATTATAAATTTGTCTTAATGTCTGCAGTAGATGTCTGTCCCTTCCTTCAAGAGAGGGATTGAAAATAATTAGTAAAGCTGTGCAGATTGAGCCATCTCACACATGAGAAGCTTACACCATACAGGAGCGGATAAGACTCCTACAGGTACAGAAATAGCAACTGAGTGGGAGTGAAGAAACTGCGGAGCCGTCACAGCACGCCTAATCTCTCAGAAACTGTTTTAGAAAGAGAGTATACGTGATCTTTCCAGGGAAGATCACGAGAAAAGGGACGCCAAAAATGTTGAAAGAAGAGGAAGGATTGCGTTGATTGTTGAAGGTAAATGGACAGTCGTATGGAAGATTATGACGAGTAGACAGACGAAGGAACTTTGTTTAAACATTCTATCTTTGGATCACCTGAAGATCAGGGCCCCCAGCCTTCTTTAATTAGCTTTATAAGGCTAACTAACGAAAATATCACGACCTAACCTAACCAATCATCAAGGGCGTACAGTTGACCTAACGATTGGTTAGGTTAGGTCGTGATATTTTCGTTAGTTAGCCTTATAAGGCTAACTAAAGAAGGCTGGGGGCCCTAATCTTCATGTGATCCCTATCTTTTAAATAACTCCACAAATAAAAAAAAGTCACAGGAGTTTAGATCTGGTAATGTTGGTGGCCATGATATCCTTTATCATAAGGAATGAAACATCTCATTACCGGTGTGAGGCTAGGCAAAATGATTGTAATATCGTACAAATTTTTAAAAAAATATTTCATGCTTATATTTCAGTTAATAAAAAAATACTTTAAAAATTTGTTTGAAAGCTCAAGAGTACTGAAAAATTTGTTAATGAGCTGGGAGGACATCACATACAATCTTTTGCACTTGGGGACTAATTTCCCATTACCCGGTTAGGTTAATCTGCACCAATTTAGTATACACATTAAGAAAGAACCAGGGAAAGTATTAGTAACCACCCTCCCCTTCCACTCTCCTCTAGTTTGTGTTTCGGGGGTCATTTGCCACGCAAGACGCAGGAAGGAGGGGCCAAGGGCGAACGCCCGCAAAAACGCCCCCACAGAAAGAAAATAAGAGAGCCAAAATACAAAAGAAAATTATTCTTAATGCATGTATGTGTAATGAGGAATAGAGGGAGCAGCGTGTGTTTGATAGCATGCTGGTCTGGTCACAGAGTAGATGAGACACATAAAAAGATCAGCTAAGGAGGACAGTGACAGGAGAAGCGGGAATTCCAGCACTCCCTGTCTCCTGCCTAACCTTCAGGGCCGGATTAACCATTAAGCAAAATAAGCCCGTGCTTAGGGCATCAAGGGAAGGGGGGCACCACAGAAATTTTCCATTGTCGGATTTACCATGGATTTATTATACTATTATAATCGCGGCTTATAGCCTATAAGCTGTTGAAAACTGAATTATATATATTCATATATAGTATTTATTTTTTTCATTGTTTGAATTTGTAGTGAACAACAACCCTTTTGAGAGAATAAATATATTTCGTTGTAATCACACACTTTACGCTTTGCGTTATTATTTTGTTTATATCAAATCTTTGAGCGCCATATTAAAAATACATATAGATTAAATATTTTCGTGTGCTATAGTAAATGTAAAAACAAGATTCAGTCATGCTGAACTTTATAAAATAATTGTAGAAGACAATATTGAGTGTGCCTTCCCAAATGTAGAAATTGCCTTTCGTATATTTTTAACATTAATGGTCACAAATTGCTCAGCTGAGCGTTCATTTTCTCAGTTGAAGTATATTAAAAATACCAACAGAACAACTATGCAACAAGGCAGGCTGGATGCCTTATCTCTACTAAGTATAGAAGCAGATGTGTTACGTAAGATTAGTTTTGAGGATCTGATCAAAGACTTTGCAATTAAAAAAAGTAGGAGAAAACTTTTCAAATATAAATGAAGTGGAAGTATACAAAAATAAACATTATTTTCCATCTTACTGTAAATTTTGTTTCATTTCAAAAAATAAAATTTTATTTTATGGTTTATTTTTGTTTATATTTTGAATTACATATATATGGGGCACCAAAATCTTTTAAGTGCTTAGGGCCTCTAAAGGTCTTAATCCGGCCCTGCTAACCTTCCTCCCAGAAATACTTCTCTGGTCTATTAGTGTCTAAATTCTCCTTCTGCATAAATGTTTCCGTGTGTATGTGCGTGCGTGCGTGCGCGTGTGTGTGTGTGTGTGTGTGTGTGTGTAGAAAGGCATGAAAAAAACAAGCTTGGAAATTGCTTCTTTTCTTTAACGGATGGACAAAAAAACAAAAAAAACAAAAGTGATGTTCGCTCAGATGTCCTTTTGTTTTCTTCCGTATATATGCGCTATTCATACCTCAATTCTCATTCATACCTCAAAATACCTCAATCCCCCAAATAAAAGAAACTCCTATATAAAATAAAACTATATAGAACATAGTACATTTTGGCTGTTTTAGAACATCGTTCCAGGCATATTTAAAATAGCGGTGCTATTCCAACTGACTATTCAAAGAAACTGAGTAACTTCACCAATGGTTTTAAGATGGACATTTTCAGTCCCATTTAATTATTTAGAAGTATATATATATAAGTGGGAGGTTTAATATGGATATCTGGAAGTTGTGGCCTATTTACTTTGTTTGAACTTGCCACTGTTCCAAGAAATTAAAAGAGGCTTTTACGACAGTGTGTTAAGATCTATCGAAACGTTATTTTAAGTTACAAACAAGGACTACACAAATCATATTCTTTAAAAATGGTTAAATAGGAAGAAATTGACCATAAAGAAAAATCGGAATTGGGAATACACGGTATTTGAGGTTAAAATTTAATAATGGGGCATTTCATACCCACAAAAAAAGCAAACAGTTCAAATTAATATTATTAAAATATTAACTAATAACTATCTAAGGGTCGTTACATCATCTGAACTCAAAAGATGATCACCCATCCAACATCTAAATAGACATAACGTCGTTTAACTTCGCTGATCTAACGTTTGGTATTAAAGCATTAAGTGCTAAAATATTTTGGTATTTTAGATTAATTTCAGAGTAAATATCCACTTCGGATGTACAGGGTGTCTATAAATTAACGCGAGTGAAGAGACAAATCCGATTTGAATCCTATTAACGCCAATGAACATGGACGAACAATATTTATTACATGTACTTTATAACAACTGTAATGTACAACATGTACCTCATAACTTTATAACAACTGTTTTAAGAATTAAAAAAAACAAGTTGAAACTAGTTTATTAAACCAGTTCAAATCAGATTTGTCTTATCACTCGCGTTACTTTATACACACCCCCCGTATAAGCAGTAGATAACTAGTAAGAGATTCCACAATTTCAAGATTAGTTAGTTGGTTGACTGAGAACTTCAATCAAGAAACCACGCAAAATACCACTGTTACTTAGTGTAACAAATAAGACTATGCTTGACCTCAACATTTAACCCTTTGAGGACCACGGGACATATGTGTTCCAACGGAAATAATAATATAAATTGTACAATGATGCAACGTTTCTACAAATACATCTACATGTTGGATCAAATGTAGAATTCGGACCCCAGCCTTCTTTTGTTAGCTTTATAAGGCTAACTAACGAAAATATCATGACCTAACCTAACCAATCGTTAGGTTAACTGTACGCCCTTGACGATTGGTTAGGTTAGGTCATGATATTTTCGTTAGTTAACCTTATAAAGCTAACTAAAGAAGGCTGGGGTCCGAATTCTACATTTGATCCTACATGTTTATACAGGTATCGTTTAGATGTCGGAAAATTAACCCCAAAAATGGGTCATTTAAGTGACTATAGTTACTAATATCTAATTGTAAAACACAATAAAACTTAAACTTTTAACTTCAAAGAAACGTATACTGGTCGTCAAAGGGTTAAAAAGAAAATGATCTAAAAAATGTTTCCATCAACTTAATTAGAACCGAAAAGAAAATTAAAAATAATTTCAAATTATTTTTAGGCTATTATTAAAATGTCTGAATAAAACAAAAATCAAATAAATTCATATATTCTTTAGTAACCACAGAAAAGCCGAGAGTTGGAATTCTATATTCGGACGACAAAAGGAGTTGATATGACGCTACGATTTACAGTCTGACAAAACTGACGGTAATGGACGGAAATCAAAATAAGAGTCAAAATATTAATTATAAGTTACATTATATATATATATATATATATATATAAGAGAGAGAGAGAGAGAGAGAGAGAGAGAGAGAGATATGATTCGGAATCCGTTCTATTTAATTCTCTTTAGAGGATCGAACCCCCATCAAATTCACGGGATCCCATTCAATCGACAAGACCATACGTAACATCAACATTCTAAGAAACTAATCTAACCTAACCTAACCTAACTTAGTCTAACTCGTATTATATTCACCAACAATATTTCAAGTATTGATTAGATGTCGATATGTCGAATTCACAAGCATGGAATTCAATGACGATAAACAAGCTTTGTTATCGCAGCACTCTTCACCCCCCCACCCCCCCACCCCTTCCCTAATCGGTATTTCGGTCGTCTCATTCCCAATATATGCTCTGTATGTGACATTTACCCACTTCACAATACATCTGAAGTGTATGTGTATATATATATATATATATATATATGGGAATGAACTCAGAATGGTCCCCTGAGTTTTTTTATGATACACACAGACAGTGCATGGAACAAGGAACTCTTCTGGGATAATTAAATCCACTATAGTCCGAATAAGTAATGGTAAATGACAAATACCATAGTTTTTCTTTTTCATGATGCTAGCCCGACGTGGGCAACGGGTCACTCGCAAAGAGGTCCCATAAATATAGCTTCCCTCACCAGCTATAGTGGATTTAATTATCCCAGAAGAGTTCCTTGTTCCATGCACTGTCTGTGTGTATCATAAAAAACTCAGGGGACCATTCTGAGTTCATTCCCATCTTGAAACGGACATGGTATGTGCCTTGAAAAGTGGACGCTCAATTCTGCCAGTTGAGGTTTAAGTTTTGGTTTTTGGCTAAAAATATAATAGTTACCCCTTTTTCTTTTTCTTTGATGCATTCAATCTGACGTGAAGGCAGCGAGTCTTTTGCTTATATTGAGGTTCTAAATGTAGCATGGCTAGGTGCTTTAAACCCTAGATCCATGTCCCAAAGCTGGATCCTGTCTGCTTTGCAGATAGCTTGTGAGGGAAGCTATATTTATGGGACCTCTTTGCGAGTGACCCGTTGCCCACGTCGGGCTAGCATCATGAAAAAGAAAAACTATGGTATTTGTCATTTACCATTACTTATTCGGACTATAGTGGATTTAATTATTCCAGAAGAGTTCCTTGTTCCATGCACTGTCTGTGTGTATTATATATATATATATTATATATATATATATTATAGTCATTCACTGTTTCTATAATTCAAGTTTGTTTACATTTCTCACTGTCTCTCCATATATTTATTTCATATATAAATCCCTCCGAGGAAGAAGTGGCTAAGCGACAAAAGTATTTTATATATATATATCCATCATATGAAGAACTGGCTAAGCGACAAAAATTTTAAAACCTCCAGAAAAGTTAAATTTTTACCAATTTGAAAGTGACGTAATTTTTTAATTTTTAAAGATATTTCGACGAATTGGTAAAATTGAAATTTTTTACTACGTTTTCTTGTGTTTTTTACTTTTGTCACTTAGCTACTTCTTCCTAGGAGGGCATCATATAAAATGTCTCTGTCGTAAACTGCAGAAGTGAAGTTCTAGCAAAGACCCTTTCGAGTACGTCTTCATTTTATTTTATTTTATGCAGAAAGGAGGAGCCAAGGGCCAATGCCCGCAAAAACGCTCCCTCCCCATAGAGGAAGAAGAGAGCCGAAATCAAGGTCCAAGGTTTTCGAGATGCCTGGACGCTTTGCATTTGAAAGAGTGAAGGTCATAGACAGGAGGAAAGATGGATTAAGGAAGATTGTTCCAGAGTTGACCGGTTGAGTAGATGAAAAATTGGAAATACCGATTAACCCTTGCGTTAGAGAGGTGGACAGAAAAGGAATGAGGATGTGTCGACAAATGTGATTGTGTCGAAAACTGTGTCGAAAAATGTGATTGCGTCGAAAAATGTCTCGAAAAATGTGATTGTGTCGAAAAATGTGTCAAAAAATGAGAATGTGTCGAAAAATGAGATGGGGAACGAGTGGTTGATTTCCTATTTGATATTCGAACATTCAGGTTGAATCACGCATAAGATGATGAGAACGAAAGAGTTCAAGTGAAACTATTTACTTTTTCGTCGCCATGGAAACTGTTTTACAGGCCGTAAAAGTAACGACAAATGACAATTACTGTAAATAGGACCAAAATTTTTAGTTAAGTCCTATAGAATACACGGGTATAATAATAATAATAATAATAATAATTATTATTATTAATAATAATAATGAGGTAAAGGGAACCATATGAACCCCTTAAGATTCGAATCTGAGAACATTTTGTATTAATGCTATAATATATATATATATATATAATATTGGAACCGCGTTTACAATTCTACATTTCACAGCGAAGCGATCGTTCGATGTAAAGATATAATAGAATTTAAACATCGTTTCTTCGGAATTAATATTTTTTTTTTTCCTACTCATATCAGTCCATCAAAGGAATATTTGATTCATCGCTCCCACTCGCTCTCGGTCGTGTTCTCTGTTCGATTCTAAAGTTTTGTGGTTGAAATCCTTTACAGCTATTGTAAAGATTCGTCCTTTTACCATGTTGGAAAGGATTCTAATCCATATATATATATATATATATATAGTCGTACAGTATATAAATATAACCAAATTGCAGGAATAAGATTGTATTTGTGCTGATATGGAAAGAGTAAGAGGGATAATATATATATATATATATATATATATATATATATGATAAATTTCACAATTAAACGCGTGAAATGAATGAATGATGCAAACCCACAAGGAAAAAGAAAAATGATTCCAAGGCCTTTCGTTTATTCAGAAGTACACACCTCGTCAGGGAACGAAAGGAGAAGGCGAGATGACGTACATGGTACATATGTATATATTTTCGTCATCTCGCCTTCTCTCTTCATTCCCTGACGAGGTGTACTTCTGAATACACGAAAAGCCTTGAAATAATTTTTTTCCTTGTCGGTTTGCATCATATATATATATATATATATATATATATATATATATATATATATACAGGGTGTATGATAAGTAACTCCCAGGACGATGGATTGGAAGACGTGGTGGTCGTAAATGGCCTGCTCGCAGCCCAGACCTAACAACTTGTGATTTCTTTCTGTGGGGTTGGTCTAAGGAAGAAATTTATTGTCACAAACATAAAGATCTTGATGAACTGGTGGGGTGGGGGGGGAATGAATGAACCTTGTTCTCAACAATGTTCCTGAACGCTCGTTACGAGCAGCAGTGGACAACATACCTGTTCGTATTTTAAAATAGGGAGTTACTTATCATACACCCTCTGTATATATATATATATATATATATGTGTGTGTGTGTGTGTGTGTGTGTGTGTGTGTGTGTGTGTGTGTATATTCAAAATGCTCTCTCTCTCTCTCTCTCTCTCTCTCTCTCTCTCTCTCTCTCTCTCTCTCTCTCTCTCTCTCTGGAAGGGAAGTAGGTGGATTACTGTACTTTTATATGCTCGTGACTTCCTGCACCCAGTTAATGGTTTCCGTTCATGGAATGTTGAGAGTTAAACTAACTTTGAACAATTAAATAGTGTATCTGTCTCCAGGATACAGTAGATGCCCTCCTCACTACCCCATTGACGAGGATATAAACTTATAATCTATTAAGCAAATCAATGAATCGTAAGATTAGTGTAATTTTTGGTGATTTTAATTGTGGTAATATGAATTTGGAGAACAAAACAACTGATGCTGAGAGCTCAAGACTTTTGGAATTTGCAGATGATAATTTATTAAATGGTCCTACTTTACGAGTGAAGATGACCTAGTCTCTAACCTGACTATTAATGAAACTTTGAGAGACAGCGGTTACAATTTGGTTAGGTTAACCTCACGGTTTCAGTTAGTACTGGGGTATGGGGTTTTTTCGTTGACCTAATGCTCAGGTAAATAGAGCTTTAAATATTTTGTATAAAATCAAAACCATATGTTCGAGTTTTTTGTGATGATACCAAATAGTTGATATACGACTATTACAAATGTATTATTATACTAGTTTATACAGCCATAGTTTCTAGTGTACGACTAGTGTACGGTTTCTATGTGTACATAATGTAATTGTCGAGCTAGTTTATGTATCCTCCTCGTTCTTGTAAAATTTCCTTGGCTACTTTTCCAGGGTCAAGGTATTTTCTTCAACCTTTTTTCGTACCCCGCCTCTGACGGGGAGAGAACCTTATGCTTTTCTAGCCAGCTTTTCACTACTGCTTGAATAATAAAAAAATGCACTAGTTTAATAACAGGAACCTCCCCTAATGGATCGAAAGGTCTTTGAAGCTTCCTTGTAACTCCCTGTAACTCCTTGTAACTCTCTCTCTCTCTCTTCCTATACTGTATATATCTATATATATGTGTATAAAGGTAGAAGTACGTCCCTATTAATTTAACGTTTTGAATAAATTAAGAAAACTGGTACTATTAACCCCCAATGATAAATCCCATCATTCTGCAGTGGGAGGGGTGGGGGGGACAATGTTAAATAATCAAAATATTGTTTGCCAATGATTCGGCAGCAAAATTTTGCCAACGAGATTATAACACGCTACTTTCCGTTAATTTCTACTTCGAAACGACCCCCTAAAATATTTTGGGGACGCATATAAAAGACTAAATTCAAATTGCATCAGTTCGTTCTATTGCTTTTTGCAAAATTCGATCAACCAATCAAATCTGGCGAAGTTTTGACCAACCAATTTGGACAGTTGCCCAATGGAAATTAAAGACGAGGCTAAGAAGAGGCAGACTAAAACTGCAAGATCGGAAAAATTGATGAAAAAGTCTATTTTAGACTAAAATCGCAGTAAACTTTGTGGTTTTTGAGTTATATTGATTCTTTAAATGTTACGTCATCATTTGAGTACAGTAGGAATGGCTTTCAATTTTTTTTTTTTTTTTAAATTTCAGTGAAGCCTTAAGTTATTTTTTAAACTATACCAGATAAGGAAAGTGTTTTATCAATAGCCTTAACTAATAAACCATACAATCTATGAGGCCTGCTGGAAGAAGTAGCTAAGCGACAAAGGTACCTACCCACCCCCGCTAGAAAACTCATTTAAAGTTGTACCAAATTTGATAGTGGAATAACTTTTCAATTTTTGAAAATATTTCGACAAAATAAGGCAGCACACAACTTTACCTAACCTGTAACAATCACAGTCAAACTCGTACTACTACCTCAGGTTTGCTCTACACAAACTGTACCAAAAAACCACACTTATTTGCAGTCGCAAATCGTCCGTGTGTGTATATATACACACACACACACACACACACACACACACACACACACATATATATATATATATATATATATATATATATATATATATTGGCCCTTTAGGATTACAAGGTCGGTGCTTCTCACTCTTTTTTTAGTCAATCTCACATTTTCGAGGTACTCGACCCTCGCGGGCACACTGAATCGAATTTTGCCAAGTGATTGTGTATTCTATTTTTATCACGCACTAGTTAAGCACAATGATGAAGGTTATTTTCCTCTAATTACGAAAGTACCGCGGCCCAATTAGGGACTTTGTCACGGCACACCGGTTGCGAAGTACTACTATACATGGTGTACATAAAGTCAGGATCTATTTTTGTGAAGCACTTGGAAATTATATGGAATTCAATCATAAAATGATAAATTGGTAACATTTATTAAATAATTAAGAGTAGGATTCGACGTGACGCCCATCAGTATCCCTGCACAGCTCAAATCGTTCCGCAGCATTTCTAAACACATTCTGGAGCATTTGCGGGGTTATGTTATTTGCAACAGTTCGTATACGTGTACGTAAGTTTTCAAGACTCGTAATCTTCGTCTGATAGACGTGAGATTTGATAAAGCCCCATGCAAAGAAATCTAAAGGGGTTAAATCTGGTCATCTCGCTGGCCAAGGTCTGTTGCTTCCGCGTCCGATCCAGCGATTTGGAAAACGTCCATTTAGATAATCCTGAACAATTTTGGCATAGTGACAAGGAGCACCATGTTGATAGACGACGGTACTAACAATCCTATCCCCGTCGTCTATCAACATGATGGTGCTCCTTGTCACTATGCCAAAATTGTTCAGGATTATCTAAATGGACGTTTTCCAAATCGCTGGATCGGACGCGGAAGCAACAGACCTTGGCCAGCGAGATCACCAGATTTAACCCCTTTAGATTTCTTTGCATGGGGCTTTATCAAATCGCACGTCTATCAGACGAAGATTACGAGTCTTGAAAACTTACGTACACGTATACGAACTGTTGCAGATAACATAACCCCACAAATGCTCCAGAATGTGTTTAGAAATGCTGCGGAACGATTTGAGCTGTGCAGGGATACTGATGGGCGTCACGTCGAATCCTACTCTTAATTATTTAATAAATATTACCACTTTATCATTTTATGATTGAATTCCATATAATTTCCAAGTGCTTCACAAAAATAGATCCTGACTTTATGTACACCCTGTACTAGGCAGTACATACATGATTTTTGCCCAATTGTATTCTTGGGACATAAAATATACATCTATTCCTATATATATATATATATATATATATACACACACAAAGCAGTAGGTGTACTTTAGGTGCCCAGAGTACAATTACACAAGTGTTTTATATGATTTACTTGAGGTAGGCCGATGTACAAAGGCACAAATGTAGATTTTATACAAAGTTCGTTCGCCGAGTGAACCGAAAGGGTGTTTTGAGGTTTCCTCTTGTCTTTGTAACTCCTTGTAACTCTCTCTCTCTCTCTCTCATATATTATTATTATCTTTTATTAATTACATATTAATTTCATTAATATATAACTTTATTAATATATTACGACACTCGAGCAAATATATGTAGACGAGTTATTTCATGCAAAAAAACTTCACCTTTTTTCTACGCGAAGGTCAAAATATGATAATAAAAACCCATTCTAATAGACAGAGTTTATTTCCACAACAGTTTCGATGCCCACTGGTATCCCGAAGAAGATGCCAGTGGGCATTGAAACTGTTGTGGAAATAAACTCTGTCTATTAGACGGAGTTATTTCATATTTACCGTAAATAAAGTATAAAATTTAATACGCTGATGGCCAGGTGTGTGTTTGCCTACATTTGATTGTCTCAGTTAATGAAGGCGTTAAATACTGTATGACAAATTTCTTTAATTAAAATGCGTAAAAAACAGGTGAAAGATAGCACCTGTCAACTAAAGAATGTTATATATATAGGGTGAACCAAAAGTAGGTGGACAGTAAATGATAACGTTTATTTTGAGAATACATATTTAATTTTTTTGTATACTATAATACAAAATAAAATTTAAATAAATTTAGCTATAATATTTAATATAATATAACAAACACCATAGTTATAATGAACACCATAGTTATAATATAATATAACACAAACCGTATTCAACCTACTGTCCACCTACTTTTGGTTCACCGTGTGTATATATATATATATATATATATATATATACCCTAAATTATGAATGGACGCGCGGAGAAAAGCGCTTGCAAATTATAAATACGGTTAGGACAGATAATTTTAGAAAATCCTGGTTTAGAGAATCATTTGGAGGAAAATGTTTGATAAAAATGAAAGAAACAACTTTGGGGGCAAAGTACTACCGAATTATTATACTACTAGTATCGGGATTCGATCCCCGACCTCAGTAGTTTCACTTCGCTTAAGCTAAACAGCTTATACTTGAGAAAAGATACTAATAAATTAGAAAGAATATGAACCAGTACACCCAAAATGAATTCAGAACTGAGAAGTAAAAGATCTGAGTTAAAATGTAGATATTTAGATATGTAGTCATTTAAAAAGCGTCCACCTGAAGAATTAATTTGAGTATTTGAAATTGGTAAGTGGCATCCATAACGTAAATTTCTTTTCATATACAGAGTGGCCACAAAATCCCTTCGTAGTGAAATTACAGCGTATATGTATGTTGCTCTTTGTTTACCACGCAAAGGGACTTTGTGACCACCCTGTAAACCCTGTATAGTTAAACTCCTTAAACATTCCCGCATTAGACATTTCGTTAAATACTTTATTGAATATTTCATTAGACACTCCAGTTTAGTCCTTTCACCCGCTTCAAAAATTGGGAGGTTCGAACCCAGATGATAGCGGTAATAATAATAATAAGAATACAGGCGTTACGACAATGGGTCGCATTTAGTAGTTGGTCTGAACGCTATGTCAGTTTCTGACACACCTCACTGGTCACACTCACTTAGTCACGGACGCTGGCACATATAATTGAAAAGTCGTGACAGGCACAATCACGAATTCTGTTTTCTATAGTTTTAAATGCTTCTGTTTTATTATTTAATTATTTATGCATTCATTATTCATAAAAATACCTATAAAAATTAAAAAACAAAAACATTGAATTACATCTACGGTATTTGTTTTGTTTTGGCACATTCGTCATTGTACAAAAATCAACTCTGGGGGGATCAGAGATCAGAGCTGAAATAATAATAATTAAAAATGTTTTATTTGCTTCCGAAATTGTACATAGTTACATTGAAATTGTGAAATTAGTGATTTCATGAAATGCCTGAAATTGTTTAGTAAATTCGCGTAATTTATATCATGATACAAAACTGACAAGAAGTTTATAATGACCTAACCTATGTCACATGATACAAAATTGAACAAAAGTGGATAATGACCTAATCTAACCTAACCTACAGTATGTCACTTTTTGTCAAATTTTGAATCATGGTATAAATTACGCGAATTTACTGAAAATTTCAAGGCATTTCGTGAAATCACTAGTTTCACAATCTTACTGTAATATATATAAATCCGATTGCATCCGGTAAAGACGTACATTTACCTATTTTTTATCTTTTGTTAAATCTAAAAATGTTGAAAACAAGATGAACATTAATTTTGTATGTGTATTAAAATTAGGCCTAAAAAATTAATATTAAATTACGCCTAATATATATATCAGGCACAATCACGAATTCTGTTTTCTATAGTTTTAAATGCTTCTGTTTTATTATTTAATTATTTATGCATTCATTATTCATAAAAATACCTATAAAAATTAAAAAACAAAAACATTGAATTACATCTACGGTATTTGTTTTGTTTTGGCACATTCGTCATTGTACAAAAATCAACTCTGGGGGGATCAGAGATCAGAGCTGAAATAATAATAATTAAAAATGTTTTATTTGCTTCCGAAATTGTACATAGTTACATTGAAATTGTGAAATTAGTGATTTCATGAAATGCCTGAAATTGTTTAGTAAATTCGCGTAATTTATATCATGATACAAAACTGACAAGAAGTTTATAATGACCTAACCTATGTCACATGATACAAAATTGAACAAAAGTGGATAATGACCTAATCTAACCTAACCTACAGTATGTCACTTTTTGTCAAATTTTGTATCATGGTATAAATTACGCGAATTTACTGAAAATTTCAAGGCATTTCGTGAAATCACTAGTTTCACAATCTTACTGTAATATATATAAATCCGATTGCATCCGGTAAAGACGTACATTTACCTATTTTTTATCTTTTGTTAAATCTAAAAATGTTGAAAACAAGATGAACATTAATTTTGTATGTGTATTAAAATTAGGCCTAAAAAATTAATATTAAATTACGCCTAATATATATATATATATATATATATATATTAATATATATATATATATATATATTAGAAATTCCAATGACTTGAAGCTTACCTGTAGCAAAGGTGGCGGGAACCAGGGAGATTAAAAGGAGACAGTGCACGATCCTTGGAACCATATTTTGATTTATATTTTGATATAATTATTGTAAAATAAAAAAAATAGGCTCTAATATCAGTTAATTACAGGTAACGGTTGTTGCATACACAGGTGTATATATATATATATATCTGTATTAATGTATATATATATATATATATATATAATATACAAACTATATAGAATGCTTGCCTCAAGCGAGCGTAAAATATTTGATATTCGGCGGAGTCGGCTAAATGTCCAAAATTATATTATATTATAGCCCTTTTCTAGCGCTATACGATTGTAATTTGTCACTTTATAAGTAAATACAGTTTAATTAAATTATTAATATTAATTATTATTAATTATTAATATTAATTATTATTATTATATTACTGTGGATATATTTTTTTGAGCCTCCCGAAAACCCCTTTTAATCACTGCTTCGGAAATACAAATGTTTCACTTATAATAACTGTAAAAAATAAATAAATAAATAATTATTTTCAAAATTAATACTTTATAAATAATTCTGGATTTAATATTAATAATATTAATGATAATACTATTAAAATAAAACAAAAAATAATACACGTGAAGTGTAATATTATTTTTCCACTTCGTCTATCTATCTATCTCTCTCTCTCTCTCTATTTATGCGTGCGGTCCCGAATCGCGTTCCAGGTGAAGTAGGAGGATGTTCCTTCATTTACCTGTCGAAGCGTTCTGCCTCTCAGGTAAGAAGGTGCCTCTTTTTATGCTTCTTCTAAACCTTTCATAGCCATTCACACGTACACACGAACGGAAATGGAGGATGTTGTGCGTGTGGTTGTAATTTTTTGTTGGTCATATTTGCGGAGAGACCAAGGATGTCAAATATTTCCCATATTCATTGGGATTAATTTTCAATAGTCTTTTACATTTATTTAATACTACTGCTACTAGTAGTAGTACTACTACTACTACTGCTAATAGTAGTACTAGTACTACTACTAGTAATTTATTTTAATTATTAGTATAATTAATGTATTAATCTAAAAAAAAAATGGTGGAATTAAAGGAATTTTAGTAGATCCAGGATCCAGGATCGAGACCCGGTGACGGCAGGCGGCGCGCGGCAAAACCCAGCTGTTCATCCTTCCGTACAATAAAAAAAAATTGGTTGGTAAATAAACAGGTACCCTGGGTAGCCTAGTGGTTAAGACGCTGGGCAGCTGATCGGGAGGTCGTGAGATCGAGTCCGTGCGAGGACTTTGTAATTTCTGACCACCCGTGGTGGGGCGTAGTTCGGATTCCACGTTAAACTGTAGGTCTAAAGTGGACTGACAAGCTTGATCTTTGTCAGAATGAACAATTCGGGCGGAATCTAAACCAAGGTTACCAAGGTGTGTGTGTGTATATATATATATATATGGGATGAATTTCACAATTAAGCACGTGAAATGAATGAATATCATTACATCATACATATATGAAATAAATGTTAAAAAAACCGTGAAATAAATGGATGATGTAATGACGTAAAAACCTTTGTGAGTTTTACATAAATGATGAATATTATTCATATGTTACTCTCGTGAAATAATTTTCCTATGCACTGTATATATATATATATATATATGTTACACAGACCGTGTAGAGAACTTAAGCGGTAATTAAAGAGGTAAGTCGTTATTATTTGTTAAATTACCCAAGAGGAGCTTCTTGTTCCATAAAAGGTTAATGCGTACGTAAAAGTGTTTCACGTGACCATATATATATATATATATATATATCTTTCCTTTCAACCTTTCAAAGGTTCCGTGCGATGATTCCTCATTTCACGAAGGTTAAGCTTGTCGCCCCTCCTCTCGAGTTTGTATGGTAGAGTAGTGAGTTGGTTTCTTGTATTCTCCACCTCACATAACCAGGTACGCCCGGCTCATCGGGGATTGTTCTGAGCCAGGCGTCTAATCTTCTTTTGAAGATGTCCACTGCAACACCATTCGTGTTCCTTAGGTCTTTGGGTAGCTAATTAAACAGTTTTGGTCCTTTCACAGCAAAACTATTTTCTTTCAGGGTTAAGGATGTTCCCTGTCTAGCCTTTAATTTGGGAACACGACACAGTCTTCCTTTTCTACTTTCTATATTTTCTATACTTTCTATACCCTACTTTCTACTAATATATATATATATATATATATATATATATATATATATATATATATATATATATATATATATATATATACTGTATATATATATATATATATATATATGGGATGAATTTCACAATTAAACACGTGAAATGAATGAATTTTTCCTTGTGGATTTGCAGCATATATATATATATATATATATATATATATATATATATATATATATATATATATATATATATATATATATGCAGTGTTGGGCACTAAAGCGTTAATCCGATAACAGTTAATTAACGAAGTTAACTTTTTTTAACGGACTATTAACGGAAGTTAATTTCCATCTATCGTTATCGGACCAGTTAACTTCCGATAACTCGATATTTAGTCCGTTAAAGTCCGTTAACACGTTAACTGCAAGGAGTCATTCACGGAAGATCACCGCTCTGCGAATGAATTCAAACCGCCATACCTTCAGTCTGCCAATTCCGTCCTCTGCCGCAGTGGAACGGCTCTTCTCTCTCGGCAAGGACATCCTGAGGCCCAAGAGGTCAAGACTGGCAGTTGGGCCTAACTTTGAGAAGTTGCTCTTTCTGAAGGGCAACCAGCACATTGTGTCATAGTCTTTAATAAATGTGCCTAAAACTTAATTTTACCTTTCAGTTCCCGCCATAATAATTCTCTGGTAAATTAAAATTTAGTTAATGGTTAGTGGTTACAAGGGTTTCAAAACATGTAATCAGTACATTTTTTATTAAAAATAAAAAAAAAAGTTATTAAGCAAAAAAGTTGCAAAACTTGATAAAAATACATTTAAATACCTATTTATTGTTGGATTTTGCATAAATAAACATTTTCTATGGGTTTTAAAGCTTTTTTCCTTGATTTTTTTAAATGTTAGTAAAGAAATAGTTATCGTTAACTTCCGTTAACTTTGTAGTAAAATTATCGGATTATCGTTATCGGAGTTAAAAATTGGGGTTAACGGATTATCGTTATCGAAGTTAATTTTTTGGTTAACGGTGCCCACCACTGTATAATAATGTATATATGTAAAGAACGACGCTTGTATAGAAGAACGTTCCGCACAAGATGAGGAGGGAGAACGAACAAATGAAAAATGAGGTAACCACCCGGGAATCGAACCCTGGATCTTCCGATTGCCGGTCAGATATGCTAACCACTACACCATGGGCATCGATTAATCAGAAGTCGTAATTCTCCTACATACGAGCAGAAACCAATGCCCTGAGGGGGCACCTCCCGCATGTCGCACATATATACATTTTAACTGCAAACAACACACAGTATAATTAATGTAAAGAACGACGCTTGTGTAGAAGAACGTTCCGCACAAGATGAGGAGGGAGAACGAACAAATGAAAAATGAGATAACTACCCGGGAATCAAACCCGGGATCTTCCGACTTCTGATTAATTGAGGCCCATGGTGTAGTGATTAGCATATCTGACCGGCAATCGGAAGATCCCGGGTTCGATTCCCGGGTGGTTACCTCATTTTTCATTTGTTCGTTCTCCCTCCTCATCTTGTGCGGAACGTTCTTCTGTACAAGCGTCGTTCTTTACATTAATTATACTGTGTGTTGTTTGCAGTTAAAATATATATATATATATATATATATATATATACACACGAAGGTTAAACATAACAAAGTAACTAATTTATTATGTATTTATTTAAGTTAGTTAAATTTAACATTTTTATTTAATTTATTTTGTTATTTATACTTTCTGTCGGAATCTGAAATTTTTTTTTTTTTTTTTAAATATTGAAAGAAAAAATACCCTAATTTTAGGGTGTTTACAAGTAGACGAAAATACCTGTTTTCAAGTATTATTACAGAAAAGAGTTAATAATTACCTCACTAAAATGTTGGAACTGTTTTCCCAATTGAAAATGAATGAATGAAGCTTAAAGCCTTATCACAGTGGTTCTTAATCCCTGGGACGCGACCCCCACCCAGCAAAAAAATATTGGGTCGCCAAATCATTTTGATTGGGTTATTAAATTGTCATTTATCATTTATTTATGTTATCCTTATTCATTTTACCATTAATTTTCTATTTTATTATCTATTACGAGTGAGCTGTTTGAAGGCATGGGTCGCCGAGCTAGCCCCCCCCCCCGACCAAAATTTGGGTCGCAGCCTAAAAAGGTTAATAACCACTGTCTTAGCACGTTAAAATCAAAATGAATGAATCGGATCTCCATTTGATAGGTTAACAAGTGAAACCAACGAGTGAAACCAACCAACCAACCAACCAACCAACCAACGCGCTAATGACTTGACCCTTTGACGACCGGCGTGTTTTTCTTTGAACTAAAAAAACGGGTTAGTTTTATCGTCCCTGTGCACCTGTCCATTTCCAACACAGTGCAGTTACAGGTTCACTACACTTCTTGCAGGTGCACAGGGACTTTTCGCTCACCCTGTATAACCACCTAAATGACCCATTTTGAGTTCCTTTGCCGAGAACTAAATGATACTTATATAAATATGTAGATGTATTTGTAGGAACGTCGCATCATTGTACAATTTATAATATTATTATTTCCATTGGAAAAATATGTCCCTTGATCCTCAAAGGGTTAGTCTAACTTTACCTGATCCACATCGTTGACAAATCAATTTCCATTGACATTAAACAAACTTATACTCATGAGACGCACTCTACGATTATCTGGACCTAACCTGACCTAATCTAACATGATCTAACCTATTTAACCTAACCTGCATGGATGAACTCTTCCAATATTGAAATGAAAGAGCGTCACTTAAAAAATAATAACAAAAGTAGTAATAATTTCTTAACATAGAGCAATTTCTTGACATGGTGTAATTTCTTAACATGGTGGAAATTTCTTGACATGGTGTAATTTCTTAACATGGTGGAAATTTCTTGACATAGTGTAATTTCTTAACATAGTGGAAATTTCTTGAAATGGTGTAATTTCTTAACATAGTGGAAATTTCTTGACATGGTGTAATTTCTTAACAGTGGAAATTTCTTGACATCAGTGGCGTGCGGTCCATGGAAGCAAGGGAAGCAATGCTTCCCTATTCAAAGAAAGAAGAAAATGCTGTATTATACTTTAAAGTTTAAACAGTTCAATATGTGTTAATAATTTGTACAAAATCATTTTATTATACTATTTATAGCATTTGATTGGTAATCAGGTGGATACATAGTATATACACATTGGTTGCCGTTCGTGCAAGAACCTTTAAGAAAGCCGACGCAAAAAATCTCGAGTTGGACAACAATTGACGAAATGCATCCTTTTTCCCAATGACTTTCGCTTTTTTTTTTACTGTTACAAATTGTTTCTTTCCATTCTAAAATCTCATTTAATGTTTAATAATGTAGTATTTATTGAATACAACAAGTTTCATATATAGTTTTTCTACTAAAAAATTCCATGGCCATGTTAAGCGAAAAAGAATATATACTGTATTTATCGTTATTTTATCCTTCCCTATGTCAAAAAGGAAGCAATTTAGATTTCGCTGTCCAGATCTTATAGTTAATTTTCTTGAAATATCTGGCAACTTATACGTGCTGTCTGCTGTCATTCTCTCATTTAAAGCGAATACATAACTACGCTAGAAATGCGCAAGGGGAAGAAAGGCTTGCAAGTTTAGCTTTAATCTCAATTGAGAAAAAGCTTCTTAAGGATATGAAAACCGATGCCTTTTACGAAGAAATAATAGATATATTTAATAAAAAAGAAAGAAGAATAGAATTAACCTATAAGTAAAGTAAGTAGATGATTATATGTGTTTTGTTTTTATTATATACGAGTATTTTAAAGTTTTATTTTTATTATCTTTGTTGTTTTTGCTTGAATTGCTTCCCCTTGACGAAAAATCACCGCACGCCACTGCTTGACATAGTGTAATTTCTTAACATAGCGGAAATTTCTTGACATGGTGTAATTTCTTAACATGGTGGAAATTTCTTGACATAGTGTAATTTCTTAACATAGTGGAAATTTCTTGACATGGTGTAATTTCTTAACATGGTGGAAATTTCTTGACATAGTGTAATTTCTTAACACTGGAAATTTCTTGACATGGTGTAATTTCTTAACATAGTGGAAATTTCTTGACATGGTGTAATTTCTTAACATAGCGGAAATTTCTTGACATGGTGTAATTTCTTAACATAGTGGAAATTTCTTGACATAGTGTAATTTCTTAACATAGCGGAAATTTCTTGACATGGTGTAATTTCTTAACATGGTGGAAATTTCTTGACATAGTGTAATTTCTTAACATAGTGGAAATTTCTTGACATGGTGTAATTTCTTAACATAGTGGAAATTTCTTGACATGGTGTAATTTCTTAACATAGCGGAAATTTCTTGACATGGTGTAATTTCTTAACATGGTGGAAATTTCTTGACATAGTGTAATTTCTTAACACTGGAAATTTCTTGACATGGTGTAATTTCTTAACAGTGGAAATTTCTTGACATGGTGTAATTTCTTAACATAGCGGAAATTTCTTGACATGGTGTAATTTCTTAACATGGTGGAAATTTCTTGACATAGTGGAATTTCTTAACATAGTGGAAATTTCTTGACATGGTGTAATTTCTAAACACGGTGAAAATTTTTTAACATGGTGTAAATTTCCATACCCACATAAACTCTTAAGTGGTTTTTTTTTTTTTCACCCTGTTCAAACTTATATTTATAAAATCAGAATATACAATCTAGGAAGTTATAAGATTTCTCAGAACCAAAGAGAATGCATCAAAAAATTAGCTTCAAAGTAATAAGAAAAAAAAATTTCCTCATTTTTAACTACTTATTACTCACTTCTAGTTCAGTATTTCTTACGAGTAATTTTTTCCTAAATGCGATGGAAAATGTCCGCGAATCATTTGGTGAAATTCTTTTGGGGTATTTTTAATTTTTTTTTAGTTAAAAAAAATATAATTTCATTGAATTATTATTACATTTAAATAAAAAATGAGATTTTGTAATCTAGGTAAGTTATCTTATATAATGTGATGTCATTCTACGTTGTATAATACAGGGTGCTTCAAAAAAAAAAATTTACCACTCCGTATGGAGTGGGGGAGGGGGCGCTTCAAAAAATATATTTCACTATTGTTTATTTATTTAGTAATTCCTCGTAGAATCTCTGAAATAAGAACTGCATAAACAAGTACATAAACACACAAATACATAAACAAAAAAAACACGCAAACTATAAGTGGTAAGAAATGGCATATAGCGCCATGTAAGTGGCAGGAAATGGGATATTAACGCCATATAAGTGGCAACATTTTCTTGAAGCACCCTGTATAGCGTAATTTCAGGAAACCTACATTCAAATTCTTTGTATTTGATATTTCTTTAAAAAAATAAACTTTTGATGATACATCGACCTACAAATGAAAAGCCTAATTAATCAATATTAACCAATAACTTAATGCGCAGATAACTTATTCCAAATATTCATAGTTTAACGATGTTTGTATATAATGTGTTTGTGTAGACGAAAGCGCTTGAGCACCATTCTGTGTTTCCTTTCCTTCGTGGTTTTATTCATCATAAATATTTTTCACGTGTTACTTTCGTGAAATAATTTTCATATATATATATATATATATATATATATATATATATATATATATATATACAGGGTGGGCGGAAAGTAGCTCCCTATTTTGGATTGGTAAAAAATACGTATATTATCCATTTATTTCAGAAGAAATAATATGAAAAGGTAGGCATACATGGTAGGTTTTCTCTAAAATTCAATGTGGGCTCCAACTCTTTCCACCAGCTTCTGGAGCCGCCCAGGAATGGCGTCCACTGACTTTAGCAGGAACTCCGGCGGGATGGAGGACATGACTTCCCGAATTCGGTCCTCCAGTTCTTCCAATGTCCTCGGTTTGGTGCGGTAGACTTCTTCCTTTACCCACCCCCAAAGAAAGAAGTCGCACGGTGTCAAGTCGGGGCTCCTGGCTGGCCATTGATGTGGCATTGATGTGGCATTGGCATTGATGTGGCATTGATGTGGCATCCAGCCACTCACGGACAACAAGAGCGAAGTGCGGAGGGGCGCCATCTTGCATAAATATCAGATCGTCGATGTTCTCCCATGTGCTGACAACCGGCCAGACCTCGTTTCGCAACATAGCAAGGTACCGCTCAGCATTCATGGTGTTGCGCAGAAGGAACGGGCCCACAACCTGATCTGAGGTCATACCACACCACACCGTTACACTGAACCGATTCTGCCGTTTTTCAGCGGTAACCATGGGATCCTCTCCTGCCCAGTAGTGGCGATTGTGGCGGTTGACAAAGCCTCCGACGTGGAACACCGCCTCGTCGCTCCAGAGGATGTTGCGGAAGAGATGGGGCCAGTCTTCATGCCAAGCCAGCATGATTTCCCCGAACTCCATGCGAATGTCGCAGTCCTCGTCCGAGAGAGATTGGCAGTAATGCGGCTTCCACGCACGCCAGTTCAGCTCCTTCTTCAGCACAGTTCGCACTGAGTAGCGGGAGAGTCCACTTTCCCGAGCTGCCTGGCGAGTTGACTTTCGTGGACTCCGTGCGAACATTTCCTGAACTGCCTGCACCGTCTCCTGGGCCCTGGATGTCGAAGGGCGACCACATCTTCGAACATCTGCCACAGACCCCGTGGTCATGAGCTTCGAGTGGCAGTTCTTGATTGTTTTCGGGTCCACTTGGGCACGTGGTCCGTGAATGGCCCGCCACCATCTTTGAACTCGAACGACAGATTGCCAAACTTCGTACCGTGCCGCCAACTGGGCACGCTCCTGCAGTGTTAAACGCTCAGCCATGTTACCCTTCAATCTGAAATGAAAAAAAAAAAATGAACGTTACAATTGTACCACTTTAGAGAACACAAAGAGAACACTTTAGAGAAAAAAAGATTACCGTTACAATTGTACCACTTTAGAGAACACACCATAACAATATAACAATACAATCACAATTTATACATAATTTATATGTAATTTAAATTAGGGAGCTACTTTCCGCCCACCCTGTACAGTATATATATATATATATATATATATATATATACATTCAACTGCAAAGAACACGCAGTATAAATAACGTAAAGAACGACGCTTGTATAGGAGATATTCCGCGCAAGACGAGAGAGAGAAAACGGAACAAATGAAAAAATGAGGTAACCACCTGGGAATCGAACCCGGGATCTTCCGATTGCCGGTCAGACGCGATACCATTACACCATGGACCTCACTCTTCCAAACGCCGTAATTCTTCTACATACTCGCAGAAACCAATGCCCGGCAATCGGAAGATCCCGGGTTCGATTCCCAGGTGGTTACCTCATTTTTTCATTTGTTCCGTTTTCTCTCTCTCGTCTTGCGCGGAATATCTCCTATACAAGCGTCGTTCTTTACGTTATTTATACTGCGTGTTCTTTGCAGTTGAATGTATATAATGTTACGGCATGCGGGAGGTGCCCCCTTGGGGCATTGGTTTCTGCGAGTATGTAGAAGAATTACGGCGTTTGGAAGAGTGAGGTCCATGGTGTAATGGTATCGCGTCTGACCGGCAATCGGAAGATCCCGGGTTCGATTCCCAGGTGGTTACCTCATTTTTTCATTTGTTCCGTTTCTCTCTCTCGTCTTGCGCGGAATATCTCCTATACAAGCGTCGTTCTTTACGATATATATATATATATATATGAAAATGAAAAGGTTTATTGGCAGACTATTATAGTCCATATGACAAATATTATTAATACAATGACAGTTCATATACTAAGGATAGAAATATATATACACAATTGATTAGAAATAATATTGTAATGTCGAAGTTAAGTGGAGCTACAGACAGACGTTTTCGTACCAAGAATTCCATAGATTGACCAGGGGTTCTTAACCTTTTTAGGCTGCGATCCAAATTCTGGTCTCGGGGCTAGCTCGGCCAGACGACGGCCACCAATACCTTCAAACAGTTCACCCGTAATAGATAATAAAATAAATAATAATGTTAAAAATGATTAGAGATAACATAAATAAATGATAAATGACAATTTAATGACCCAAGTTTGGGTCGCGACCCAGAGGTTAAGAACTCCTGCGCCTTAGAGGATAAACGGCATAGCTTGGATAATCGGGTTGGTTGTGTGTACTGTACAAGCAGATGTTTCGGTCATATATTCCCATCTTCTGTGCAATCAAAATTTAATTTTACAAAGTTAAAAAATTGTATAAATTGTTTAAATAAAAAAAAAAAAACACGTTTTAAAAATTTGAAAGAATTAAAAATTTGTAAAAAATTAAAAAATCTTAAAAGAGATAAATTAAAATGGAATATGACGATAAAAATTGGCGAGAATCTTATCGTTGCGTGCAGCAATATTTTAATATTGATATTGTAATTAAAATACTGTAATTAAAAAGCTATTAAAAAAATTAATTTAAATATTTAAAAAGTTAAAAATTATTATGTAATAAGCGAGATTTTATATATTATATATATATATATATATATATAATATAT
The DNA here is from genome assembly GCA_023014485.1 of Bathynomus jamesi. NCBI lineage: Eukaryota > Metazoa > Arthropoda > Malacostraca > Isopoda > Cirolanidae > Bathynomus > Bathynomus jamesi. The sequence continues at coordinate 245,669 of JAJOZX010001807.1, forward strand.
ATATATATATATTATATATATATACAGTGTGTCCGTAAAGTCATGGTGGGATTTTAAATAGCTATATTATTGCAACGAAACATGATAATGAGATGAAAAAAAGGCAAATTGAAGAACAACTCTAAAAGAATAACTTTATTTAACGTAGTTCGATATGGATGGGCTCCTCTGGTAGCCGTGCAGACATCTAGGCGGTGATGTGTGTCCGTAAAGTCACGGTGGGATTTTAAATAGCTATATTATTGCAACGAAACATGATAATGAGATGAAACAATGCCAAATTTAAGAACAACTCTCAAAGTTGTATCTTGTAGTTAGTCTAGGCTAAGCTTAACCTTTATCTCGTAGTTAGTCTAGGCTGTCCACATGCCTATGTTGAACATGAGCGTAATAGCCCGAAAGTTAATGTGTGGTGTGCTCTAGCACGAGATCGAGTGATTGGCCCATTTTTCTTCGCGGAACCCACTGTGACGTCACACAACTACCTCGCTATGTTGGAACATTTTTGCAGTACCCCAATTTATTGACAATAATGTCATCTTTCAGCAAGATGGTGCTCCTCCGCACTATGCCAACGTTGTTCGAGAATTCCTTAATGAAAAATTTCCACAGAGATGGATAGGAAGAGGAGGATGGAAGCCATGGCCTCCACGCTCTCCGGATCTGACACCTTTGGACTTTTATTTGTGGGGTTACGTCAAGCAAAGCGTGTACAGTGTACCCATTAGGGGTATTCATCACTTGCACGAGCGAATCACGGAAGCTATCGCATCCGTCACTCCTGATGTTCTTGGGCGTGTATGGCTGGAATTGAATCACCGCCTAGATGTCTGCAGGGCTACCAGAGGAGCCCATATCGAACTACGTTAAATAAAGTTATTCTTTTAGAGTTGTTCTTCAATTTGCCTTTTTTTCATCTCATTATCATGTTTTGTTGCAATAATATAGCTATTTAAAATCCCACCATGACTTTACGAACACACTGTGTATATATATATATATATATATATATATATATATATATACCTTATGAACCTTATGAACCTTATGTTGTTTCGTGCGTTAGTCTCTCTTCACACGGAGGTCAAGCTGGTGGCCCCGCCTCTAGGTCTGGCTTGGTGGAGGAGCGAGTTGCTTTCTTGCGCTCTCCACCGTACATAGCCAGGCACGCCCGGCTCATCTGGTACCGTCCTGAGCCAGGCATCCAGTCTTCTCTTGAAGACTTCAACTTTGACCCCCGTTACGTTTCTGAGGTCCTTTGGAAGCTGGTTGAAAAGTCTTGGCCACCTGACAACCAAGCTATTTTCTTTCAGAGTTGAGGAGGTCCCTTGTCGGGCCTTTAATTTGGGAACACTACACATTCTGCCTTTCCTATTTTCCAGTGTTGTTTGAATGGTAATTGGGTTTAGTTTTAGGTTTGGTATCAGTTTTTCGATCATTTTCCATATGTAGATTATGGTGTACCTCTCTCTTCTTCTTTCCAGGGAGTACAGATTTAGTTTACGTAGTCTTTCCCAGTAGTTGAATTCTTTGCAGCCATCCATCTTGGCTGTGAAATGCCTTTGCGTTTTTTCTAGTTTATTAGTTTCTTCCTTTTTATATGGGGACGTCAAAACTAAGCAGTATTCAAGTTTTGGTATAATCAGTGTTTTTAGCAGGGGAATCATTACTGTCCTGTCCCTTCTCTTGAACGTTCTTAGTACCTGTCCGGCGACTCTTTTTGCTTTATTTATCGCTATCTGATTTTGTGTTTCGAATTTTGCATCATCTATCATTATTATCTCGAGATCGATCGCTTTCGTGCTTCTCTGAATTTCCTGTCTATCTGGAGCATAATATGCAGTCTGTTTAAGTTCTCCTTTTCTACCATATCTCAGGAGCTGAAATTTATCGGTGTTAAATGACATGTTGTTGTCTTCTGACCATTTGTATATTTTGTTCGTGTCCCTCTGCAAGACCTCCACGTCATGTACATCGCTGATTTTTCTGCTGATCTTTGTATTGTCTGCAAAGGATGTTACTATACTGTTGCTGTTTACTCCGCTGTCTATGTCTGTTAGCATGATAATGAACAGGAGTGGGGCCAGTGCTGTCCCTTGTGGTACTGAGCTGCGTACTTCCGATTCTGATGATGATATACCTTGAATTTTGACGACCTGCAGACGTTCTCTGAGGAAGTTGTAGATCCATTTTCCACTTTGCCTTTTATTCCCATATATTTAATTAAAAGCTTTAGCAAAATCTGTGTATATAACATCGTAGTTGTCATTGCCTTCCAATGCATCTAGGATATTGTTGTAGTGTTCTATTAGTTGTGATAGGCATGATCTACCTGATCGGAATCCATGCTGATTTTCGTTGAATCTTTCCCGTGTCTCCAGGAAGTCATAAATTTTCTCTCTAACTATTCTTTCAAATACTTTGGTGAGGTGGGACGTCAATGACACTGGTCTATAGTTCTTTGCTTGAGATCTCTCCCCTCCTTTATATATAAGGACAATGTTTGCTCTTTTCAAGATGCTCGGTATTTCCCCAGTGTCTAGGGATCTTCTCCATATCCATTATAAAGGTGTAGCTATTTCATTTTTACAGTTTTTAATCAATAATGTGTTCCAATTGTCCGGACCTGCAGCTGAATGTGGTTTCATTTGTCCTATAGCTCTCGCTACATCTTCTGGTGTAAAATCAAAGTCTGTTATATACTTTCCTTGCAATTCCTCTTCAAAGAATGCATTTATGTCAGGTATCGCTTTGTCATTTTTTGGGGTACTGAAAACTGATTCATATTGAGCTCTCAATGTATCAGATATTTCTTTTGGATCGTCGGTTAGTTTATTATTTCTCGTCCTTAAGGGCCCAATAGCGGCGCGCGTTTTTGTTTTCCATTTTGCATAGCTATAGAAGTATTTTGGATTTTCCTTTATTGCTTCTACCGCCTTTTCCTCTTCCGTCTCTGTATGGTCCTTAATCAGGGCTTGTATTTCCCTATCGATATCCTCCAGTTTTTCTTTTATTGCTTTCCTGTCATTATCTCCGCAGTTGCCTAACTTCGCTTCCATTCTCTTTCTTTTGTGGAAAAGTCTTCTCTTTTGCCTCTCTAGCCAGCTCCTCTTTCCTTTTGGCTATGATTTCGGAGCATATTTTTCTAAAATTCTCAGCGTTTTTTCTTCCAAGGTTGTTAGCATTTCTTCAGTTGTTTTATTCTCGAAAATTGTTCTCCATTCTATTTGGGCCATGTGCGATCTGATTGCTTCCCAATTTTTAGTCTTGGAGTTTAAGTTAAAGGCCCCGAATTTACTTCTTTCCTCAATATGTGTATTGTCTTTTAATGCTGTCGTCATATTTGTTGATATCTCGATTAAATTGTGGTATGAGATAATGGTTGGGGTTATTTTTATATCAGCAATCAAGTTCGTGTTATTCGTGAATACCAGATCCAGGCAGTTATTTTTTCTGGTATTTTCTGTTATCTCCTGTGTCAGCATAAACTTATTTGTGAGAGCCATCAACATTTTTGCTTGCTCCTGGTCTTTTCTTGTGCCCCCCTTGTCCTCGTGAATATATATATATATATTATATATATATATATATATTATATATATATATATATATATATATGTTCTTCTATACAAGCGTCGTTCTTTACGTTAATTATACTGCGTGTTTTTTGCAGTTGAAAATGTATATACAGTATGTGCGGCATGCGGGAGGTGGCCCCCTCGGGGCATTGGTTTCTGCGCGTATGTAGGAGAATTACGACTTCTGATCGAGTGAGGCCCATGGTGTAATGGTTATCATATCTGACCGGCAATCGGAAGAACCCGGGTTCGATTCCCGGGTGGTTACCTCATTTTTTTCATTTGTTCGTTCTCCCTCCTCATCTTGCGCGGAATGTTCTTCTATACAAGCGTCGTTCTTTACGTTAATTATACTGCGTGTGCTTTGCAGTTGAAAATGTGTATATATATATATATATATATATATATATATATATATATATATATATATTCAACTATTTATAGCTGTTTCCTTGATATAAGTACGGCATATGATAGGGTGAACCACAATATTTTATTTGCAAAACTATGATAGAAGACAGGAATGTTCCCATATACATATTAAATTTATTGAAATTTTGGTATTCCCACCAATCTTTCACTGTTAGGTGGGGTAATGTTCTATCCGAGTGTTTTGGCTCCTCTTGCCTCCTGGGTGAGACAAGGCTCCTTGCTCTCCCCTATGCTGTTTAATGTGTATATTGACGGATTAATTGCTTCACTTAATGAGGCAACAGTGAGGTGTTGTATAGATAACACAAGGATAAATAACTTAGTTTATGCCGATGATATGGTGTTAATAAGTCCTTCTGTTAAAGGTCTGAATCGGCTACTAAAAGTCTGCGAAGTGTATTCGCAGAAACATGATATTCTTTTTAATGTTACAAAAACCAAGGTTATGCAATTTCATCCTAAAAGCTGTAATCAGCCAGCTGATATAAGGTTTAAAATGAATGGTGAAGTAATTGAGGAAGTACAAGAGTTTAAGTATTTGGGTCAAACTATTACCAGCTCCTTAAGTGATGATTCGGATACAAGAAAACAATCTCGAAGCCTGTGTACTAAAGCGAATATGACCATAAGGAACTTTCGTTTCTGTACAAGTGAAGCTAAAGACACACTCTTTCGTACTTTCTGCAGTAATATATACGGACAGCAACTCTGGGTGAATTATAAAAAAGGTTCTGGCAGAACCCTAAATTTGCCGTACAACAGGTCTTTTAGACTCTTACACAAATTACCCCCGAGATGCTCAGCTTCGCAAATGTTTGCTACCCGCAATGTCCCGAGCTTCCGGAGGTAACAATACGTGCTCAACACAGTCTAATGCAAAGAATTAAAAAATCAACCAACCCGATCATCCAAGCTATCCATGAGTCCTGCCATTTATCCTCTAAGCTATGGACTTCTTAGTACGAAAACGTCTGTCTGTAGCTCCACTTAACTTCGACAGTGCAGTATTATTTCTAATCAGTTGTATATATTTCTATCCTTAGTATATGAACTGTCATTGTATTAATAATATTTGTCATATGGACTATAGTCTGCCAATAAACCTTTTCATTTTCATTTTCATTTTCATATATATATATATATATATAAATATATATATATATACATAATCCTGGGTAGCCTAGTGGTTAAGATGCTGGGCTGCTGGTGGGGGGTGATTCGGATTCCACGTTAAACTGTAGGTCTAAGTGGAGTGAAAAGCTTGATCTTCGTCAGAATGAACATTTCGGGAGGATCCAAACCAAAGTTTAGTTTCGGATACCAAAAGTATATATGAAGGTGGTGTAGTCGTTAGCATTGCTGATTACGACTCCACCAACTCCAGGTTCGAAACTCGGTGACGGCAGGCGGCGCGCAGCAAAACCCAGCTGTTTATCCTTCCACACAATAAAAACTGGTTGGTAGATAAATGGATACCCTGGGTAGCCTAGTGGTTAAGAAGCTGGGCTGCTGATCGGGAGGTTGTGAGATCGAGTCTGGGTGAGGATTTTGTAATTTCTAACCGCCCGTGGTGGGACGTGCTTCGGATTCCACGTTAAACTGTAGGTCTAAAGTGGAGTGACAACCTTCGTCAGAATGAACAATTCGGGTGGGAGCAAATCCAAGGTTAACAAAGGTTATATATATATATATATATATATATATATACACACACACAGGGTGAGTCAAAAGTCTGGAAACATGCTTTTCAATGCAAATATATTTATATGTATATTTGCATTGAAAAGCATAGCTCCTATGTTTCCAGACTTTTTATTCACCCTGTATATATATATATATATTATATATATATATATATAACCTCCTTCAGAGGTTTGTTCTCAGGGATGCGCAATTTAAGGATGGAGAAGAAAACCAAAGAAGAGGGTGTGCATAAAGTAACGCAAGCGAAGAGATAAATCTGATTTGAACTACCATTTTCGAGATCTCTTGTAAACCTTACTATCGACTATACAGTTGTTTTAAAGTTGTTATATTTATGTAATTATAAATTGTAAAAATCAATGTATTTATTTTATTAATAATAATTATTAATATTAAATATGCAAAACCAATGATGATATGTACAAGGTGAACTTTGAAGACGTTAGTTGGCATACAGCGTATAAGTACAGAGTATAGCAAAAACTACCTAGTTAACGTTGGAAACGTCATTGTGTTAGTCCCTTTTAAGGCTCACAGAAGATATAATTAACAGAAAAAAACCAAGTCGGCTCAGTTTCCGTTTGGATGTTTGGATGTTTACAAATTGTTCGCTGTTTAAGTATATATATATATATATATATATATATATATATATATATATATATATATACTGTATATGTTTAGATGTTTATAAATCTAGGTTCCTGTATTGCATCTGAGATCGTGAGATGTAACGTATATGTACACCTGTACATATCATCATTGGTTATTTGTATAACATACACATGTGTAGGCTTTTTTTTTTAATCCATATGCTGATTTAAAATGAGTGTAGTCATCACCGTAGTGTAGATAGATATATTATTGAAATTTTGTTGAATAATATTTCATGTGCCCCCCCATTAGAAATTTCTGGCTACGCCGTTGTATCATATGTATATATATATATATATATACAACTTTTCAATTTTTACCTCATTTTTTCATTTGTTCGTTCTTCCTCCTCATCTTGCGCGGAATGTTCTTTTATACAAGCGTCGTTCTTTACGTTGATATATATATGGGCCTAAATAAGGCAGTGAATTTTTGAAACACCTTTAATTCAGCCGACGAAAAACTGTTTATTCCCAAAAAGGTAATGAATTTTCCCTAGCCACCTTCGGACAAAACTCAAGTTAACTCTTACAAATTGTAGTTTGCTTTGACCAGAAGAACGCAGCAACTTGAGATGATTTGATTTGACTTGAAGTTAGTTAGACGGAAAGGAAATTAATTCTCAAGTCTGCCTCCAATTTGGTAGATGTAATCTTAGATGTATACATTTCAGAAACTCATTACGTGTTTATGAGCGAATGGCAAGTCTTCCGCAGTTTATAGTTAGATGGTCTGATTATTTATAAGTAAAAATGTAAGAGGTAAAAATACTATATAATGTCATAGGTAATAATGCCAGAGGGTAAAAAATGCCATGAGTCAAAAATGTCATAGTATGCATAGTATATAATATTAATACTAATCCTATATTAGTATTAATATAGCATTAGTTAGTCAGGTTCACCTACTGTCCTAGCCTATGGCATTTTTACTGTATGGTACCGGGTGTGTATAAAGTAACGCGAGTGAACATGGACGAGTAATATTTATTATGTGCACTTTATAACAACTGTAATGTACAACATGTCCTTTATAACAACTGTAACGTACACCATGTACTTTATAACAACTTTATAACAACTGTATATTCGATAGTAAGGTTTATAAGAGGTGTTGAAAATGTTTATGAGTTAAAAAACAAGTTGAAACTAGTTTAAACCAGTTCAAATCGGAATTGTCACTTCACTTGCGTTACTTTATACACACCCTATATGTTGAACATATGATATTATTACCTATGGCATTTTTACCTCTAACATTTTTACGTCTAACATTTTTACCTCTGACATTCTGACATTTTTGTTGGCGGGGGTCTGGTTTCTGAAAGCAGGGAGGTGGCTGCCTTGCTGAGCGAATTCTTTGCGTCAGTTTTTGCTGTGGAAGGTGTAGCGAGTGTTCCTGCGGTCATAGACATAGTACCTTTTGATGGTGGTGGTATTTTGGATAGTGTTGTGGTTGGTGAGGGGAGGTGGTGCGCTGTATTGATGAAATGAAGGCGCGTAGGTCGCCGGGGCCGGATTCCATACGTCCCGTACAGCTGGGAGAGTTGAAGGATAGCATTGTTGTGCCGCTAACAAGGATTTTTGGTGCGTCTATTTCTGGGGGGTGCGTGCCAGATGGTTTCGGGTTGGCGAACATGACACCTGTCTTTGAGAGGGGCGATGGGGGTGCGGCGGGAAATTGTGGGCCGGTCGGTTTGGCGTCTGTTGTGGGTGGGCTGCTGGAATCGATAATTGGGGATCGTGTAGTCGAACGCTTGGAGTTGCATGGCTTGATTAGAAATGCGCAGCGCGGTTTTGGGCGAGACGGATCTTGCTTGGCTAGTCTTTTGGAATTTTTCGGGGCGTGGTTGACGTTTGCGGTGGTCGTCGGGCGGTTGATGTGGTGTGTTTGGATTTTCAAGGGGCGTTTGGCACCGTGCCGCACAGGGGACTCATTGAGAAGGCTGGGCTCGTGGAATCGGGGTTGTGGTGGTGGATTGGATGGAGGAGTGGTTGCGAGGTGGGAGGCAGGGGGTAGTCGTAGGTGGAGCGGAGTCGTGTTGGGCTGGTGCGGCGAGTGGCGTTCCTCGGGGTTCTGTATTGGGCCCCTTGCTTTTTCTTGTATAGGTTGGCGATTTGGATGTCGGCCTGGTCGGTGCAGTTTCGGGGTTTGCGGATGGCGCGAGGCTGGGTAGTGGGGCGGTTGATGGCGGGGATCTACAGATCTACAGAAGCTAAGGCTAACAAAGACCCTAAGATCCACTCTAAGGCTAGCCCGAGAGAAAGGAGAGAGTAGGGGGTTAAGAGAAGAGAGGAGAATAAGGGGTTAAGTAAGGAGCAACACCTATCATTCGTGGGTTAACATTCATTCAGAAAAAGAGGGAAAAAGTCTCACCATCATCATCCGCCGGCCACTGCCGACAAGTCAGAAAAATAGTCGGAGAATATAGGAGAGGGGTGAAAGATGAAAAGAAGTAAAATAAGAACGCTTACAAACCATGCAAACACAGTCTTAACTCACTGTCATACCATGCAAACTACAAACATGCAAGAAAAGAGTTAGACACATGCAAAGTAAGGAGGATAAGAAAAAAAAAAAAAGTAGGTAAAGTTAAACAAAAAGTGGGTTAGTTTACGCTATGAGCTACATCTACATTCGTGTTAGTCTAATTTTTTTTTTTTTTTTTTTTATTGCTGGCATCACACGCTGGCATGTCACAAGCTGGCATTCATCGTCAACAGACTCATCCTCGAGCACCACCACCAGAGCTCCTGTTGTTAACTTTCTTTTTTAATTTTAAACAACGTTAATATTTTTAAAATGTCTGTCAAGACGGTTCTTAAACACATTAACGCTGGTAGAATGAACGACTGACGCGGGAAGATTATTCCATTTATCAATTACTTTAAACGTAAAGAAGTTTTTAGCGATATTAGTAATGAAACGTCTGCCACGCAACTTGAATCCGTTATTGCGAGTATTACTATTATCGAAAGTGAACAATTTGTCAAAATTTACGTTATCGATGTTATTAACGATTTTGAAAACTTCAATAAGCTCCCCCCTTAATCTCCTAGTTTCGAGTGAATACAAGTCTAACACTTTAATCCTATCTTCATAAGGCTTATTGCGCAATGACGGAATAAGTTTCGTGGCACGACGCTGAACCCTTTCTAACCTATCAATATCCTCACGCAAGTACGGGCACCAAAACTGAACGGCATATTCCAAATGAGGCCTGACTAGGGACTTGTAAAGGGGCAATATATATCCTTCGATTTAAATTCGAAATTACGCGCTATGAAGCCTAACATCCTATTAGCTTTTGCGCAAGACTCCAGGCACTGGTTCCTAACCTTTAAATCTTTAGTTACGCGTACGCCTAAATCTACTTCCTCGTCAACGCTCGCTAAATCCCTATCATCCATCGTGTACACGTAATTATTGTTGCGAGAACCTATATGCAAAACTTTACATTTATCTACGTTAAATTGCATCTGCCACTTATCCGTCCACTCCATAATCCTATCTACATCGTCTTGGATCCTATTTCTATCGTCCTCGTTAACAACCTTACCGCCTATTTTAGTATCGTCCGCGAATTTTGACACGTTACTAATCAATCCTACATCTATGTCGTTAATGTAAATTACGAATAACAATGGGCCTAACACTGAACCCTGTGGGACACCACTACCTACCTAACCACCCCGATTCACTACCATTAACTACGACCCTCTGCCTCCTAGCACGAAGCCATTCTTCTAACCAGTTAGCTACCTGACCGCGGATACCGTGCGCTTTAACCTTCGCAATTAGTCTCCTATGCGGAACTGTATCGAACGCCTTTTTAAAATCTAAATAAATAACGTCAGCTGCCCTATGCCTATCGTATTCGCGCACTATTTCGTTATAAAATTCTAACAAATTAGTTAAACAAGACCTATGGCGTCGAAACCCGTGCTGACTACTATTAATCAAACCCCTACTTTCTAAGTGATCGATAATACGATCCCTAACTACGGATTCCAAAAGTTTACCGACAATTGACGTTAAGCTAATGGGCCTATAATTGCTAGCTACCGCGCGGTCGCCTTTTTTAAAAATAGGCGTGACGTTAGCTAATTTGAAGTCTTCAGGAATAATCCCCGTTTCGAGTGACTGATTAAAAATCTTCGCTAAGGGGCCTACGATAACGTCTTTCAAATCTTTCAAATGTCTAGGATAAAAAGCGTCAGGGCCTGGAGCCTTGCTAACTTTTAGCCTATCGATATAATGCGCAATCTCAGCCTCGTAAACAGTTATTTCATCTAAAATAGTCTCGCTACTAAATGGAACGATATCGTCAACGTCGGGGACATTATTTACGTCCTCTACGGTAAAAACTGTCGCAAAAAAGTTATTGAAAATACCCGCCATCGCCTGAGCGTCAGAAGCCAAAGCGCCATTTACATCCACTAGAGGGCCTATGTTATCCTTTACCGGCTTACGATTATTTACGTATTCAAAAAACTTTTTTGGATTATGTTTACTATCCGCAGCTATAACTATCTCTAAATTACGCTTGGCATTCCTAACTGATCTTTTAACCTGACGTCTAAGCTCGATATATCTATTAAAGTTAGCTACCTGGCCATTGCGCTTGTTAAGTCTATACGCTCTATTACGCTCGTTTATGAACTCGCCTACTTCCCTAGTCCACCACTTCGGCCTACCACGATTTCTAACGCGCTTGGGCCTACGAGGAATAAACTCCCTTTCAATATTCCTAAAACTTTCTTTAAACGCCACCCAACGCAAATTTGTATCATTACCCATAAATAAGTTATCCCAGTCCACTACTCTCATCCTATCAGCAAAACTATCAAAATTAGCCCTACGAAAATCAGGGACTTCTATTACGTTACTATCCTGTGTTTTCTATCAATAACTTAAACCTAAGAATTTGATGATCGCTACATCCTAAACTCTCGCCTACTTCTAAACTTCGACTATATTCTCGCCGTTCGTCGTCATCACCAAATCTAAGATATTATCACCGCGCGTTGGTTCGGTAACTATCTGTCGTAAAAAGTTATCGTCCATAAACTCAACCAGTCTCAAACCCTCTTCGTTACCCGTAAAATTCTCGTAATTAACATTAGGAGTTAAAGTCTCCGACAATTATACTATTCCGATTGTCAATAAAATAGAAGTGAGTAAAATCTAGTATCTATATCGAGGGGTTGAACGGGAGGTCTATAAACAACGACAAAATTAAAACTAATACTACGCGCCCTAACTTCAACACAGATCGCATTAATTGCTGCCGGAAAATCTAACTTAACCTCGATAGCCCTAAGGGAATTACGAATGTACAGCAAAACGCCGCCTCCAAATCTATGTAACCTATCATTAGTAAAGATTTTAAAACCCGGTATATCAAGTTCCCCCAACAAGTCCCGAGTCACGGTATTTAACCAAGTTTCAGTGATAGCAACTATATCATAGTTGCCGGAATAAATTACCGCCTTAAATTCATTTAATTTATTTCTAATACTACGCGCGTTGCAATAAAAGACGTTTAAGTTATTTTTTACCACGGGCCCGCTTTTAAACTATTTATCACGTCGGGCCCGCGTTTCCCGGACCCACAACGTTTAAAGAAGGCTTCGACCTATACAGCTTTCGCACGTTTTCGTCTATTAACCTACCTAGCCTAGCATTACCTATTTCATTAAAATGCACCCCATCTTTTATAAAAAGGCTAGGATCATTGAATTCGGACCACAGCTTTACGAAGGGTACACTTTCCTCAGCACAAATCTCTTCTAATTTGTTATTCAAAAATATTGTTTTGACGTAATTCTAAGACCCAACCGTGCCTAGGGGTAATACCTAACTAGTAATACCTAGAACTAAAGACCTATCTGACCTCGCCTTCAGGGACCTAATTAACCCCCTATATCTCTCCAAAAGGTCAGGCACTCTCGTATCGGGCCTATACGAGTCGTTGCCTCCTACCATCGTCACCAACATTGAGTGACGGGAAGCAACGTCAACCCTATCCACTTCGTCTCTAACTCTGTCAACCCTGGCCCCCGGGAGACAGACCCTCCTCCTATTGGTTGGATTCCGTTTAACGAACTCTTTGTCCATGTGGCGCACTAAAGAGTCCCCAATTAAAATAGTTTCCCCCTCATTCACATCCCTTTCCAAATGGGCGAAAGGGTTCGAAACCTCGATAGGGGGGGGATTCCTATCACCTAATGTACGCGGCCTAGCTCCACCCTTAACCTCACTAAATCCCTCGCTATCTACTACTCTCGGACTAACCTTAACCTCTTCCTCGACTCTATCTAACCTTCCCGACAAGCTACCTAAACTAGAAACTAAGTTACGCACCTCACCCTTCAAATTACTAACGTCTTCAACGTTAGTATTGGTTCGGCTTCCGTCAACCGTAGCCCTAACCCTGCCCTCATCAAGCGTTGCAAGTCTATCCGCTACCTCACGTACACTGCGTTTTATGTCAACTAATTCCACCATGAACTCGCAAAAGAAACAAACTGATCTATCGGTAATCGCCATTGGACCGCCGTTATAATCCTTAAATTCCGAATACCACCGGTCAATGGAGCGAGCGGGGTGTTGGGTTTTGTGGCTCGGAGTTTTGAGTGCAAGTCGCGCGATATTATGGTTTCTCTTTGTAGATCATTAGTTGGACCCCGTTTGGAGTGCGCGATCCAATTTTGGAGTCCGCGTGTTTGACGCGGACGTCAAATGCGCAGGGATGTGGACGGGTCGAGGGAGTTCAGGGACGAGCGGCTGAGATGGTTCCGTCGCTTGGGTCTGAGTCGTGCGAAGATGGGTTTAGGGAGTTCGAGTTGACTGCGCTCGAGACTGGGAGGCTGAGGGGTGGTCTAGTCCAGGTTTTCGAAATTGTGAGTGGGTTCGATGGCTTTTTCGAAGTGTCTCAATGTAGTGGGGCTGGAGGTGGCGGGTGTGGGTTGACGGGTGGAGGGTTCGAGGCAGCAGTTGCGAAAAACTTTTTTGCGCGTGGAATGGTGAATGGCTGGAGTGGTTTGCCGGTGGAAGTGATTAGTAGCGCGCCTGTGAACATGTTTGAAAATCGATTGGGCGCATGTGTTGATGGATTGGGTGTGGTTTGGGGTGGTGAGGTTGGGGGTTGGATGGGATAGATTTTGATTCTCTTTTCATTGAGGATCACGGTGACCGGACTGGGGGTCGTAGTGTGAAGTTGTTTGGGCCGGGATGTAGAGCGAGTTTGGGAGGGCATGGTTTTGCAAGCAGAGTGGGTTGAGTTTTGGAGCAGTCTGACAGGGAGGGGGGGGGGGTAGCTTCAGATGCGGTTGATTCCTTCGAGGGAGGGTTGGATGGTTTGATGTCTGCAGGTGATGGTGTTTGGGCCCATTTTTGTTGCATGAATGGTGCTAGTTTGTTTCATGTATGTTGTGTGCATTTGGGTGATAGATCCCACAGTTCAACACAAGTGTTGTGGGATATAGGGAGGCAGCATCTTGGGTTAGGGGATACTCTCTGTCCTTACACACCCCATTTAAAGAGATTCCTCTGCCGAGCGGTGCCCCCCATGGTACTGCGAGGTATTGAAAAACTCATGATCTTCACTTGCCCCACAAACACCTTTAAATGGGAGACCCAAAATGGGTACACATACATTTCTACATTACTGTACAGTCTTTACAGCCACACCTACACTTTTCCTCCTAAGTATATATATTGTAATGTATATGGTTGCAAATTGTGATTTGGTCCGCAATTGATATGGACCGTGACTTATTTTTGGTTGGCAAGGTACTGGTATTGATGGATACCGTAATGAAATTGACTGGATTCTTTGGATCTGATATATTTGCATGTCAGTTATAAATAGATATAGAGTGTAACATATTTGTGGATAGTAGTCTATTATGACTTGATCCTCTGGATCCAGAGATTCTATCTTTAGTTTTAAATTGATAATTATTTAGTTTTGTAAAAATTGGTTGTTGCCAATGTACAGGCAGTTTTTACATAGTGGAGCCACCTCGATGGGCCGAAGTGGCCCCTAGTGTGCCCACTATAAAAATTTCTTATGTTCTTATGTTCCTTGTGGTTCGGGACCCTTCTAAAATTGTAGGTCCCCTCCGCCACCACGGAGGACATGCACAAGACACAATTACGAACACAGGTAGACCAGCGATGAGTGGATCCTAGGGTCTTTGTTGGTCTGAAACATTATAACATAACATTTTTACCTCTGGCATTTTTCTTCACATTTTGGCACAAATAAAGAAATAAACTTTATTTTGAAATTTCTGTCTATTGTGTCATTTGTTCTTCGTTGATATTTCGCGTACCCCATGTTTGAGAACCGCTGGTTTAGGTTATTGTCGGGAAGAACCACAACACATGTTCAGTATTGTTTCGCCGTAGTTTTTTAAAGTTGTTTTCTAAGTAAGAAGTATCATATATTTGGTCTACCGGTCTACCATTTACATTTTCTGAAAAATTACATAATACAACTCAACCATGTAAATTAGTTTAAAAAAAGAACACGGTGTAATTTTGGCATCTAGGCTTTTTTTTAATCAGATTTGGAATCTGTTTGTGTTTGTGTGCATGTGTATGTGTTTTTATATCATTCGTGTGTTTATGTGTGATGTGTATGTGTTTTTATATCATTCGTGTGTTTATGTGTGATGTGTATGTTTTTATATCATTCGCGTGTTTATGTGTGATGTGTATACGTTTTTATATCATTCGTGTGTTTATGTGTGATGTGTATGTGTTTTTATATCATTCGTGTGTTTATGTGTGATGTGTATGTGTTTTTATATCATTCGTGTGTTTATGTGTGATGTGTATACGTTTTTATATCATTCGTGTGTTTATGTGTGATGTGTATGTGTTTTTATATCATTCGTGTGTTTATGTGTGATGTGGATGTGTTTTTATATCATTCGTGTGTTTATGTGTGATGTGTATGTGTTTTTATATCATTCGTGTGTTTATGTATGATATGTATACGTTTTTATATCATTCGTGTGTTTATGTGTGCATCTGTATGTGTTTTTATATCATTCTTGTGTTTATGTGTGATGTGTATGTGTTTTTATATCATTCGTGTGTTTATGTGTGATGTGTATGTGTTTTTATATCATTCGTGTCTTTATGTGTGATGTGTATGTGTTTTTATATCATTCGTGTCTTTATGTGTGATGTGTATGTTTTTATATCTGTAGTGATCACCACCAGATGTAGTGATCGGCTTTATTAATTTACTTTCTCTATTTATTTACGCTTCTCTCTTTATTTACTATCTATTCTCTATTTATTCTCTATCGGCTCTTTCTTTCATTTATCACTTTGTTTCTCTACACTCTTTTTGCCGTATCGTATTAATATCATGGTAGCGCACCTAGACCTGACTTTGAAAGACCGTTACAAAACAAAGGGGGAAGGGGGGTATATTAATACTCTTTATTCACACTTATGAACGTTTTATTAATTCCGAAAATGGTTTAGTTAAGTTAGGGGTATGCGAGTATGAAATTCTATTATAATAATTTAGGTCGGAGAGGGACACTTAATTAACTTTACGTTACATTTCGTCAACCTATCGCGTAACGCGTTGCCTCAAGACTGACTCCGTTTTGAGGGTAGTCCGCTCTTTTGGGTTCCTCTGTCCAGGACTACCAACTTTACCCATTTTAAACAATTTACAATCTAACAAACATGCTTTCTCGTAATCTCATAATTATTAGTAAATGATTTACATTAAACATTATCTTAATTAAACAAAACAGAAATTTATATTCTTAACTAAGCATTACTACACTCGCATCACCCCCTTGAAAATAAGTTTTTCCATTAGTAAAACTTATTAATATCGTTTAACAAATTTCATAATTTTATTCAACAAATTTATATATTTTGCAATATTTTTTTTTTTTTTTTTTTTTTTTTTTTTTTTTTTAGCAATTCAGAGTTGAGATAGACAAGAAATAAGTAGAATGACAATTTCCACACATATATTGTATCATATTATAAAAACCGAAAACTTTAAAATTTTCACATTTGCATAAAATAACATTTCACTCTAATAATTAAATTACAACCTGTAACTAATCTATACATGCCAAAAAAAATAACAGAAAATTTTCTTACAGTGGCTACACAAATCCAAGTTCACAATCTATTCCCGCGATTTCTCATCAACGATCGCTTTACATTTGAAACAATTATTTGTATAGTTATACAGTTACTATCAGGGCAACATAGAAAAAATATAAGAAAAAGTTTACATAAAATACTGACCAAGAGCGCACATACTACTTCACGAAAACACAACAAATATGGGCAGTAATCGCACCCTTTTCACTTATAATTTCATTACATCATAATCAGTACATCAATTTGCTGGACGTTGTTGAGATGACACTCCGCACGCTGACAACGGATTTCAATTTTCAATCGCAGCTCTCCTGCTCACTTCGCTAGAATGCAAGGGATTGCATCAATCAACATGCAACAGGGCAGCACGCTATAATGGTTCCGCTCTCTCTCCAATGGCGAAAAAAAAAAAAACAAGAGACGTCCAATTCTAAAAGGATCAGGGGGGCAGATATCTGAAAGCGGGACCACGCGCTGGAATTGGACGGAATTTGCAATTCTAGAAGTCGATGAAGAAACTCGCCTTGTCTCATCTCCACTTTTGTCGGTGAACGCTGCTCTTCCTACGTCCAGCTGAAAGACTCTTCTACTGGCAACAATCAAACGATGACTCCGCCGTAGGCCGTTTCCCAACGAACCTACGGTATGTCTGTATGGACAGTACAGTCGTAGGCACCCGTTCAAGCTCTCGTGGCTTGTCTACCGCGCGCTGTGACACATATTTAGCGAAGCATTCGAGCAGCGTGACCAGCTACTGCCCGAAAAAATACCAGTAGACCATCTTCGATCGAAACTTTCGTGTGCCAAGACCCTGCACACGTAAATTTCTCTTCTCTTCCGAAACTGTCCTGCGCCAAGTCCATGCGCATTCGGTTCCTCTCTTCTGTCTCTTCTCTTCTCTTCCGAAACCATCCTGCGCCAAGTCCATGCGCCATTTGGTTTCTTTCTCTCTCTCTCATTGGTGATCGATCACCTATCCGGTCGACTAAACTCACTTGATGGAACTCGGATTCAACTTGGTTGACTCCCAAACCGAGCCTTTGCAATTTTGAAAAAAAAAGTTTATTCGAAACGTTTCTGTACTGCTTATCATTTCATTTTAATTTATCGAATTTTTCTCGACAGTTCACTTCGAAATACTAACTACACATTTGCTCTGGCCAAATTCACGGAAAGAAAAAAAATTACACATCTCAAAATTTCGCAAAAATTTAATCAAATCTAGCTACCAATAAGGTCACTTATGGAAATTACAGCAGAAGAGAAGATAAAAAAAGTCATAAAACGCTAAACAAAATTGTACAGTAATAAATATAAAAGCGCCCATACATAGTAACTGTTAGTATAATTTAAGAATTATTATTGTTCAAACTATCGTCAGAAATCACCTCAATACCTCTAAATACAAAGACAAAAATGAACCCCAGAAGAAACTTCATGTCATCCATTCTCTGACAATCATGAACCCTCTTGCTTTGAGGAGGAGCACACAAAGACGCCACAAAAACGTTACTGGCTATCTAGAGCTCCATTTCCGAGTGTACACTTGAGTCAATGTTTCAAATGCATTAGTAACTCCGACTGAAGGTTTAAACAATAATAATTTTCTAAACAGTTATTAAAAAGTAAAAAAAATTTAAATATTACTACCAAAAATTATTTTAATACAGTAATTCCAACTTGAAACGTCAAATTTCATACGAATTGAACTCGCAATTAGCAAATTACATCTGAGATACAACTCTCTCCTTCAACAGAAACCCCAGTATGGTTTGCAAATCACAAAAATCTCAGTAATTTATCGTTTCCAAGTGAAACTACAAATTTGCATAGTTATACTAAATAAGAATAGATCATATGCACTAAAAATACACGCAATCCACTGTAAACAAAACAACACTGCATAATTAAGAGCGGTCGCTTTGTTTGTAAGCGAACCTCTATACAAATATCCCTAACCGAATGAACTTGCATTATATCCTAACATAATTTCGTAATATTTTCCATGCAAACGCTCGAACTAAAAAAAAGACATTTTTCATTTCTAATACCCAAATTAAAATATCAAATTAAAACATCCTTTTTAGAATACAATCTAAATTTGAACTAAAAATTTTACCATTGTCATTGAACTGGAAAGAAAAATAAAAATCGGCCTACCTGTACCAATAAAATTGATTATTGAATGAATTTATAAAACGTAAAGAAAATTATGAAAAGAATTTTCTACACAAATTTCTGTAATTCAAAAAAAATTATAATATCCAGATTTAGTAAAATATGTACCGTAACTCACATTGGCCGCAAAATAAAAATAAAATTTACTGCTGCACTTTTAGGCCTATATTTAATAAATTCAATGTTATGCGCGGAAAGAACAATTTAGAATTTTATGCATAACATTTGTGCTTATTAAAGAAAAATCCTATGCTTATTTATGTTAAACCAATTAAAATTTTGTTAAATAACTAAGAATTTACTACTCAATAGACATACCGTAGTAACGGTTTCTCCGAACAATATTTTACGATAGGCCTACAAGAAATCCCTCAGTACAATACAATAGCCATTTACCAAATATGTCGGAATTGTCGTGAAATGAACGAAAGAAAGAGAGGAGAAAAAAATAATCAGCTTACCTACCAAAGTTTATGAGTATATAAATATATGTAATTATATATATAACTAATAAATACGTATTAGTTAATAAGTAAGTATATAATTAATGAGTATATAAAAATAAAAAAAAACTTATAAAAAATTTCACAACACAATTTCTCTATTTCAGTTAAACGAATTCTGCTTATTTTGAAATTTAACAATCCTATACGGCGACTTATAATCTGACAAATTTAATATGTTTAAGATTACCTTTCGACTGTCAATTAACTGTAACTTAACCTATATAGCGCGAAGCGAGCGAAGCAAAAAGCCCGTAAATCTATATAAACAAAATAATCCTATTATTATATACAGGCAATCGAAATATAATCAAAAATCTGCTAATGAAACCCAGAAAATTTCTCACAAATTTTCGCTAAAACATTTTGAAAGGACCATATAAAATGTGTATCACTGTATTTAAACTAACAATTTACTTACGTACAAATTTTTTCTATATTAATCGCTATTTTTATATACAATTACTACTAATTCAAAAATTTTAAACAAAAAGTAAAAAGGTAAGCTGAAACAGGCATACAGTGGAAGAGATGAAAAAAAAGAAAAATTGAGTCTTCAGGCAGCACGATAATGTTCAAAACTATATCCTCTCCAACCGAATGAAAGAAATTTAACGTAATAATGACTCGCAATATTGAGTCGGACAAACGAAAAGCAACGGAACTGGACGATGAAAAATGGGACAAAGGGAACATTTCAGAATCCAACGAACTCCCACGAAAAGGAAGAAAAAAAACAAATTAAATTTTTAGGCGCGAAGTTTGTCAGGGACGCTATCAGGATGCGAAGGCGAAGCGCCATTTTTAAATTTTATTTACAATGAAATTTTAAGGAATGAAATCGAAATTTGCCTGCAAACGGATAAACTTTGCATTTAGATATTTTAATAATCGAAATAAAATATTCATTAACGCTATTGGTTATTATACCGGGTTTTAAGAATTTTAATCGAAATACTAGCACGTGGGTAAGCCTCACAAAATATGATGTAAGACCACCGCTCGCCACCAGATGTAGTGATCGCTTTATTAATTTACTTTCTCTTCATTATTTACGCTTCTTTCTACTTTACTATCTCTATTCTCTCGGCTCTTTCTTTCATTTATCACTTTGTTTCTCTACACTCTTTTTGCCGTATCGTATAAATATCATGGTAGCGCGCCTAGACCTGACTCGAAAGACCGTTACAAAACAAAGGGGGAAGGGGGTATATTAATACTCTTTTTAACACTTATGAACGTTTTATTAATTCGAAAATGGTTTAGTTAAGTTAGGGGTATGCGAGTATGAAATTCTATTATAATAATTTAGGTCGGAGAGGGACACTTAATTAACTTTACGTTACATTTCGTCAACCTACGCGTAACGCGTTGCCTCAAGACTGACTCCGTTTGAGGGTAGTCCGCTCTTTGGGCCTCTGTCAGGACTACCAACTTACCCATTTTAAACAATTTACAATCTAACAAACATGCTTTCTCGTAATCTCATAATTATTAGTAAATGATTTACATTAAACATTATCTTAATTAAACAAAACATAAATTTATAATGTTATAATGTTATAATGTTTCAGACCAACAAAGACCCTAGGATCCACTCATGGCTGGTCTACCTAACTGTGTTCGTAATTGTGTATTGTGTATGTCCTCCGTGGTGGCGGAGGGGACCTACAATTTTACGTGGGTTCCGAACCACAAGAACATAAGAAATTTATGTAACAACTTCCTGTACACTGTGTACATTGGCAACAACCAATTTAGCAAAACTAATTAATTATCGATTTAAAACTAAAGATAGAATCTCTGGATCCAGAGGATCACGTCATAATAGACTACTATCCACAAATATGTTACACTCTATATCTATTTATAACCGACATGCAAATATATCAGATCCAGAGAATCCAGTCAATTTCATTACGGTATCCATCAGTACTAGTACCTTGTGACGAAAAATAAGTCACGGTCCATATCGATTGCGGACCAAGTCAAAATTTACAACTATATACATTACAATATATACACTTACGAGGAAAAGTGTAGGTGTGGCTGTAAAGACTGTACAGTAATGTAGAAATGTGTGTGCACCCATTTTGGGTCTCCCATTTAAAGGTGTTTGTGGGGCAAGTGAAGATCATGAGTTTTTCAATACCTCACAGTACCATGGGGGGCACCGCTCGGCAGAGGAATCTCTTTAAATGGGGTGTGTAAGGACAGAGAGTATCCCCTAATCCAAGACGCTGCCTCCCTATATCCCACAACACTTGTGTTGAGCTGTGGGATCTATCCCCACAAAGCCTTAATTTTACTACCTTAAACTATACCCTTTCTACCAACATATGCGTCTAATCGATTTTTAAACATGTTTATAGACGTGCTACTAATTACTTCTACCGGCAAACTATTCCAGCTATTTACTATTCTATGCGTAAAAAAGTTTTTCGCAACTGCTGTCTCGAACCTTCTTAACTAAGCATTACTACATATCATTCGTGTGTTTATGTGTGATGTGTATACGTTTTTATATCATTCGTGTGTTTATGTGTGATGTGTATGTGTTTTTATATCATTCGTGTGTTTATGTGTGATGTGTATACGTTTTTATATAATTCGTGTGTTTATGTGTGATGTGCATGTGTTTTTATATCATTCGTGTGTTTATGTATGATATTTATACGTTTTTATATCATTCGTGTGTTTATGTGTGATGTGTATGTGTTTTTATATCATTCGTGTGTTTATGTGTGATGTGTATGTGTTTTTATATCATTCGCGTCTTTATGTGTGATGTGTATGTGTTTTTATATCATTCGTGTGTTTATGTGTGATGTGTATGTGTTTTATATCATTCGTGTGTTTATGTGTGATGTGTATGTTTTTATATCATTCGTGTGTTTATGTGTGATGTGTATACGTTTTTATATCATTCGTGTGTTTATGTGTGATGTGTATACGTTTTCATATCATTCGTGTGTTTATGTGTGATGTGTATGTGTTTTTATATTATTCGTGTGTTTATGTGTGATGTGTATACGTTTTTATATAATTCGTGTGTTTATGTGTGATGTGTATACGTTTTTATATCATTCGTGTGTTTATGTGTGATGTGTATGTGTTTTTAGATCATTCGTGTGTTTATGTGTGATGTGTATGTGTTTTTATATCATCCGTGTGTTTATGTTTATAATTTTTTATTTTCGCTCACCCTGTATGTACAGTATATATATATATATATATATATATATTGTGGTGAACCACTTTTTTATTGCACTTATTGCACGCGCGGGTTCATTTGTTCAGGATGGTTCTGGTTATCACTCAAATGACCTGTCAATTTTATACCCATAATTTTCTTGGCTTACTCGAAGTTCACTTTTCATTTCAAACTTTCAACGTTAATTTCCCCTCAGCTTACAAGAGAGGCGCATTGCAAGGTAGCATAGAAATAACACACTCCCTCGTATAAATTTTACTTCACAAAATTTTAAGATTTCACTCGCAATTAATTCTGAATAAGTTTACAGAAGTACACTTACAATTTTGTTGGTCAGAAAAAATAATCAGAATTTCAAAAAATATTTCCAATTACTCGAATTCAGTCTCAAAGGGTTTATAAAGAGGGGTCTTTTTTTATATGACTTAAGAAATAGCTTATTCATTTTTTTTTGTTGTAGTTGAATAGTTAACGTCCGTGTCTCCGAGTCAGAGGACCAGGTTCGAATCATGTTGAGGGATAAATTTTGCATATATATATATATATATATATATATATATATATACCTTTGGTAACCTTTGGTTAGCTTCCGCCCGAATTTTTCATTCTGACGAAGGTCAAGCTTTTCGCTCCACCTTAGACCTACAGTTTAACGTGGAATCTGAACCACGCCCCATCAGCAGCCCAGCGTCTTAACCACTAGGCCACCTAGGGTACCCATTTATCTACCAACCACTTTCTTTTTTGTGTGAAAGGATGAACAGCTGGGTTTTGCTGCGCGCCGGCTAACGTCAGGTCTCGAACCAGGGGCCGATGGATTCGTAGTCAGCGACGCTAACCACTATACCACCGAATCGCTTATATACTGTGTATATATATATATATATATATATATATATATATATCAGAGCTATTTAAAATGATTCACCTGATTTCAAATGAGAATATTTTTTAATGTTACAAATACAGAGTAATTTATGATACATCAACCAAAAGAAAAACTGTCCAAATTTTGTCTCTCACCTCATAAATGCTCTATATGACTTCCCCTAGTTACACGAGCAACGTCGACACGATAGTCGAATTCCTCCCATACTCGCTCCAGCATGTCCGTTGTCACTGACTCTACGGCAGTAACAATGCGAGTTCGGAGCTCATCCAAAGATGTGGGCAACGGTGGCACGTACACAGTATCCTTAACGTACCCCCAAAGGAAGAAGTCGCACGGTGTAAGATCCGGCGACCTAGGGGGCCAGCTGTGGAGCACCAAGTCATGGGGCCCACTGCGACCAATCCAACGGCGAGTGAGCACTTTGTTGAGCAAACGGCGAACATCCAAATGCCAATGAGGCGGCGCCCCATCTTGCTGGAAAATGTAGTCGCCGGAATCTTCGTTCAATTGGGGAAATAACCAGTTCTGCAGCATATCCAGATAGGAGTGACCAGTCACTGTGTTTTCCATGAAAAAGAAGGGGCCGTAAACCTTTGCCCGGGAAATGGCACAGAAGGTGTTAACTTTAGGTGAGTCGCGCTCGTGCTCGATTGTTGCATGTGGGTGTTGCGTGCCCCATATGCGAAGGTTGTGATGGTTCACCACTTCACCTCGAAAACTGCAACACACAAAACGCCTTCTGCTGTGCGGACGTCATTTTCAAACTGACTGTTTGTTGCTAGGCTAGGCCACGGCGCGGTGACTTTGGAGCCCTCTCGCGGTGATCTTGTAAAACTCGGAGATTTCCTCTTTTATGTGGTGTATGCCCAGTTGATGCACGGTTGATAGGTACGGAAGTATTCTCAGTTGAAATCGGATGAATCAGTTTGAATAGCCCTGTATATATATATATATATATATATATATATATATATATAGAGAGAGAGAGAGAGAGAGAGAGAGAGAGAGAGAGAGAGAGAGAGAGAGAATTTCCACGGCCTCAAGTAGAAAACACAAACGTGTTATATTTTGCTTCCACTGGACAGACCTTGGTGTTTGAGATATACCATAATGCCAAGGTCAGATGTTTGCTATCTGAGTCAAAAAGAATCAGTCACCGGAGTGTCTACACACTAAAAATTTTAAGAAATATATATTAAGAAATATGTATATCTTAAATATATATATATAATATATATATATATATTATTTCCTTTCACTAAAAGAAAGGTTAAATTCTATATATGATTCAGAAATTTTATACAGGGTGGTCCAAAAGTGTCTATCTCTTTTGTTGAAATAATGATATTCCTATTTTATTTTCTACAGGCCATAGATGATGATGGATGTACAAGAACGTATGTTGGTAGTAACACTACGTATCAAAGGAAAGAAATGCAAAGAAATTCAAGAAAAATTCGAAAGAAGATTTCACAAACCAGGACCTACAGACGAAACAATTCGCGAGCTGGTCAATAAATTTAAAAGAACAAGATCTGTTCATGATGAGGCAAGATCTGGACGTCCAGGTACCTCTAAAGAAAATGTTGAATTGGTAAGAGATGCCTTTGAAACAAATCCTGGAGTGCCAACTCGCACAGCATCACGTGCGAGACTGAGCATACCACAAACGACTGTTCTAAAGATTTTAAACTCAACATTAAAAAAGAAAAGTTACCATATTCAAGTGCTACATGAGTTACACGAAGAGCAATATCGAAGAGGAGCCGCCAATATGCCTAGAATTGATGAAAAAAATTCATATCGAAATCTTATTAAATCACATTCTCTTCAGCGATGAGTGAGGCGACATTCCACACATGCGAAAAGGTTAAGCGACATAATTGTCGTATTTGGGCTAGTGAAAAACCAACAGATTTCTAAGAACGAGAAAGAGATTTTCCTAAAGTTAATGTCTGGTTGGGTATAAAAAGATCGAAGATTTATTGACCTTTTTCCTTTGCAGAAACTACAGTAACAGACCAATTTATCTTGACATGCTTCAGCAGTTTCTTAAACCCCAGCTTTGTTCAGATGACATTCTCGACACTCTTGTCTTTCAACAAGATGGAGCTCCATGTCACTATGCAAGCATCGTTCGGGCGTACCTTGATGAGTTCTTACCAAATCGGTGGATTGGACGTGGTGGAAACAAGCCCTAGGCAGCACGATCTCCGGATTTAACACCATTATACTTCTTTGCGCGGGGCTTTATAAAGTGTGAGGTTTACAAAACAAGAGTTACAGACTTGCAGGATCTGCGAACTCGCATTGTTGTGGCAATCGCTAAAATAACTCCAGAGATGCTTGAGAATGTGTTCCGCAATACACTGGATGGATATGAGATTTGCAGAGACACTGATGGAGTGATGGTGTTGACGTCAAATCTTAGACCTAAGTTTGATAAATAAATATACATCTAATTATATTACTACATTTTTATCCTAAAATAATATTATTTCAGCAAAATAGATAGGGAATTTTGGACCACCCTGTAAATGTGAAAAGTTTTCATTGTCGGTAAAATTTTATCTGAAATTGAGGAAATTTTTTCGTTTATGCCCGAGGAAAGTTTCCCAAATCCTTTTCGTGGAAACTTTATTGGGAATTTTACCGTAAAGAAACACCATTTATTAACGTCATATGAAATGTTTGATTATTTATTTATGACGAACGACGAGATTAAGCCTATTTCTTTGAATTCTAGAATCAATTTCGAGCTTTCTTCCGAGAAAACTTAGCTAAAAGTAAATATATTTTAGTTAAAAAAAATAATATTTGTTTCCGAAGGATAAGGTACACTACACTTTATTTCATCATGAACCAGAAATAGAGCATCGATTTCTTCCTACTTGCTGCTATTTCCAGTCTTATTCGCCGGACTGAAGTGTAAATTCTTTCAGAGTGAAATCCAAGATTAGTAAAGCGGGAAGACGCAATTACAGAGCCAAGAAGCGTTTTCCATGAAAAAATTTAACTTACAGTGAGAATTCTTGCAATGGTAATGCATCATTCTAACAAAAAATGTTCTCTGGAAGTTCTAAGAAACTTCAGAGGATACAAAAATTCACTACATCCAGTGTGAATGACTTGCTTAGCTCACAAGTCTTTGTAGCCCTTAAATTACTATACATACTGTACAAAGTTATTTTTAACTTAAAATATTTCACTAAGATTTAACATACAATATACCATAACAACATATAAAATCAAATAGCTTGGAGAGTTTATAACATTAAGCCTACGCGCTTGGATCAAACAAAAATAAGCTAGGTTTAAGAGTATGTTAGTCTAGTAACTTATTATTTTAACTTTTCCTCTATCTTACAGGGTTGTGCATAACCTTTTGGTAGGGAGTATAAACCAAAATAAACAAATGTACAAGAAGAAATAATATATCATTTGAAAGCTTTATTCGAACTGAATACAAAAACGTATCAATAACTCGTCTGCTTATCATTACCTTCACACACACTCTCAGACATTCAGGGTATGATTTCAGCAAACGTTGAAACAAATCCCAGTCATGTCCAAGTTCTTGGAGGAGAGGTTGAATGTGTTGAAGGAGGACCTCTTGAGAATATCGGTTGGACCAAGTTCCTGCAGCATCAGATCTTCCGCTTTGTTCTTGAAAATGGCCCCAAAATGCTCGGCTACGTTGTGATCAGGGGAATTTCCTGGCTATTGAGTCCAGTCAAAGAAAGCAATCCCAGAGTCTCTCAGAAGTTTTTGGGTGGCATTTGTACGGTGGCATGGGGCACTATCATGAATATAAGCCACTTCCGAAGTGTTTATTACATAGTGTGGATCCGAAAAGAAATGGAATGACATTTTCTGTAAGAATAGTCTGCCGATAATAAGCACGATCCCATGAAGAGCCTTCTTCTTTGATCTCCCAAATCATTTTGACAGCAGTGATGGATTGATGAAAATTGCACCTGCTTCCATTACCTCTCGATAGACATTTACTCGAATCCGGTCTATCATATATTGTTCTTCACTATCTCCAACGACACCAGCCATCGTCACCTTCAGTTATTGATCTGAAATTACATTGAAATTATCGATTAAAACATCATAACACATCTAATTTGGCAGTTCAGTAAAGTTTGTATCCCATTAACAAGACGTTATGCATAACCTCTCTGGGGTATTAATAAAACCGGAATTGGTTTGCTTAGATGTATATTGTATATTCACCTGCAGGTTTAAACTTGCATACATTCAACTAACTCATGTTGGAAAGAACTACATATACGTCTAATGAAAACGAGACGACCAGAAACATCTACATAATTAGTAAAGATAAATCTCGTCATATCATTTCATATCACATATGGAATCTATGGAGGAAGAGATTGTAGACACCAGTCGACCAGGGAATTATTCCGGGAGGAAGGTTGGTGGAGACAGGGAGTGCTGGAACTCTCGTTTCTCCTATCACTGTCCTTTTTAGCTGAGCTTTTTCTGAGTTTTATCCAGCCTGTGAGCAGTCCAGCATACTTTCAAACATACTTCTCCCTCTATTCTTCATTATACATACATGCATCTTACACACTACACACTGGTTTCAAATTTATATATATATATATATAAAAGGTATCGTGAGCCTCGGAGACCTTGATTTCGGCTCTCTCCTTCTTATATAGGGGAGAACATTTTTACGGGCTCTCGCCCTTGGTCCTTTCTGCATAAAAAATATACGATACTTTAGTGGCTTGGGCCTTATATGTTTTACAAAGGATAGTAAAACTAATTTTAATTCAACAGATTCTTTTTGTAGGCCTACCGAAGATCTATAAAGCAACGACGATTTCGTATTCGAGTAAACTTGTTGTACAGGGTATTCATAAAGTCCCGCAAGTTAATATATTACATGTACACTTCACCATATTCACTCGCGTGACTTTATGAACACCCTGTATTTACCATGAAAACAACTAAGTTGTTTTTTTATTTGTCCTTGTTATTAATAGGTGCTTATATTTCGATACGAAACTGATATAACTTTATTATGCAGGAAGGAGGGGCCAAGGGCGAATGTATCGGTTAAATTACATGACGAGTATGAAGCATGGAAGAAAATGCTTGAAAAGGAGGCTCGGGGTGGGGAAATAGGGAACAGAGTCGTAAGAGAGTTAACTGTAACTGATCACGGAGAGAATTTTGAGCGAGACAAAGTCCTATAACGCTATTTAATTAGGACAAAAGGGATTTTTTTGGGGGGGGGAGGTGCATAGAAAGGACTGACGTCCAAAGAACAATTGTTTACTTTTGTGAAATGAATTGATTTGAGAAATGTCTATTTTTTTTTTTTCATTTTTGAATTTCATATTCTTGGACGAAATCTAAAATGAGAAGATCCGACTCTGAAAAGTCAAATAATAATAATAATAATAATAATAACAATAATACAGGGTGTGTGTGTGTGTGTGTGTAAAGTAACGCAAATGAAGAGACAAATCTGATTTGAACTGGTTTAAACTAGTTTCAACTTGTTTTTTAACTCGTAAAAATATTTTCAACACCTCTTATAAACCTTATTATCATAAACAAAAATAAATAAAATAAACAAAATACTCAACACAAACATGCACAATAACACCAAAAGGTGGCTGAGCAACTATCTCTCAGGAAGATACTCACATGTCACATTTAATGGCAAGTCATCCAAAAACAAGCTTTTTCCGAACGGGGTCCCTCAAGGCTCTGTTCTCTCACCAACACTCTTCAACTTATACATGCATGACATTCCAACACCCATAGATAACAAGCTTACCTTATCATCATATGCAGATGATATCACTCTAACATCCACCCACAACAACATCGACACCGCTACAAATAACCTACAAACATACATAAACAGTATACAAGACTGGCTCACACACAATAGACTCAAAGTAGCGCCCACAAAATCAACCATCACCTTGCTTACAAGCAACACAAAAGAACACCAGGTAATTCCACAGCTTACACTAAACAACATCAACATTCCACACACTCACAGAACCAAAATACTTGGTGTCACATACAACACATCATTATCTTTTGCAAACCACATTCAGGACATTAAAACCAAATGTACGTCAAGACTTTACACGCTTAGGGTACTAACAGGCACAAACTTTGGACACCAGCAGGAAACAACATCACTCATATACAAACAATATATTCGCTCAGTTATGGACTATGCTAGCCCATGCTGGGCACCCATTATCTCAAACATACTCATAAACACCTTACAAACAATACAAAACAACGCACTTCGTATCATTACAGGATGCACTCAAACAACACCAACAGAACACCTGCACACAGAAACAAAAATACTAAAAGTTAGGGAACATTTAGACATGAGGGGAACACAATTCATGGCAGCAGCGACAACTAACCCACAACACCCTTGCCACTACATGTGCAATCATGCACCAACACCTCGCATCATTAAGGTAACACCAGAGAGACATTATAACCAAATACTCCATTCCATACCACGCCCCACAGACATCACACAGTACAGAAACACATACACACACCTAACCCACAAAGCACTGACACGACTCGGTCCGAATGCGGTCCTAGGTGCGAAGCCGCCACCCATTAACAGGTCAGAGATCAGCCTGAGCAGATCGGATCGAGTTAACTTAGCACGATTCCGATGTGGACATCACCCCAACTTACGGACATATAAACACAGACTAGACAACTCCATAGACGACACCTGCCACCTGTGCCAAGACACACCACAAACAATTGAACACATTATGACAGACTGTACCGCTCTAGCACAACAACGAACACAACACAACATCACTAGTGCGCTGAACCTCTGGTCCACTCCGGAGAGGGCGATCGGTTACCTGCGTGCCGCCGGCTTGCTCGATCAGGGTGGGCTGATCGGCTAAACAACAACAACAACCTTATTATTAAATATACAGTTGTTATAAAGTACATGTTGTACATTACAGTTGTTATAAAGTACATGTTGTACATTATAGTTGTTATAAAGTACATGTTGTACATTACAGTTGTTATAAAGTACATGTACTTTACAGTTGTTATAAAGTACATGTACTTTACAGTTGTTATAAAGTACATGTACTTTACAGTTGTTATAAAGTACATGTACTTTACAGTTGTTATAAAGTACATGTACTTTACAGTTATAAAGTACATTATATCAGAAAGTGAAAGAAACCGAATTAGAGGGAACTGAACGAGTAATGTTATAATAATGTAATAATGTTTCAGACCAACAAAGACCCTATGATCCACTCATGGCTGGTCTACCTAATTGCGTTCGTAATTGTGTATTGCGCATGTTCTCCGTGGTGGCGGAGGGGACCTACAAATTTACGTGGGTTCCGAACCACAAGAACATAAGAACATGAGAAATTTTTATAGTGGGCAAACTAGGGGCCACTTCGGCCCATCGAGGTGGCTCCACTATGTAAAAACTGCCTCTACATTGGCAACAACCAATTTTTACAAAACTAAATAATTATCAATTTAAAACTAATTAATTATCATTTAAAAACTAAAGATAAAATCTCTCGATCCAGGGGATCAAGTCATAATAGACTACTATCCACAAATATGTTACACTCTATATCTATTTATAACCGACATGCAAATATATCAGATCCAAAGAATCCAGTCAATTTCATTACGGTATCCATCACTACCAGTACCTTGCCAACCAAAAATAAGTCACGGTCCATATCAATTGCGGACCAAGTC
Organism: Bathynomus jamesi; assembly: GCA_023014485.1. Lineage (NCBI taxonomy): Eukaryota > Metazoa > Arthropoda > Malacostraca > Isopoda > Cirolanidae > Bathynomus > Bathynomus jamesi. The sequence goes on from JAJOZX010001807.1 coordinate 276,764, forward strand.
ACAATTTACAACCATATATACACTTAGGAGGAAAAGTGTAGGTGTGGCTGTAAAGACTGTACAGTAATGTAGAAATATGTGTGCACCTATTTTGGGTCTCCCATTTAAAGGTGTTTGTAGGGCAAGTGAAGATCATAAGTTTTTCAATACCTCACAGTACTATGGGGGGCACCGCTCGGCAGAGGAATCTCTTTAAATGGGGTGTGTAAGGACAGAGAGTATCCCCTAACCCAAGATGCTGCCTCCCTATATCCCACAACACTTGTGTTGAGGTTTGGGATCTATCACCACAAAGCCTTAATTTTACTACCTTAAACTATACCCAATCTATCAACATATGCGTCTAATCGATTTTTAAACATGTTTATAGACGTGCTACTAATTACTTCTACTGGCAAACTATTCCAGCTATTTACTATTCTATGCGTAAAAAAGTTTTTGGCAACTGTTGTCTCGAACCTTCTACTTGTCAACTTACACCCGTTATTTCTAGTCCTATTATATTGAGATATTTCGAAAAAGCTATGTTTATAATTTTGAACACCTGGATTAGATCACCCCTTAGCCTCCGAGTCTCGAGTGTAGTCAATTTTAACTCCTTAAGCCTATCCTCGTACGACTTTGACCTAAGCGACGGAATCATCTTAGTTGCTCGTCTTTGAACTCTTTCGATTTTGTCTATATCTTTGCGCATATGTGGATTTCAAAATTGGACCGCGTACTCCAAATGGGGTCTAACTAATGATTTATAAAGAGGAACTATAATATCGCGCGATTTGTACTAAAAATTTCGAGCTATAAAACCTAACACTTTGTTCGCTTTATTGACCGCTGCTGTACTTTGTTTCGCTACTTTTAAATCACCAGTGACTATAACTCCTAAATCTTTTTCCTGCTCTACGCTTGTTAACTCTTTCCCTGACATACTATACGCAAAATTACCGTTACCCGAACCTATATGCAAAATTTTGCATTTATCGACGTTAAATCTCATTTGCCATGTGACTGACCAATCAACGATTTTATTCAGATCTTCCTGGATTTTACCTCTATCTTCGTCATTAATCGCCCTACCACCCAGCTTCGTGTCATCCGCAAACTTTGAAACTGTACTGACTAGGCCGACATCTAAATCGTTAATATATATAAGAAAAAGCAAGGGGTCCAATACAGAACCCTGAGGAACGCCACTCGCTACATTAGCCCAACACGACTCCGCTCCATCAACGACCACCCTCTGTTTCCTACCTCGCAACCACTCTTCTATCCAATTTATTACTACACCCCTGATTCCATGAGCCTTAGCTTTTTCAATGAGTCTTTTGTGCGGTCCGGTGTCAAACGCTTTTTGAAAATCTAAATACACTACATCAACCGCCCGATGTCTATCGTAAACGTCAACCACTCTTTGGAAAAATTCTAAAAGATTAGTTAAGCAAGATTTGTTTTCTCCTAAAACCGTGCTGCGTATTTCTAACTAGTTAATGCAATTCTAAGTGTTCGACTATACGATCCCTAATTATTGATTCCAGTAGCTTACCTACAACAGACGTTAAACTGATTGGCCTATAATTTCCCGCCGCACCTTTATCGCCTTTCTTAAAGATAGGTGTTACGTTTGCTAACTTGAAATTATCTGGTACGCACCCCTCAGAAATAGACGCATTAAAAATCTTTGTTAGCGGCACAACAATGCTATCTTTTAATTCTTTTAGTTGTATGGGATATATGGAATCCGGCCCCGGTGATTTACGCGTTTTCATTTTATCAATCTAGCGCATTACCTCCCCTTCACTAACCACAATATTATCCAAAATATTACCATTATCAAAGGGTATTATGTCTATGACCGTAGGGATATTCGTTACATCTTCTATAGTAAAAACTGACGTAAAAAATTCGTTTAGCAAGGTAGCCATTTCCTTGTTTTCAGAAACTAGATCTCCGTTTACATTTTTCAACGGCCCCAAGACACTTTTTACTGGATTTCTATTGTTGACGTATTGAAAGAATCGCTTGGGGTTTTCTTTACCGTCACGAGCTATGGAGATTTCAAATTCGCGCTTGGACTTTTTTATTACACTTTTCGCTTCACGCCTTAGAGATATGTAGTTGTTTCGTAACCACAAATTGTCTTTACCGCACTTATGTAGCCTATAAGCCCTATCTCTACTCTTTATAATGTCTCCTACTCTAGACGTAAACCACAAGGGCTTGTTGTTTACTTTCGCACGCTTAATTTTGTACGGTACACATTCCTCATTTATAGTCCTAAATACTGTTTCGAACGATTCCCACATTAGTTTTGCGTTGGAGTTCCCCATTACGTTTTCCCAATTGACGTGTGACAATTTATTTCAAAATTTACAAAAGTCTGCGTGCTGGAAGTTAGGAATTTTAGTCGAGTTAGTTGGTTTCGAGTGACTTACTGAGAGGACAAACTCTACCATATTGTGATCGCTATTGCTTAACGGTTCTATTACTTGAAGATCAGTAATTAGCCTATCATCCGTAGTTATTACTAAATCTAAAATGCTGTCCAACCTCGTAGGTTCCCCAACCTTTTGCATACATACATTCCCTGCCAGAAGTGGGATGTTTAGTAATTATATCAGAAAGTGAAAGATACCGAATTAGAGGGAACTGAAAGAGTAGTATGCATGCATACATACATTCCCTGCAAGAAGTGGGACGTTTAGTAAATGTCATAAACGTTTTATTTGAGTTTTAGAAAAGTTTATAATGTTTACTAAACGTCACCTTTCTTGCTAGGTTACCCAATAACCCATTTCCCATTCTTAATGGGGTGGGCACAGCGCTTGTGCTCAGAACTGAACACTCAAACTATACACACAAAATTACAGAGGGAATACCACCGGGAATAAGGTACCACCCCAACGCCAGGGATCCAGTGTTACCTTTCATCAGGGCCGAACCTTGGGGAAAATGGTGCCTTGTGCGAACTTTATATTCGACTCCTCCACCCGCCTGTATTTTAGTGTGGTCTTAAAGAAGGTTTTAAAATAGCTAGGTATATAATTTTCAAAATTTTTATTGAACTTGCATTACAGTCAGGCCTGGATTAACCATTAAGCAAAAAAGCACGTGCTTAGGGTACCAAGGGAATGGGGCACCACAGAGAAAACTTTTTAAAGTATAAATAAAGTTATAAGTAGGCAACAATAAGCATTATTTTGCATCTTTTGATCCATGTATGTTGAAATGCTATGTATCTTCAAGGTTAGAAAGCAATGGAATAAAAGATGTTTTGTTTCGTACAAATAATGATATTTCTTCATTAGAATTTCTTTTTTCAAAAATTGACCACCAACATCGATTTCTGTAGAAAGAATCGTTTTCAATAAATTTTTGTATTTGCATTTTTCCCTTATAAGTTTTTTAAAAAATGAATAAAAAAGTGTTGAAAATTTGCATTTTTCCTGTTGCCCTAGTTATAAGTAAATAATTTGCTTATATTGCTTACTGCTATTTAGTGTTAAATAAATAAAATTAAAAAACAGGCTATATTTAATATAGTTGTGGAGTCTGGCCTGGGGGATGGCCTGGAAGAAAACTGAATTTTTAATCTATTATTTCACATTCACCACTTATTGAGTCTTAATGTCTTGTCAGTTAGACAATGGAAGGGTCGAGGGGGAACCATTGTTGGGCTGTGCTTAGGGCATCAGTTGGCCTTAATCCGGCCCTGATTACAGTATAAAAAGATATTACAGAAACATTCAGAAGGAAACGTTTCGTGTTTTAGCCACAGCAAATCATCTCGTTCTATCATTTGCTCTGCTTGAACCCACGTTTTATATGAATTAAAATGACTTAGTCAGGGAAATATCTGCAAATTTGCCTTGACAGTGGTCAAAAGCTTAAATTTTGGTACAGATGTTCTATGAGGTCACTGAAAATTTTTTACCTTAAAGGAAAAGGTTCCAAGGTCAAGGGCAATCAAGGTTTTAAGGTCAAGTGCTAAAAATGCCTCTAGATCGGTTTCTCAAAGGTCTAGAAAGCTAGTTCCGGTGTCAAAATGATCTTTGTAGTGAAATAAAGGCATCTTATAGGACACGTGCAACCCCTCAGGTCACCAGGTCACATACATGGTCATATTGTCAATCAGGTGACCACTATGCCGTGTGACCTATCATATCAAACGTCTCGATAAGACAAAGTTAATTTATGATACTTGTGATGACCTGAACTGTGACTAGCTTTTTCGACAAAAAGGAAAAGAAATCCATCGTGTGATATATCATACTGGAGAGCTCAATCAAACGAATTGGTTTGTAACATTTTAATTGACATAGGGAGTGCCCACGACTACAGAACTTCTATTAGGCGTTCGTGAAGGTCATAGTCATGAGCTCACCTGTTCATCTTTACTTCTCGCAGAAACAAGTACACAGCAGAATGCAGGCGAGTGCAGGAATGACATGGTCTCTTACATCTGCACTGCTAAGGTGGTGCAAGAGGTGGCTGGGCCATTCAACGGGGGCTCCAGGAGGGAGTGTCTAAGGCCTTTTTCCATCAGTACTCTTCTGGAGATGACATTTCCAGAAGAGGAGTGCCACTTCTCGCCCAGATGAACGCCTGATAGAGAGCTTTGTTAAATTGGAGTTACAAAGCATCCATTACTGGTTTGGAGCATTCTACGTTTTGGGTTTTATAGAGGACAAAACCTCTCCTTGTATACATCCTTTGTGATGTATACAAAGAGATTGACTTGTTTCAGCCCAAAGGCTTTGTCGTAAAAGCGGCACACGAATCATTGAAGGGTTTAAAAGCTTTCACCCCTATCTCTGATCGGGGAGAGATCTTTAATCGTCAGGTCTTTCATCGTCTGCGTCATTTTTTCACCGAAGTTCCTCCATACGTTCCAAGCCGTAACCTTTCCTTTCCTGAAGAATGGCGACACGGTATCGCCTCCGGTGAAAGCGTGGAAGAATGGGAACGCACGATCCATATCTATGTCCAAACCTTCGACCAAATCATTCAGACAGCATTGCATCAAGCTTTAGCTCCTCCCGAGCACGAACCATACTTCAACGCTTGAAGAAAGACTATCCATTTGTCCGTACAAACCAACCGTCGCATCAGTGTCCATGGAACGAATCTAAAAAAATAGAACAAAATGAGTGAATACACAATTAGGCCTTTTACTATAATAGGATAATAAAGATGAATCTAAATAATGGCACGCGATTTAGAATTCTCATAAGAAATTAATGATGAAAAGAAAAGACGGATTACCTTATATTTTATCACTAAATGACCTTCTGCTGTGACATGGAAGAGATGTACGGCAATACGAGTGTCAGCCTGTTCGTGGTCACAAGTTGACATGGCGGATACTGGTGAAGTACTTCACTTCCTGCAAATAGAGGGAAAATATATTACAGGATGAAGAATAGACGCAGCTGATGTATAAATGCATAATGTTGTCCTGTTGTTTTGAAAGTATCAGACCTAACTATTCCATTGAAATTTCCATTGAAGAAGTCGTATTATACTTTTTATGGTTCCCACAAGCCAATCGAACTAGCCAGTTCCAACCACACACCACACACACACACACACACACACACACACACACTCTATAATATAACTGAGGCAGAGTCTGTAAAAAAAATTATTTCAAAAGCTTAAATCGGATACCGAAGATTTTGAAAAGCAATTATTAAGGCAGTGAAAGATTAATATTTATTTTAAGTTCACCAGGAACTTTTGTGAAGCTTAACAGTTTACCCCCCCCCCCCCCAATTACTGGGGCCTAAGGCCCCAGCACCGCAGGTCTGGCTAAATGGGCCCCTAGTGCCCACTTCAGCTAGAAAAGAACGCAACAACGAAAATCTTAAGCTTCACATCTGAACGCATTGTATCAAAATTTGTGAAGCTTGAGATTTTCATGGCTGCGTTCTTTTCTATAGTTTTATTGACCGAATAATTGACTCGCCAGTAATTAGGGGTCCGCACGCATCCGAATTACTGAGACCGAAGGCCCCAGCACCGCAAGTCTAGCTAAATGGGCCCGTAGGGCTCATGCACAGTGTCTCAACTGCAATACCCATGCACAGTGTCTCAACTGCAATACCCATGCACAGTGTCTCAACTGCAATACCCATGCACAGTGTCTCAACTGCTAATTATTCAAGATAATAAACAGGACAATATGTGTGATTAAGATAAAGCACAGTATTATTATTTCGCCCAGTTTAAATATAAAATACAAAATACTTTATTAAATAAATATTTTAATTAGGAACCCCTTTAGTAACCAAAAAAAGAAAATGGTGATAAATAGCCTTCCAATTGCATTTTTTATAAATATTGTTTATAATATTAAACAAGTTAAAAATCTTTATAATATTGACTCGTTAATTTTATTTCAAATATTATTATAAAATATATATATTACTTTCGGTGTTAGCATCGTGACCGAAAAACTAGAATAATTATCTGTCTTTTACGATTTTCGGAAATTACGGTCGAAAAATTTCAATGAAATTATTATGGTAATATAAACAACCAAAACGATTATAAGTTTTTCTGGTAAAATTATGCCGAAATTCTCCGAATTCTCAGAGAATATTTTCACACCCTGGTAAACATAGGCGTACGGACTAGGGTGGGTGAGGTGGTGGGGGGGTCTGGGTTAGCGTTAATTTTTTCGATGATAGAATATGCAAAGAAAAATGTGTATATTTTATAACGCTCTGTGAATATACTCGTATGCCTATTATTGCCACAAAATCTTTCATTTCCTTTGCCAAGTTCATTATGTCGGCATCGGAAAATTCGGGGGCACCTTGGAAGAAATTTTTCGGACAAATTGCGAACCCCACCCCCCGATAAAATGAAGCCCGTACACTTATGTTAGTTAATTAAATTATTATCTTATGCAATTTAATTAATTTGCATGCATTTAATTTGTAATTGCGTGCAAGTGAAATTTGCAAAGGGTCGATTGTTGATGTGACCAAGGATAAAGGAAGTGATAAACGTTTGTGACAAAATGATGCGACTTCATATTTCCGGTAAAAATTTGGCGAATTCTCAGAAAATATTTTCGCATATTTTCTATTAAATATTCATTATTTTCCCATGCAATTGAGATGATTTGCGTGGCTTCCAACATGTTGCAAACCTGTCATGATCGATGGTCGATGTGTCCAAGAAAGACAAAAGGAAGAAAAACAAATAAATGGAAGGAGGAATGTGAAAAAAGAAAGAGAGAATGAGTGTGACTATAGAAGGGGACAATTGTCCGGTCTCAACCATGGTCTTATAGACGTTTAGAGCAAGCTCTCTTTGAAGGTTTGTAGGTGCTATGAACGCTGGGTCCAGTAACGCTACAGGGAGGTCAGCAGGCTTCTTAAAAAGTGACAAAACACCAACGATCAAAGGACGACACATTCTCCCAGGGCAGAGGAGATAAATTCTTTATTACTAAGAGTCCATTTCGTCATATAAAGAAGAAGAGGGAAAGCAAAAGGCGAAAATGACGACCGCTTAGGCTATCTCTAATTCCTTCAATCTCCTATCACTGTCTCAATGCCCTTAGTTGGACGAAGGACGTAAAAGAGATAAACCAATCAACTCTCCTATCAAACCAAACCCAGCAAAGAACTGCCCCAAGCCATTCTGAGAAATGGGGAGAGGGTTGCAGGAACGAGCCCGCTCCACGTAATTATTTATGTCTCTCGAACCAGTTCTTCCTTTAAAGGAGATTTGTCTTTCCCGGTTGGTGGCGTTACCGCCCATTTCAGTGCCCTCAGTTGGACGAAGGGCGGAAAATGGAACAACCAACCAACGCTCCGATCAGACTCTACCACACATTTGTTCCAAAACTGCTTTTTTATTGCATTTTATAACTATCAATGAAGTAAAATTTATATACAGGGTCATTGAAAAAGAACTCCGGGGTTTCAAACTTCAATAATTTTTTAAATACAAAACCAAAAGCAGTTTCCTTTGTTAGAAAATTTAATTATAACAGTCTTTTTTCATTCCGAAGCATGTCAGAATACGATGCACTTGTTACTGTAATTCCACGCTCTAGATAATGTTCAAGGTTATCATTATCGTTATTTGTATTCTGACACGCTTCGGAATGAGTTAAAGCGAGCAATTCGCACAAAACAGAAAGGGAGATTGTTGGAAAGTGTTATTCTGTTACACGACAATTCGCGCCCTCATACCGCTGCACAAACTAGAAAATGCCTTCAAGAACTTAAATTTGAAGTTCTCGACCATCCAGCCTACAGTCCAGATCTGGCACCTTCGGATTTTTACCTGTTTGGACCACTAAAAGACGCTTTGAGAGGTCAGCGATTCCAAGGCGATGGTGACCTGAAGGAGGCGGTGCATGACTGGCTACGTACACAACCAAAAACATTCTTTTGTGATGGCATTAGGAAGCTTGTAGATCGCTGGACTAAGTGTATGGAGAAACAGGGAGACTATGTTGAGAAGTAATGTGTTTATAATCTATCAGATGTGAAAATAAAACTGTGATACTAAAAAGTGTGGATACTTATTGAATTACCCTCGTGTGTGTGTGTGTGTGTGTGTGTGTGTGTGTTTGCAGTTAAAATGTATATATGTATGGCATGCGAAGGTGCCTCCTCAGGGCATTGGTTTCTGCTCGTATGTAGGAGAATTACGACTTCTGATTGATCGAGGTCCATGGTGTAGTGGATAGCATATCTGACCGGCAATCGGATGATCCCTGGTTCGGTTCCCGGGTGGTACCTCATTTTTCATTTGTTCGTTCTCCCTCCTCATCTTGTGCGGAACGCTCTTTACACAAGCGTCGTTCTTTACATATATATATATATAATAATAATAATGGGCAAATAAAGATAGCGATCTTATAAGTACTGACACAATTTCGCCAGGCGAGGTGTGAGACGGTCTCGTGATGCCTCTAGTGATATTGTTATTATTGTTATTATTATTATTATTATTATTAATAATATTCTCGTGTCAAATTTTTTCTATAATTCAAAGGGAAAATTGAATAATCTAAGTAATTTTAAAATTTTTACATTGTTAGTTTGGTTTCATATATTATATATTATTATATATTATATAATATATAAATATAGAATATAATATACGAATATATTATATATTATACAGGGCGTTCATAAAAGATCTGAACGATGTGATTCATTAATATTTTTCATACTAAATAAGTTATAAAGCATAAATGATGTGTAAGAGATAGAGCAACTAATAAAGTTTTTTTTGTACAAGACCAAGGTTGTCAACATCCATGAACTACGAATCAGAATCAGGGATGCAATAGCGATGGTCGATGCTGGTATGCTTGAAAGCGCATGGCGAGAAATTGAATATATTGGATGTTGTACGGGCGACCAATGGCGCACATGTTGAAGTTTATTAAACAGATATGTAAAAATTTAGCCGTGCGGAGTCACATGGACAAATTTGTTTCTTTGTATGTTATTGGGTTATCACATTAATAAAGATTGAACTCGTTCAGATCTTTTATGAACATCCTGTATATTGTTATATACAAAGGACACCAAACAGCAACAGACCGGCTGGTCCCTACGAGGCTGTCTGTTTAAAAATAAAGGTTAAAAGAAGTAAAAGAAAATTTAAAGACAAGTGAATTTTAAAGCAAAGCGGAGAAAAGAGGTTGAGAGGTAGGAAAAAAGAGGTTGAGAGGTAAGAAAAAAAGAGGTTGAGAGGTAGGAAAGAAATTTAAAGTGAAAATTTTAAAATACAGTGGAGGAAATCCAAGTGACAATTCTACATTATTTCTACGCGCTAACAAATGCTTCCAACTGCGAGTTTAATAAGGCAAGATAAGCATTTAGTTTCTTTTTAATTAAAGGATTCGATCGAATTGCTTTGAACTACTGCTAGCTGGCAATCCATTCCACAAATTAACTATACGATTGAAGAAAAAATGTTTAGTTTCATTAGAATTAAAATGTTTACCCACTAATTTCGGATCATTACCGCGAGTTCTATCTGCATTCCTGACTGTGAAATTTTTTTTTCGCGTCGACATTATCAAAACCTTTCAGGGGCGGATCCAGAGCACAATTTTGAGTAGGAGGGGGGGGGGGGGCAGTCACCTTCCAGAACCTGAGATTATAATACATTGGCAGGCAACTAGTGTAACAGAATTGCCAACGATTATCACATGTTCGTTGTGCCTATAAAGAATGCATGAAGGTATCTATTTTTGGTCAGAGATGTCAATTCCTTAAGATGACAGAAAGCTCCAGTGAGACATAAAATTAGCTCAACAACATTTACTGTACATTACTATTTTATTAAGTATCATTATTAGGGGTAATTAAAGAAAAATATATATTAAATGGACCACTTTTGAACATCAGTGTTCCCCTATATGCGCTTTTTGTAACAGCGATTATTTATATAGGATACTTCACTCTGATTTTGCATTGTTCCTTCTTTATGTTTCTGATCTCCTTCTTTCTTTTACTTTCTCTACCTTTAAGGTTTAGAGACTTCATGGTTTGTGGGGCGATCGCCCCCCCTCCTCGCCCCCTCCCTAAATCTGCCCCTGAAACCTTTAGTCATTTTAAAAACTTGGATTAAATCTACTCGAATTCGCCTTTTTACGAGTGAGAATAAATTTAACATTTCAAAACGGGCAGCGAATGATTTGTTTTTGAGTCTAGGAATCATCTTAGTATGCCCATCGCTGCACTATCTCCATTCTATGTCTATGTCCTGTCGTAAATATGGGGACCAGAATTGAACATAGTATTCCAGGTGGGGACGTACTAAGGAATTATATAATGGTAGTATTGTTTTCTCCGACTTGAAAAAATTTGCGCTAAATTTCCGCCGCCTACTCGAGTAATTTACTAATATCTTGTTGAATCTACAAACGTTCTGCCGCTGATTTTGTTCGTCCCCCTAATTTGGTATCATCCGCAGATTTTGAAATTATACTCTTAATTCCCAAGTCAATGTCATTGATATAAATAATAAAAAGAATTGGTCCCAGAACTGATCCTTGAAGCACGCCCCATCAATTCCGTGAGAATGAAGTTTAGCTAATAATCTTCTACGTGGCACTTTATTTTTGAAAATCGAAATATATAATATCTACTGTTATACTCTCGTCATATATATATATATTTACACTATCATTAAAGAAGTCGAGCAAATTAGTAAGACAAAAACGCTTACGTCGAAAGGCGTGTTGAGAATCTTTGATTAATTTATTAATTTTAAGTGATTGACTATTTTGTCCCAAATGATCGTCTTCATAAACTTACCATTTACTGAAGTGAGGCTGATGGAACGATAATTTTCCGGAAGCGATTTGTCTCCTTTTTAAAATATTGGTGTAATGTTTGCAAATTTCCAGTCGAGCGGATCTTCTCCAGACTGTAATGAGTTATTAAATATATATGTGAGAGGAGGGACTATTGCGCAGTCCGTAGGTAGAGCTTATCTGGACCGGGAGTTTTATTAGGATTAATTTTACTTATGGCTGAGAGCTCTTCACTTTCACTAATGGTAAAATCGTGAAGCTTTAACTGATCATCACTGAACATGATTACGGGGACGGAAATGTTGTTTATATTTTCGTTAGTAAACACGGAAGAGAAGATTTATTAAAACTTCCGTCATTTGAAAGTCATCGTAAATATTGTAATTTCGTTGTTTTCGCCTATGAGTGGACCAATAGTCCGCAAAGCTACTTTGTTTTCCTAACACAATTATAGAATTCCTTCGGATTCGATTTAAGGTTCACTATATAATGCTCATAGTTAGCTTAATTTTTCTAAGTTTTTTACTTCGCCTTCTCAATAGCTTGTAGGCATTTTCATCGGACAAATTATTTGATTGATACAGTTCCGCATAGAAGATTAATTGCGAAGGTTAAAGCGCACGGTATACGCGGTCAGGTAGCTAACTGGTTAGAGGAATGGCTTCGTGCCAGGAAACAAGGATTGTTGTTAATGGTAGGGAATCGGGGTAGTTGGATGTAGGTAGCGGTGTCCCTCAGGGTTCAACGTTAGGCCCATTGCTATTCGTAATCTACATTAACGACATAGATATAGGATTGACCAGTAACGTGTCAAAATTCGCGGACGATACTAAAATAGGCGGTAAAGTTCTTAACGTGGACGATAGAAATAGGCTCAAAGACGATGTAAATAGGATTATGGAGTGGATGGATAAGTGGCAGATGCAATTTAACGTAGACAAATGTAAAGTTTTGCATATAGGTTCTCGTAACAACAATTACACGTACACGATGGATGATAGACAGTTAGCGAGCGTTGACGAGGAAGTAGATTTAGGCGTACGCGTATCTCAGGATTTAAAAGTTAGGAACCAGTGCCTGGAGTCTTGCGCAAAAGCTAATACGATGTTAGGCTTCATAGCGCGTAATTTCGAATTTAAATTGAAGAATATTATATTGCCCCTTTACAAGTTCCTAGTCAGGCCTCGTTTAGAATAGGCTGTTCAGTTTTGGTGCCTGTATTTGCTTGAGATATTGATAGGTTGGAAAGGGTTCAGCGACGCGCCACGAAACTAATTCCGTCACTACGCAACAAGTCTTACGAAGATAGAATTAAAGAGTTAGACTTGCATTCACTCGAAACTAGGAGATTAAGGGGAGAGCTTATTGAAGTTTTCAAAATCGTTAATAAAATCGATAACGTAAATTTTGACAACCTGTTCACTTTCGATAATAGCAATACTCGTAATAACGGATTTAAGTTGCGTGTCAGACGTTTCATTACTAACATCGCTAAAAACTTTTTTACGTTTAAAGTAATTGATAAATGGAATAATCTTCCCGCGTCCGTCGTAAACTCTACCAGCGTTAATATGTTTAAAAACCGTTTAGATAAGCATTTTAAAAATATTAACGTTTAAAATAATAAAACAATTAGCAACAGGAGCTCTGGGGGTAATGGTCGAAGATGAGTCTGTTGACGATTAATGCCAGTTTGTGATATGCCAGCGTGTGATATGCTAGCAATAAAATTATAAAAAAAAAATTAGACTAACACGAACTTAGATGTAGCTCGTAGCTTAAATAACCCACTTTTTGTTATACTCTTCATACTTTTTTTTCTTATCCTCTCTTTACTTGCATGTCTATAGTTTGCATGGTGACAGTGTTTGAGTTAAGACTGTGTTTGCATGGTTTGTAAGCGTTTTTAGTTTACTTCTTTTCATCTTTCACCCCTTTCCTATTCTCTTCGACTATTTTTCCAACTTGTCGGCAGTGGCCGGCGGATGATGATGGTGAGTCTTTCTTTCTTTTTCTGAATGAATATTAACCCACGAATGATAAGTTTTGCTACTTACTTAACTCCTTATTCTCTTCTTTTAACCCACTACTCTCTCCTTTCTCTCGGGCTAACCTTAGAGTGGACCTTAGGGTCTTTGCTAGCCTTAGCTTTTGTAGACCTGTAGATCTGTAGATAATTCGCATGAACAAGTTCGTAACTTGCATCAACTATTAATTCCTGAGCCAGTTATCATTAGTGACAGTCTGAGAGGGAGGCCTATATACTAAACCTATAATTAATTTCTTTCGTGAGTTGACTTTGATTTCAACCAACGTCGCATTTATATTATCAATTTCTGCAATATTTTTAATTAGGTTTTTTAAGTGTAACCAAAAGTATAGTATTTTATCACCATCCCTTCTTTCTACGTAGTCTATCACTGTTAAACATCTGATCATAACCTGGGATATGATATTCTCCGAGGAAATCTCTACTCTCTGTATTTAACCAGGATTCAGTAATTGCTACAATTTCAAATTTTTGGTCAAGGACAATACTAAAGAGTTCATCAAACTTAAATCTTAAAGTTTGAGTATTAATATAAAATACATTTATAAAATCTTGAGTACTATAGTTGAATCTCGAGGTTCTTCGAGGAGGTACTAATATATAATATATGAGTATATACAATATATAATGCGCCTAGGTGGTGTAGTGGTTAGTGTCGCTGACTACGAATCCATCGGCCCCGGATCGAGACCCGATGACGGCAGGAGGCGCGCAGCAAAACCCAGCTGTTCATCCTTCCACACAATTAAAAAAAATTGGTTGGTAGATAAATGGGTACCCTGGGTAGCCTCGTGGTTAGGATGCCGGGCTGCTGGTGAGGCGTGGTTCGGATTCCACGTTAAACTGTTGGTCTAAGATGGAGTAACAAGCTTGACCTTCGTAAGAATGAACAATTCGGGCGGAAGCAAAACCAAGGTTATATATATAAATTAGAGATGAAGGCACAGATAGAAGGACAGAAACCAAAGGAGAGCAATTTCGAAATTAAAGATTTGTGCCAGATTCGCTCCTCCACCAAGCCAGACCTAGAGGCGAGGCCCACCAGCTTGACCTTCGTGTGAAGAGAGACCAACGCACGGAACTGCAACGAATTAAGGAGGTATATACTGTATATTATATATATACACCCGAACTAACAATTGCGTGTTCGATATTAACATTGGTTGTGATAGAAGTTATACAGGGTGATTCACTCGCTGGTAGCCCCACAGTATCGCTAATATATCCGCTGGGCCTACCAGCGAGTGAATCATCCTGTATAATTTCCATTCATTTAGCTCCTGGTGACTTTCCTTTCTTCAGCTTGCGTATATGTATGTATGTATGTTTGTATGTATTATTATTTCAAAGATTTTAAAAGCTTAACTGTTTCTCTGTGTAGTGAACATTTGTACAGTAATTATAAAAAAGCTTTGCTTCCAAGAATTAGGAATAAATCCTTTATACAGGGTGTTTATAAAGTAACGCGAGTGAAGAAACAAATACGATTTGAATTATATTAACAGTGAACATGGACGAGTAATATTTATTACATGTACTTTATAACAACTGTAATGTACAACATGTACTTTATAACAACTGTAATGTACAACATGTACTTTATAACAACTGTAATGTACAACATGTACTTTATAACAACTGTAATGTACAACATGTACTTTATAACAACTGTAATGTACAACATGTACTTTATAACAACTGTAATGTACAACATGTACTTTATAACAACTGTTTATTCGATGATAAGGGTTATAAGAGGTGTTGAAAATGTTTTTACGAGTTAAAAACCAAGTTGAAACTAGTTTAATCCAGTTCAAATCGGATTCAATTTCAATTCAAATCCCTCTGGTGGACAACGGGCTTAAAACGGAACAACCAACTAATTAACACTCAAATGATGTGGAGCAACCTGGTGAAGCGTCTGTTGGGCAACCGAGTGTTTCAGAAATTGTGTCGTCCCGGATTGGATTTTACCGGAGGTAACCGGGGACTCACTCTCAGTACCGGAAGATTTGGATAATTGGTAAAGTTTATTGCCTGATTCTAAAATTGGTTATGAAGAGAGTTGGGCAGTAACGTCGTTACTAACGACGTCACTTTTTAGCAGAGCTGGGCATTTGCGGCATATTTTGCGGTACTGCGGTACTTGCGGTACCACCGCACTACCACCCCGGGCCCCCATAACGCAGTACCGCAAAGGATCGCTGAAAGTACCGCAGTACCGCTACCGCATTCAAATTTCCGCGTACCGGTTTGGTACCGGTTTGGTAGTGCAGCAGTACCGCAGTATCGCAATATGCCGCAAGTGCCCAGCTCTGCTTTTTAGTAACGTCAGTGGTAATGACACTACTGTGCAAATTTGGTAACGTTTTTGGTAACGCCGTTAAATTTTTAATCAAAACAACGCGTTACTCGTCACTTTTAAAGTTCAGTAGAATTATACTTAAATGTATAAAATAACCAATAAAATAACCAATAGCAATTAGTATAATATCTACTTACAACAATAACAACCCTGTCTTATTATTTCGCACTTTTTTTATACAGGAAAGACGGGCCAAGGCCGAATGCCCTCTTCTACCATACAAGAAAAAGAAGAAGAGAACCAAAATCAAGGTCCAGGGTTTTGGAGATGCCTAGACACTCTGCGTTTTAACCCATTATTGCCCAGAGGTCTTTGCCGAGACTGATTGGAGGTCATAGACAGGGGGAAAGGTAACCAACACTGGTTATAAATGAAATGTTAAGATCACAAAGTAGACTGAAAAACTCACTGGGCGAAACTCATAGATCACCGTCTTAGAGCACGTTCCTCGTCATCTACGTTTGGAAGGCTTACGTAAGTTATCACTGTAAACAACTGATCTTGTTATAAAACCTTAAACAACACTTCGGAGTATGAATAGTTTTAATTCAAACCTGAAATTACTAATCGCAGTTAGAATGAGGCTTTAGTACATTTTTACGTAAGAAATGTCTTTATTTACAAATTTCGATATGAACATTTATAGACGCAGAGTCGCAAACTAAATATAAAATATACAGTTACTAGATCTTTCGTAAATATTTATTGTATACTACAGTGCCTAAATATAGAAATTATTTTCAAATGATTGCTGTTGCGTCATCACTGTAAACACACCAAACTATAAAGCTTAAGGACTTAAAATGATAAAATCCTTATATACTCACATGTTTGTCTGTCACATAGTGTACTCTTTGTAAACATTGTATCCGTTGTATATGTTCTTTATTGATTCCTTGAATATATATATATATATATATAGAATACGTTCCTCTGTTAAAGGTCTGGATCGGCTAAAAGTCTGCGAAGTGTATTCGCAGAAACATGATATTCTTTTTAATGTTACAAAAACTAAGGTTATGCAATTTCATCATAAAAGCTATAATCAGCCAGCTGAAACGTGAAGTAATTGAGGAAGTACAAGAGTTTAAGTATTTGGGTCAAACTATTACCAGTGCCTTGAGCGATGACTAGGATATAAGAAAACAATCTCAAAGCCTTTGTGCTAAAGCGAATATGACTATAAGGAACTTTCGGTTTTGTACAAGTGAAGCTAAAGACACTCTCTTTCGTACTTTCTGCAGTCACATATACGGACAACAACTCTGGGTAAATTATAAAAAAGGTTCTGGCAGAACTCTAAATTTGCCCTACAACAGGTCTTTTAGACTCTTACATAAATTACCCCCGAGATGCTCAGCTTCGCAAATGTTTGCTACCCTCAATGTCCCAAGCCTCCCAGAGATAACAAGACGTGCTCAATACAGTCTAATGCAAAGAATTAAAAAATCAACCAACCCGATTATCCACGCTATCCATGAATCCTGCCGTTTATCCTCTAAGCTATAGACTTTTTGGTACGAAAACGTCTGCCTGTAGCTCCACTTAACTTTGACATTACTGTATTATTTCTGATCAATTGTATATATTTTTATCCTTCGTATGTGAACTGTCATTGTATTAATAATATTTGTCATATGGACTATAGTCTGCCAATAAACCTTTTCATTTTCATTTTCATATGGATATATAATTTCTTTAGTGAGCGGTGGCAAGTCGTTACAGTACAAGGAGTATCTTCATCAGAATCAGAGGTCCTCAGCTCGGTACCACAAGGAACAGTATTAGTTCCACTACTCTTCATAATCATGCTAACTGACATAGATGAGGACGTTACCAGAGACAGACAGCACAGTAACATCCTTTGCGGATGACACAAAGATCAATACAAAAATAAGAAACCCAGAAGATATAGGATCTCTACAAACAGTGGCGGACTGGCTCATAAAATTTTGTCTGCCAAAGGGGTCAGGGGGCCCATAACCCCATTACATAATTCAATTCCAGTCCTATCCTAATAGGCCTATTTATGAGTTAAGTTTGTTTAAATAAAAAAAAAGTTAATATTTTTTTATAAATTTATTTTACCAATAAGTACAAATATTTTACAAGTACTGCCTGCATATACATACATACATACATACATACATGCAATATTAAGAGTAGTTTTTTAAGTTCATTACTCGAGTTTGCAAATCGGTCTATTGTAGTTCCCATGTCTAACTCATCCAACATGACCTTTTCTATAGTCAACATGTATACATCCAGATTCTCCTCCGACAAAGAATTTCGTAATCTTGTTTTTATTATTTTAAGCTTAGAACATGCCCATTCACACTGAACTTGAGTCACAGACAGTGTACAGATAGCTTTGTACATTTGGTAAAGATTATCATATGCCTTGTCATTAAGTCTGTTTGATGCAAGAATATACAGAACACATGATGGACAATTGCCACAAAATTTAGAGCATGAATTCATTTTACTGCTGCTCTCTGCATTATCATCATTCAGCAAAAGCTTAAATATTTCAAAGTTCGATGCAAAAGACTGCAATTCTAATTTTACTTCACTTCTATTTATCCCTGGAGCAAGCTCAAGAATACCTTCCAATGCTTCTTCTTCAAGACCATTTTCAGTAATATATTCATAATTTGATGGATCGAGGCATGACATATCCTTATATAGTTGTCTATGGTCAATGAAACGGGATTCCAGTGATTGTACAACATGACCCATTATCAAGTTGAACACATGTACACGATAGTCTGACAAAGAATCAGATGTGTTTTTTCATCAGCAGCTAGTTCATCTGCCGTTCTTTTTGTTTTATGTTTCCTCTTGATTGGTAACTCAGTTTTTACAAAATCAATTTTCACTGTTTGATTTTCATCATTATTGAATTGTGCAATGTGCTCATTGGATTTGTTGGCAAATTTCAAAGCCTGACTATATACTTTATCAAATTCTCTTGATCTTTTCTTCAAATCTGTAATGGATTTTTCTACCATATTCCATGCAGTAAACATATTTAAGCCACTTGTCTGTAGATAGCTTGACAAAGGGGCTGTAATTTGAAAGATATATAAGTATGTGAATGCTGTCAATATTGTTTGAAATTCTAGAAGGCTAGACTAAAACATTTGCATCCTGTTTTGTTTTTGCATCAAAATTGTTAGAGCTTTGAATAATGGATAAACATGTCAGAAGATCCACAAAATTACTGATACATATCTCGTCAAAATTTCCAAATATAGTAGTTGCTGCATCGGACTTCCCTGACCACCTGGTTTCACCAATTAACTTTAATCGTTTCATCTTTTCTTTCTACAGATGATGTCCAACAACTTCAATCTAGATGGCCATTCGCTTACATGATACCTTCACAAATTTTGCTAAATTCTGGAGTAAATTGAAGCAGGAAACTGCTGGTACACAACACTTCGTGGTTTCAGTAACTACTAAATTGAGTACATGGGCATAGCACCATACATGAACATGTTGATCAGCTACATCAGCAATTTTACTCTGTAAGCCATTATATTGTCCATGGTAGCTTGCAGCGCCATCTGTGCTATCTGATAAGCAGTTTTTCGGATCTATTTCAAGACGTTGTAATGTTTCATTTAATAGGTCACAAAGTCCCTGCTCTGTACCATCATTGCTTGGAACAATTGCAAGTAGTCATTCATGGATAGTACCATTTAGTACATATCGAATAACAATTGATGAAATATCCTGGGTTGAATCTACTTGTATGGAATAATACTTGGCTCAGCAACTTCTTGAGTAATTTTTTCCTGTATCATATTCTTCATAATTTGGGTCAAAGAAGAGATGGTTGTTTTACTCAAGAATGTGACAAGACTACCACAACCTTTACTTTGTACCTTTCTTTGTTTTTCCAATCTTTCACATCGTTGTTCAGACTTTTCCTTCACCATGGAAACATGAGAAGCCATAATAGGATCATATTTTGCCATCAACTGCACAGTAGCCAAGAAATTTCCATGATTTTGTTTCATCAAGAAGAGAATATGCTGACTCATTTCTGTGTCCACGAAAAGGAAGAGCTTGTTTACCTAACATCTTTATTAATTATATTTACAACTCTGGCAACAATATTTCTCTGCTTTAGTACTTCATCTTTTCGCTTCTGCAATGATGCAGCGAAAAATTGAGCTAAACCACCACCATTTACTACACTGATATATTCCTGAGCATGCTTGCTATGTATACCAGTTGATTCATGCTCTGATAAACACTGGCTAGTGCGTCTGTAATCATTAAATCCTCGCACAAAAGCAGATGGGTTAGAAGAGGTTGGTGACTCAAATGCCAAGCAAAATGAACAATATAGTGATCTATTCTTCTTCTTATATGTTAACCAGTGTCGTGAGACAGTGTCACCCATAATTTTTCGCTTATATAACTTTACATTAAATGGCAGACCATGATCATGTGGCTGAATTGGATGCTCTTTGAAAAAAGATTTCAAATCTGTTCGTGCAGGATATTGAAAGAACTTATCCTGTCTAAATGTTGGTTGATTCTAATCATTATTTAAATCAGCTACTAGATCTTTTTGATTATGTACATGTACAGGCCCAGGTTCAGTTACTGTTATTCCACCAGCTAATTCAAAATCATAAAAATCAGCATCTACAGTCTCAAAAACGTTAGGCATACCTTCATCTTTATGTCCTAGATCTACAGTATCAGCATGAACAGTTGTAGTTGAATTTCTCTGTAAGTCGCTTTCCTCTTTCTGACATGTAGATATAAGTGTTGATATCATAAATGCTGTTATAGGCCTGCACTTTTTTGCTGAATAATTTCTTTCTGCTTCTCGTTTATCTTTCCGTTTCTGTGCTCAAGATTTCCGTTTCATGTGTTCCATTTCCTTACCTGAAATATAAAAAAAAATAAATAAAATTAATAAAGTAATCTGATTTACTAATTGCATTTAATATAGTCAAGATCAACAAATTTCAAAACAAATAACAATGCTTGAATTATACTATAATGAATGAATATATGTATTCTGTAACTGTATTGTAATGTAATTGTAATGTAATTTTTTCTCAATACTATTACATGTATTTTCTTATTTATTTTTATATCTATCTTTATATATAGCAGCTTTATATAAAATATATATATAACTCTATATATCTTTTATATATGGATATAGAAATGGGTAAAATATAATTATACATATATAACAGCAATAACAAAAATAAGAGACTTAGCCTACTTTGATAAATTGGAATTGATTTTAATGAAGCATGTAGGCAACTATTAAAAATGTCGCAGTGACAGGCAGGTTGGCAAAACTGTATTTTAGGCACGTAAATTTATTAATTTTTGCTACTTTCTAAAAGTTTAAAACTGCAATAATTTTAACAAATTAAAGAAGTTATTAATACATTTGCCTTTTTATATACTATTAATAAATACAAAATAAAAAAAACACAAAAAATTACAACATTAATAAATACAAAATAAAAAAATACAAACAAATAATTACAAAAATCTAAATAAATTATATCTATTTCATGTAAAAGAAATACTGTCAACACCCTCAATTAAGATTCTAGGATATATCTCATCAGGCCCAACTGACTTATGTTTATTTAAACTTTATATGCGAGTATAATAGATTGGCTGCCAATTTTTTTTACCTCAGGTCTTGGGGGCCAACTTCCCTTTTCTCTAGGGGGGCCCATCTGCCACATGGTAGACTGACAGCCTAGTCAGTCCGCCACTGTCTACAAACCGACATGGACAGAATCTACAAGTGGACGGAAGCCAACAATATGAAGTTTAACACTGACAAATTCCAGCTGTTACAGTACGGAAAAAGAGAAGACCTAAAATCCATGGAACATTATACCCCAAATGAACAGGAAATTCAGAGGAATTCTAGAGCAAAAGATTTAGGGATTGTAATGACAGATGATGTAAAATTTGGAACACAAAATAATAGCAGTAAACAGAGCAAAGAGAATAACGGGACAGATATTGAGAACCTTTAAACGAAGGATAGGAATGTAATGATTCCTCTACTGAAAACCCTGATCATACCCAAATTGGAATACTGCTCGGTCCTAACATCCTCATATAAAAAAGAAGACATTAGACAGCAGCTGGAAGGGATCCAGAGAAGCTTCACAGCCAAGATCAACGGGTGCAAAGAAATAAATTACTGGGAAAGGTTACGCGAACTAGACCTATATTCACTGGAAATGAGAAGAGAGAGATACACCATTATTTACACTTGGAAAATAATGGAGAAACTAGTCCCTAATCTTACTCTGAACCCTATAACTCCCCAAACAACGGTGGAAAGTAGAAACGGTAGACTGTGTCGTATTCCCAA
The DNA here is from genome assembly GCA_023014485.1 of Bathynomus jamesi. NCBI lineage: Eukaryota > Metazoa > Arthropoda > Malacostraca > Isopoda > Cirolanidae > Bathynomus > Bathynomus jamesi. Next base: position 298,860 of record JAJOZX010001807.1, read on the forward strand.
ATTAAAGGCGAGACAGGGAGCATCCTTAACCCTGAAAGAAAATAGTTTTGTTGTGAGAGAACCAAAACTGTTTAATCAGCTGCCCAAAGACCTAAGAAACACGAAGGGAGTTGCAGTGGACATCTTCAAAAGAAGACTAGACGCCTGGCTCAAAACAATCCCCGATGAGCCGGGCGTACCTGGCTGTGTGAGGTGGAGAGCACAAGAAACCAACTCACTACTTCACCAGGCCAACTCGAGAGGAGGGGCGACAAGCTTGACCTTCGCGAAATGAGGAATCATCGCGCGAAACCTTTGTAAGGTTGTAAGGTAAGGTGTGTATATATATATATATATATATATATATATATATATATTAGAACAGGAATTATATGTATAAGCCATGGGCAAATAAAAATATCGGAGCAAGTGTAGTTTATGTCCCCCTGTGGGGCCGTTCAAAAATTACGTAACGCTATTTTTGCTAAAACGTGACACCCCAGATCCCCAGGAACGTCGTTCTGTAACGCTAGACCAGACACCCCCTAAAATGTTATGTAACACTTCCCTCACCCCACACCCCACACGTTACGGAACGTTACAGAGGGAGCGGGGTGTCCAGTTTTAGCAAAAATAGCTTTATGTAATTTTTGAACGGCGCCTATTTCCCCTAGGCAAGGTGTGTGTGCGTGTGTGTATGTGTGTGTGTGAAGGTGAAACTGTCTGTCTGGCAGTTCTCCAGGCGGAGTTTTGGATCTCGTTATGCCGTGAATGATTTTTATTACTATTATTATTATCAAAATACTAATAACAGTTCCTTGTCAAATTTTTCCTATATTTCAAAGCCCATAATCAATATCCAAAAGAAGCAGGGAAATTTGAGGTATATCTGCGACTCAAAGAAAAGAACCCGTTTTTCATAAATAGGTATTTCCCAAGCGAGTGAGAGATCAACGCGGAAAAATTTTGTTTCTCTAATGATTTTTGGGACATTTTGCAAAATCATTATTGCAGTAATGGAAAGTCACTTTACTTAATTCTGAGAATTTATGCCAAATAATATCTAAATGTGGGAAAAAAATTATTACCACTTCAAGGTATATATATATATATATATACACACACACACACACACCTTGTTAACCTTGTTTGGGTTCCGTGCGTCGGTCTTTCTTCACATGAAGGTCAAGCTGGTGGCCCCGCCTCTAGTCGTGGCTTGGTGGAGGGGCGAGTTGCTCTCTTGCGCTCTCCATCGTACATAGCCAGGAACACCCGGCACATCTGGTACCATCCTGAGCCAGGCATCTAGTCTTCTCTTGAAGACTTCAACTTTGACCCCTGTAATGTTTCTGAGGTCCTTTGGAAGCTGGTTGAAAATTCTTGGCCCCCCTGACAACCAAGCTATTTTCCTTCAAAGTTGAGGAGGTCCCTTGTCGGGCCTTTAATTTGGGAACACTACACATTCTGCCTTTCCCATTTTTCAGCGTTGTTTGGATGGTAATTGGGTTTTGTTTGAGGTTTGGTAACAGTTTTTCGATAATTTTCCATATGTAGATTATGGTATACCTCTCTCTTCTTCTTTCCAGGGAGTACAGATTTAGTTTGCGTAGTCTTTCCCAGTAGTTGAGTTCTTTGCAGTCATCAATCTTGGCTGTGAAATGTCTCTGCGTTTCTTCCAGTTTATTAATTTCTTCCTTTTTATATGGGGACGTCAAAACTGAGCAGTATTCAAGTTTTGGTATGATCAGTGTTCTCAGCAGGGGAATCATTACTGTCTTGTCCCTCCTTTTGAACGTTCTTAGTACCTGTCCCGCAACTCTTTTTGCTTTGTTTATCGCTATTTGATTTTGTGTCTCGAATTTGGCATCATCGGTCATTATTAGCCCCAAGTCGACCGTTTTCGTGCTTCTCTAAATTTCTTGCCTATCTGGAGCATAATATGCAGTCTTTTTAAGTTCCTCATTTCTACCATATCTCAAGAACTGAAATTTCTCGGTGTTAACTGTCATATTGTTGTCTTCTGACCATTTGTATATTTTGTTTGTGTCTCTCTGCAAGGCCTCTACTTCGTTTGCATCGCTGATTTTTCTGCTGATCTTTGTATCGTCCACAAATGATGTTACTATACTGTTGCTGTTTACTCCACTGTCTATATCTGTTAGCATGATAATGAACAGGAGTGGGGCCACCACTGTGCCTTGTGGTACTGAGCTGCGTACTTCTGATTCTGATGATGATACACCTTGAATTTTGACCACCTGTAGTCGATTTCTGAGGAAGTTGTAGATCCATTTTTCCACTTTGCCTGTTATTCCCATATGTTTCATTTTATGTGCTATTATACCATGATCGCATTTGTCAAAAGCGTTAGCAAAATCTGTGTATATGACATCATAGTTTTCATTGCCTTCAAGTGCATCTAGGATATTGTTATAATGCTCTATAAGTTGTGATAGGCATGATCTTCCTGATCGGAATCAGATTTGTTGAATCTTTCCAATGTCTCCAAGAAGTCATAGATTTCCTCTCTGACTATTCTTTCAAAAATTTTGGTAAGGTGGGACGTCAAGGGCACTGGTCTATAGTTATTTGCTTGAGATCTATCTCCTCCTTTATATAGATAGGTGATCAAAAAGTAACGCAACCATGGGAAAACGATTTATTTCAGAGCAAGTGTGGAAGTGGGCACCGTTCTGTGCTTCACACAAGTGGATACGGCGATTCATGTTCTTAAAGACCCTTTGCAACGTTTCCTGTGAAATTGCATCAACACACTTCTGAATCATCGCCTGCAACAGAAGGAAAAAATCAATTATGTGCGTTTCTCCATGGGTTGCGTTACTTTTTGATCACCCTGTATATAGGGACGATGTTTGCTCTTTTCAAGATGCTCTGTATTTCCCCAGTGTCTAGAGATCTTCTCCATATCCAGTACAAGGTTGTAGCTATTTCATTTTTACAGTTTTTAATTAATAGTGCGTTCCATTTGTCCGGACCTGAAGCTGAATGTAATTTCATTTGTCCTATAGCTGTTGCTACATCTTCTCGGGTAAAATCAAAGTCTGTTATACATTCTCCTTGCAAGTTCTCTTTGAAGAGACTTTCTTTTTGCGAAATTATAAAAGAATAGAAGAATAGAGTTATATATATATATATATATATATATATATATATATATATATATATATATATATATATATATATATATAATATATATGTGAAAAAAAAAGGAGCATGACGAAAATTGCTCTCACGCCCGCATTTTTTGCCGGACCCTTAAATGTTATATATCTAGCTAAAGATAAAAGAGCCCAGAGTTGTATAAAACAATTTCATCAAAATCGGTCATAAAATAAAGATTGTATGGCCACAAACGTGCAATGACTAAAAAAAGTGAATTTCCGCGTAAACATTTAATGTTTTTCTCATTTTAAATTATTGTTTTCAGATGCCTAAATAATTTTAATCAATAAAAATGATAATATGCCCTTTTCTAAAGAAGATAAAATATTAATAAAACATTATAGACTTGATAAAAATTATGGCGCAATAAAATTATTACAAGGGTCCGCAAAAAAAAAGAAGCATGACGAAAATGTTTACTGTACATTTATTTTTACAAATAATGACAAATAACTTATTTTAGGCAAATAAGCAACAAAAAACTAAGTTAGTACCAAATTTCATGTCAATACGTCAAAAATTAAAGAAAATATAAAAGTTTTACTACAACATGTCATATAATTTTACAATTTCCAAAGAAAACGAAATTATAAGACTAAAAAAATTGTTCGATATGTAATAATTTGTAATAATATGTAATAATTACTCTTGTAATAATTTTATTGCGCCATAATTTTTATCAAGTCTATAATGTTTTATCAATATTTTATCTTCTTTAGAAAAGGGCATATTATCATTTTTATTGATTAAAATTATTTAGGCATCTGAAAAAAATAATTTGTAATGAGAAAAACATTAAATTTTTACGCGGAAATTCACTTTTTTTAGTCATTGCACCTTTGTGGCCATAAAATCTTTATTTTATGACCGATTTCGATGAAATTTGTTTTATACAACTCTGGGCTCTTTTATCTTTAGCTAGATATATAACATTTAAGGGTCCGGCAAAAAATGCGGGCGTGAGAGCAATTTTCGTCATGCTTCTTTTTTTTTTGCGGACCCTGTATATATATATATATATATATATATATATATATATATATATATATATATATATATATATATATATATACACAGTGCATTCGAAAAGTCTCTTCGCAGTGCTATGTTAAACGCATAAGAAATTGAAAAACTACAATGTTTTCATTCAACCATGATTTAGTGATTTTATTACATAACCTTTTGATTTTACAGCATGTGTTGAAAGTGTTTTCCACCATTTTGCAGGCACAGAGCAACTCGTCTACATTTGCTGTCAAACACTTTTTTGAAAGTGTTGGTTGACTGCGGAGAGACTTTTCGAACGCACTGTATATTAAAGTGTGTAAATGAATAAAAACACATTCCTAAATGTATTACAGTGATTAAACATGTGCTGAAAGTACTTGGTATACTTACTCATAAGTAATGCACAGAAATATCAAACCTATAATTTTATTTCGGGGGCGGCTGAAGCCCCCGTAGACACCCCTCCCGCCTGTCTACGTCCATGTCTCAATCGCTAAACCCACATAAGATTAACGAATTAGAACTTGTTTTAACTAAATTTCAAAAACCTTCAGAACTGCAGACTAAGGCCATTAACAAAAATGAACCAATATTCAACTTAGCGAAGGTCGAGAAATAAGGAATTCCTGCAGTCACACGATTCTTTCCTCCATCAGATGTATCCTCAAATCCAAGCGTTGCTCAAGCCTGTTTTATGCGATTTGTATTCAGAATGCATTACAAACAAATCTTTGCAACACATTTCTGATCAAGGGGAATACCGCGACAAAATGACGTTTTAATAATAATAATTTACTCAATTATTTTATTGATGTTTGTTGCATGTATAAAGCATACAATTGGTGTACAGAGAATAACACACACACACACACACACACACACATATATATATATATATACATATATATATATATATATATATATATATGTATATATATACAGGGTGGGCCGTAAGTTTCCATACATAGGAAAATTTAAATTATGGTCTTCACGGCGTCGGTATTTGGATCAGCAGTTTCCGGATGCTTGGATTGGTCGGCGTGGTCCTGTGGAGTGGCCTCCCAGATCCCAGATCTCACCCCCCTTGATTTCTATCTTTGGGGGCACTTGAAGGCCATGGTGTATCAGGAAAAGATACGAGACATAAATCATCTAAAGGAACGTATCACCAACGCCATTACAAGCATAACGTCAACTGTGCTAATGCGTGTTCATCAACAGTGGGGAACACGTATTGAAATGTGTTTTCAAAACAATGGCAACCATGTAGAGCATATTATATAAATAAAAATGGTTGTCCATAAAAAAATGTTTATTTTTCATATGTATGGAAACTTATGGCCCACCCTGTATATATATATATATATATTATATATAATATATATATATATATATATATATATATATATATATATATATATATACTTACAAAGCATAAAACTGCCATTAACAAGCAAATTGAAGTTATTTGGTTATCCCTGGCAATTGAAGTTATTTGGTAAATTTTAAAAACGAGTATATAATGAAGATTAATGAAGTTATGCACTTTATTGTTAAAAATATAGAGACAGAGAGAGAAAAAGTACATAGAGATTATCTGTAGTGAGCTACAAACATATGTTTATAAATACGGGATCATACATGCCCTTTTACATATCCAACTGAGATTACATACTCACGTAACTACACATAATTGAAAAATGAAAATGAAAATTCTTATTGGCAGTCCATATGACAAATATTAATAATACAATGACAATTCACATGCTAAGGATAGAAATATATACAACTGATTAGAAATAATACAGTAATGTCGAAGTTAACCTTTTTAGCCCTGATTTTTTTGTAAGGTTAAGTTATGAATATGCGTGTATTTGAAACGTTAGCAATTGGCATCTTCAGTCCTTAAAGGGTTAAGTGGAGCTACAGACAGACTTTTTCGGGATCAATCCCAGAATAGGCACCTGAAATCATTTTTAGGTGCTTAATCTGGGATTGAGGCAAAACACAGGTGCTTAATCTGGGATTGAGGAGAAAAAAATATAAACAGTTTTTAGAGATATAATTTCATTGTTTTTATCAATATTTGAAAAAATCAACTCTAACCTAACCTAACCTAACCTAACCTAATCTTTTGCTATATCTTCTGCTTTTTTGGTTAGTTTTGCTATTCTTACCAGTTTGATTTTTACCTGATTTTCACATTTAATATTTTATTAATATTATTAATATTATTAATATTTTATTAATATTTTATTAATAATAATAACTTTGCCTTTATTACATTCGTAATAAACTTTGTATAAACAATAAATTTTGGGATCAATCCCAGAATAGGCACTAAAAGTTGCAGTTGTTTGAATACATGTTCAGTTGAAATGAATAAATGTGCACTTGAATAATGACTTCAGTATGAATAACGGGCTCGTGATGAAAAGCTTCAAATAAAATTAGGTGAATGACACCAGGCCAATAAAGGCCTGTTACAAACGTTGTTACATGGTAAGATGTCTCGTGTCACTGGAGATTCTCCTCATAAAAGAGAAATCGAAGTGTCGTGTCCTGTCCAGGAGTCCTTAAACGAAATTGATGTGTGGTTCGCGATGTGACGTCATCTTGGTCATTGCCGTGTCAATGGAACAGTGGGTCTGGTGTAAAGTGGTAACCTGGTAACCGCGAAAGTATTTGAAGTCGTTTCCGTCGCTATAGGCTATATATATATATACACGCCTATTTCCATAGTTAAAAAATTAATCTATATTTCTATATATTTATCAAAACAAATTTTTTAAAATGGCAAGCTAAGAAGAGATATGTGCTATGTCGAGTTATTTGAGGTTGTTAAAATACTCAATTAACAAGGTAATTAATATTCTATATTTAATATTAATATTTAACATATAATTAGCTAATATTTAATTATATTTTGGCTTCTAATATCCCAATAAATATGAAGGTATAATCTCAGCTGAATACCTACTATGTGTAATTATCCATGAGTCCTGCCGTTTGTCTTCTAAGCTATGGAATTCATAGTACGAAAAAGGGGTCAATCCCAGAATAGGCACCTGATGTACCTCAATCCCAGATGAAGCACCTGCGTTCAACCTCAATCCCAGAATAGGCACCTTGCAAGGAATTAAATAAAAAAAACCTGATGATTACAAAATTTATTGTTTATACAAAGTTTATTACAAATGTATATAAAGGCAAAGTTATAAAAGGTTTAAAGTGGTTATGAATAAAGAAAAATTATTTCTGAAATAGAAATCGAAAATATATTAATAAAAATATTAAATGTGAAATCAGGTAAAAATCAAACTGGTAAGAATAGCAAACTAACCAAAAAAAGCAGAAGATATAGCAAAAGATTAGGTTAGTTAGTTAGGTTAGAGTTGATTTTTCAAATATTGATAAAAACAATGAAATTATATCTCTAAAATGTTTATATTTTTTTCTCCTCAATCCCAGATTAAGCACCTGTGTTTTGCCTCAATCCCAGATTAAGCACCTAAAAATGATTTCAGGTGCCTATTCTGGGATTGATCCCTTTTATTTTGTCTCATTCATAAATCATTTATTTTGTGTAATAAAGGAAGAAAGTTCTGGCTATCAATCTACCTAATTAATAACATTAGTTGGTCTGCGAAAGACCTGGTTACCTCAGCTTCAAGCAATTATAATTAATATTCATTAACAATTATTATTATTATTATAGCCCGAACGAGCCACTATAAATTTTGGGGCTATAATAATAATAATAATAATAATAATATATATATATATATGTATATTATTATTATTTCTAATCTAAATACTATATTATTTCTAATCAACTCTATATATGATATTTCTATCCTTAGTATATGAACTGTCATTGTATTAATAATTAATATTTGTCATATGAACTATAGTCTGCCAATAAACCTGGATCCAGAGATTCTATCTTTAGTTTTAAATCGATAATTAATTAGTTTTAAATTGATAATTATTTAGTTTTGTAAAAATTGGTCGTTGCCAATGTACAGGCAGTTTTTATAATAAATTTCTTATGTTCTTGTGGTTCGGAACCCACGTAAAATTGTAGGTCCCCTCCGCCACCACGGAGGACATACACAATACACAATTACGAACACAGGTAGACCAGCCATGAGTGGATCCTAGGGTCTTTGTTGGTCTGAAACATTATAACATTATATATATATAAATATATATATATATATATATATATTATATATATATATATATATATATATATATATATATACTGTACTATATATATATATATATATATATATATATATATATATATATATAATATATATATTATCTTTCCTGTTTCCTTAACTGTTTCCGATTTATGAAAAACAACGTGATATGTACAGTTTTTCACGCTGATTTCAAAATTATAAACCATTTCATCGAGAAATACTTAGGTTAGGTTAGGTTAAGTTAGACTTATTAACATTTGACTTATTAACATTTTTCTTTCGGTATTAAGTTATATTCTTGTAAAAAATGTACTGCATTTTCTTCTGTCTCAGTCTTCCTATATAATTCTATAAAATTAAATTTGTCAGTCAGTGGAAAGTAAAAAGATGTTGAACTATAGTCTATGCTTGCAGCGGAAGAACAAAATAGATGCGCAACGCCACCGTTTAAAAAATAGCCTAGCCTATGCTTGCAGTGATAGTCTATGCTTGCAGCGGAAGAACAAAATAGATGCGCAACGCCACCGTTTAGAAAATAGCCTAGCCCAGCGCTGTCCAACTTGCGGCCCGCGGAATGGACGTTTGCCAAATTTAATTTCTGAATTTTCTTCCCTATTTTGTCATTTCTAGTAGGGAGAACAACATTCAGCGGGTTCCTAAGTCGTATTAACCAACAGTGTATGATTATAGGCAACATCTTCGCCGCGCTTTATAGAAGTTGGACAGCACTGGCCTAGCCTATGCTTGCAGTGATTAGACCGCTCTAGTACTTTTTGTAGTATTCTATAATTTACTTTCATTTTGAAAAAACTTATTTTTAGACCTAACTTCCTAACCTAACCTAAGTATTTCTCGATGAAATGGTTTATAATTTTGAAATCAGCGTGAAAAACTGTACATATCACGTTGTTTTCATAAAAATCGGAAACAGTTAATGAAACAGGAAAGACCTATATTAATACTATAAACACCCAGGAATGTCTGTCAGTCTGTCACGCTCGAAAAGAGAAGAAGATTCTTGATATATATGGGCGATATTTGTATTTTAATGCATTAGAAAAAGGCGTAATGAATTCTACTTTTAATTATAATTTTAAAAAGTGTAAAAAATATTTGCTTTTGCGTTCAGCTTTGAGCCGAAATTTAACCCTTTCACGACCAGTATACGTTTCTTTGAACTTAAAAGTTTAAGTTTTATTGTTATTTACAACTAGTACAGTTCCCGTCACTTCGCTGACGGTTAGACAGGCTAAACTACAAAAAAAGAACCCAGCCGTGAAAATTTTGAGCTTCACATTGTGTCAACATTTCTGAATCTGGTATCTCCCAAAACCTCCTCACCCCCATTCATACAACTTGGGGGCTAACCCCCTCCCCCATTACCCCCACCCCAACCCTTCCCCCCACTCCCACCCTTCCCCCCACCCTCACCCTTCCCCCATTGCTAAACTACAGAAAAGAACACAGTCATGAAAATCTTGAGCTTCACATTGTCGCCCGTAATACAATTTCTGAATTTTTGGTACTTGTGGGTTATCTGTCGCCACTTTTTAATTTAATTTTCCAACTTTTTCACAAATACAGATGTGTGTTATCATGTTGCCATTTTTACAAAAATATACTATTTTTTTTTTCTTAAATTATTTTTATTTCTCAAAATAACAAACATTAATCATATTATTCGGGTGGCATGAACGCGGCGATGGCCTCCAGGATGCCATCGAATGGGTCGACACTAGCGGGTAGCTTGCTCCTCACATGAACTCGGCCAGGTAGGTCTTAAGATGGTGTCGGGCCGTTCCTCGGTGACGCTTGTTCCTCCACTTTGCTGATCCCCACAAGCGTTCGATAGGTATATTAAAAAGCGGCGACAGATAACCCACAAGTACCGAATTTTTTTTACAATTTCTGAATTTTTTTTCTCACAATTTTTTCTAACAATTTCTGAAAGTGTGACGGACGGACAGACAGACAGACAGACAGACGGACGGACAGCTCTCTTATTATAGTATAGATTAGATATTAGTAACTATAGTCACTTAATGACCCATTTTTGGGTTAATTTTCCGACAACTAAACGATACCTGTATAAACATGTAGATGTATTTGTAGAAACGTTGCATCATTGTACAATTTATATTATTATTTCCGTTGGGACAAATATGTCCCGTGGTCCTCAAAGGGTTAATCTGCGGCTAAGTTCAAAAATTTACCAAATGAGTTCTTTTTATGCACTTTCATACTGGTGCTGCAACCATTACAGACTAAATATTTTTACGGCTTTCAAAAAGGGGGGTTGGGGTAATGGGGGAGGGGTGGGGTAATGGGGAGGGGTGGGGGATCTTTTCCGTTTGACTGCCGCCATTGAAACATAATTAAACTTTTTGTATTTTTCGCAGGATTCACTCAAAATGGCTGTAGAATTTAATTTGAAACAATTAATTAACATTTAACATGCTAAAAATATTTGTAATTACGTAAAATTAATATTTAGTACTTGTAGGTTATCTCCCCCCCCCCACCACCAATTTTGACAGAATATTTTCGTTAAAACTAACGAAAATATCACGACTTAACCTAACCAATTATCAAGGGCGTACAGTTGATATATTATTAATTATAACATTGTTTGTTTCTGGAATAGTATTTACTATTTACTAATAGATCAACTGTACACCCTTGATAATTGGTTAGGTTAAGTCGTGATATTCTGTCAAAATTGGTGGGGGGGAGATAACCTACAAGTACTAAATATTAATTTTACGTAATTACAAATACTTTTAGCATGTTAAATGTTAATTAATTGTTTCAAATTAAATTCTACAGCCATTTTGAGTGAATCCTGCAAAAAATACAAAAAGTTTAATTATGTTTCAATGGCGGCAGTCAAACGGAAAAGATCCGGGGTGGGGGTAATGGGGAGGGGGCTAGCCCACAAGTTGCATAAGGGGGGGTGAGGTGTTTTGGGGGGCATTCAGTTGACCTAACCGGACATTCAATTAACCCGGGCAACATTCTTTTCTATAGTTTTATTGACTGAATAATTGACTCCCCGGTAACTGGGGGGGGCCTGCGGCTCCCCAATTACTGAGGCCAAAGGCCCCAGCACCACGGGCGTAGCTAAATGGGCCCGTAGGGCCCACTTTAGCTAGTATATATATATATATATATATATATATATAGGTTACGAGATATAGCTGCAAAGGCCCTCAATTTTTTTAGGTCCTTCAATTTTGTTCAGGGCTACCAACCGAAAAGAGTATGTGTTACAAGTTGTAACTTGTAACACATACTCTTTTCGGTTGGTAGCCCTGAAGCCAGGAATGTATAAACAAAAGATGAAATCTTAAAGCTAAGTTGATTTTTGGTTTGGCTCATGTTTGTATTGGTTATTTCATAGGAAGAACATTGCATAGCAACTTGATACATACACTTCACGTTCCTTGGTGTGCATATTTTTGAGATAAAAGATTATAAAAGTGATGTTGACAATTATGAAAGAGTTAAAGACATTAGAATCCTGGTCCACAATTGAGTACCATGGGCATTCCAGCAGCCATTTTTACGTTTTCTATAAATCATTCATAGAAAACGTAAAAATGAATGGAAAACGAACAAAATTTGTTTTTGAACTGAGCAATAAAGTTGGTCTTGCTAATTCATACTGGCAAATTTTTCCAGTACACATTCTCATTTGAATTACCAACATTAGTATTCATTGATTTTTTAATAAATTGTGGTCGATTTCTGACAGTTATTTGAATGTAGGATTATTATTCGTTTTTTGACCCAGTCACAACCAGCTATAACAGCAATATATATTGAATAACCAATCAAAACTGAATAAGAAAATATATATATTATCTTGTGCAAATTTGTATAAAATGTGTTTTTTTATTAAAATATATTTCCTATTTTTGGTGTTTTTTCAAAATATATATATCGAGTATTTGGTGAATATTTCTTATATTTGGTGATTCTGGCTACTTCTTCGTAATTCAATTTGTCCTGTTTTACAAGTAAATCATTTTTAGCAATTTTTCGTCTGTTCAGTTTGATTTTTTTGTGACGAAGTAATAGTCGGAAGTATGACGTGTCAGTTATGCATATTTGATTTTTAAGACGTGATCCGCCATATTGCCCTCGATGAAGACAAGAGTTTAGACCTTTTTTTCAATCACAGAATAATTAAGACATCCGTGACCTGCCCTAAATGCAATAGTGCTTGTATTTTAACAAAAGACCAGAAGGTCTTTAGGTGCCGTAAAAAAATCTTAAAAATAACCGTGTGTCATTTCAGTTTAAGGGCACGCGAAATTTAACGGACTACCCATGCAAGGTTGGCACATGTTATTACATTATCATTTGTATAATTTAGGTCTCGGGGGTACGGGGGCTAAAGATCACGCATCACAAATTGATCGGTCCTAATGTTTTGCGGACAGTTCAGTACGTTACACCAGTTAGGTCAACTGTACGCCCTTGATGATTGGTTAGGTTAAGCCATGATATTTTCGTTTAAATTCATTAGTTTAAACGAAAATGACGAGTGCAAACTTTTCTGGTTAATTTTGAGGTGGTTTGTTTTGTACGAAACTACCATCCGTTTCCTGTGCAAATGCGTAGTTTTCAAGATGACGATATCTCGAAAAGTACGCATTTGCACAGGAAACGGATGGCAGATTCGGGCAGAACACCTCAAAATTTACCAGAAACGTTTGCTCTCATTATAAAAAGAGACTGGGTCAAAAAACGAATAATTACCGAATGTAGTTTATACAATTACAAATGGTCTATTGGAATAATAGTGTATATTAGTGATGGGACGATTAATCGGAATCGAGAATCGGAAGAATCGAGCATTTTTCAGGAATCGGAATCGGAATCGAGAGAATTGTACCATAATTTCCGATTCTTAAAACGATTCTTTAACTTTTAATAACAAAATTAATTAATTTATTATCTTTTCGAGAGAGGTGTCGGTAGCGAAAGTGATACGAAAGGAAAACGGAAGGTGTGTGGAGGTTTTCGTTTAACGGTTCTCTTGAAGCCACCCTGGTGCTAAACTGGGAAAGGGCCGGGCCGTTGGATGAAAAAAAAAATTCTTTTTAGGTAATAACTAATAAGTGATTACGATTACGAGCGAAAGATGACAACTTAAGTAACACTGAACACAGAGTATCAGAACTGACAAGTCGCCACACGCATTGAACTAATATATATAGTGGATAAATAGCCCAAAACCTCTTTATAAAATATAAATGTTTAAAATTAAAATTTAAATGCCGTCAATTTAAAAATATTGAGAATCGGAATCGGAATCGAGAATCGTATCGGAATCGAGACTTTTTAGTGGTATCGGAATCGTTAAAAATTTTGGTATCGTCCCATCACTACACATATTGTATGTTTGTATATTGGATAATTTGTGTATTGGAATAAAATAAAATTACATTTGTCAAATTGTCATAGTTTGTGTGATTAATCATTAATGTATGTGCTATTACGGATTATGAATTTATGTTGCATATATTTAAGCCCTTCCTTCCCATTAGCCTTAGGCCCTCCATACCCTTAATCCGGGCCTGAGGATACACAATATACAAAATTATACGTGTACAAAATCCACATATTAATTCGTTTTGGAACTTAGAGTTGCCAGATTTTTCAAATGGCCATGCGTGACAAAAAATTTTTTTTTTTTTTTTCCAAGACCAATTTTTTTTCAAATTTCTTCAACGGTTACAACAAACAAAATTAGAAAAATTTTATTAAAATAATACTTAACAATTAAACATCGTGAATAATATTGAAATTATTATACATATTACTGAAATATTGTAAATAATATTGAAATTATCATAGCATATTAAATATTGTAGTATACATCGCTTTACTAATTATATTATGACATATGTCATGTTCCTCTTTCATGCAAATGCAGCGATTTACACCCAAACGATTTCTTATAAAAAGTAGACATACACATTTTGTTTGACTTACACAATCTCAAATTGTATGGTGAAGCAATCGCAGGATTCACACTAATTCAAAGCTTACAATGTAACTACAGCCGAAAAACTGCCAACTCGTGGCCAAACACAACATTTTATAAGCGTTATGTAATTTCGAGGATGTTCTAGAACATTCAACATTACTCTACAGAATTCTACAGGATCCTACATAATTCTAGAAAATTCTAAATCAATTCATCCAGTTGACCGGCGTGTCACGACTTCCAGTTCGTCACATCCACCCTTGAACCGGTGTGTCACGACTCCAAGTTTTCCACGCCTAGTTTTCATCCAAGAACAAGTTGCCAGCAAAACAACGTCTTCAGGACATGTCTCCAAGGCTTTCGCCGTAGGAATCTTGTTAAGTACAAAACTCTTTTTTTTTAAATAATCTCTAAACACTTGAAAAGTCAGTATTATTAATAGTTAATAAATAATTAGTATCGAGCCAGAATTAACAAAAAACACAGTGAACATTCCATACACCAGTGATACATTTCTTTTTAGTAAAACCTAGTTATTTCCACTATTATAGTTAGTATAGTATAATTTTATTTAATGTACCAAGCATAGTATTACCATACCTTCACGTACATTCGGGTGAAATCTTGTTACATTTTTTATTATTATTTTGTTTACAATCTTTTCAAATTTTCCCCTAGTTAGGCAAATTATTGTGCATTTATTTAATGTGTATTTTTTAGATAGAGTAGTTAGGAAAACCACTCAAGTGATCATTCCATAGATTAAGATCGGTCAAGCAGACCAAATTAGAACACATTAATAGTACCTTCACATATGAGCGATTCAGACGGTGCGCTTTCTGACATAGAAAATTTCCCTACACCCATTTTTCCACCTACCCCGCGCCCTTCAAACATATTCCCAAACACACAAACTTCAGATCAAGTACGAGTCAATATGTCTCAAACCCCCGCCCGAGCGTACATTAACTTAGGTAGACTAGTAAACCTTCCCCATACTGTCTTAATTTTTAAGGGGACCATAGATAATCACTTTGTTGAACCACGCGTAAGACCTTGGGTTGAGTCTTTAGATTCAGAACAACATTTCTTACGCGAAAACATTACCGATGATGATATAAAGATTAGGGAAGCAGAAAGGTTTATCGACCCTAAAGAAGGGAACGCTCATGATACAGTCACCTACGTCCCATCCATTAGCGAAGCTACAACATGGGACGATTTTAAACAAAACTTAGAATTTTTTAAAGAAATAACACTTGCACAAACCTTAGCCACGTTAGAAGCAGTCTTCCAAGCTAAATGGAAGAAAGAGGAACATGAAGACTTAAATAATTTTATTACACGAACACAAACTCGTAGGAGAAGCCCTCCGAGCCGCAGAAAATGTGTGTGGCATTACTTTCACTTCAAAACAAAGAAATCTAATAGTAGCAACGACCATTTACCAAAACCTACCCGGAGCACCTAAAAAAAAGCTTCAAGAGTTTTTAAATGTTGACAAACCTGTAAGTGTAACCATAAATAAAACACGGGAACATTACCCAGATTTAGCAAACCAGAACTACCGTAAGGTTAGAGAAACCCCCGTACATTACATTCAGCAGCAGCAACCACAACAGCAACAACAACAACAACCGATGGCGGATAACTTGTTGAAAATAGTCTCATATAATGTAAGGTCAGCAGAAAACTGAGATTTGTTTATAAAAAACCTCTGAACAGGTAGCAAGAACAACGTGAAAAAAGTGTTAGCAGCTGACGAGGAAGCTTCTAAACAGTGGCTGCATCCTCCAACGCAGGACACGTCAACGCGAAGAGGCGACGTGAAACCAAAACATCAACGCGCTGGTGGCCAAACTTCCTCAAATCTCCGTGCAGCGGGCTGTCTACGGTTGGCCAGACTGGCAGTCGACGGCCTGTTGCGTGGCACGGTCAGAGTACCGATCGGCTCCCAGGGCCGGACCTATTCTCAGCGTGCTAGTTTTTCAATTACAGGGAGCAATTGCGTGCTCCCCGAACTACTCTTACTCTCTGGCGACATTAAGATTAATCCAGGCCCCACTACAACTTACACATGTCACCATACACAAAGACATAGACATAATAGCACCATGAGACACATACAGAAGTATAATATTAACATATTACAATACAACGTAGATGGCCTCACAAACAAAATCATGCAGCTTAGGGAATTCGTACACAAACAAAACATTCACATAGCACTTATACAAGAAACAAAACTAAAACGCACACACAAAACACCCACCATCCCTGACTTCACGGCGATCCGTCAAGATCGTACTGGGGGTAACGGGGGTGGACTCATCACTTACATACGTAAAAGCATTAGCTACACTGATGCTACCCAAAACATTACAAACACAATCCAAGCAGATAACACGATAGAAATACAGGCAGTTAACATTAAAACACGCGCAAAACACAACACCACACTAATCAACATTTACATCCCACCAGATAGTTCACCTCAGGTGCCAGCCAATTACAATCCACAGTTACACAATCTTGCCTCTCTCACTAATGTCATCTTAGGAGGAGACTTCAACGCCAAAGACACTAGTTGGTACCTGCATAACCAAAACAACACCAGAGGCGCCAACATAGCCACACAACTAAACAGCCTCTTCATTCTTAACAATACAGAAGAACATACACACATACCACATCAAGCAGGATACTCAAACTCCTCCCCAGACATAACGTTCTGTTCCCCCTCACTAGCAACACATACACAATGGAGAACAGAAAAACAACTGTCATCAGACCACCTGCCCATCATCATTACAACACATTCTAAAAACTCTGCCCCAACAGCCTTAGGCACACTTACAGAAATTACAAGAAAGCTGATTGGGAACAGTTCAAAATACAGACAGGAACAATTCGCCACATTAAACAGCACACCCATCATAAACATCAATACAACACTCAAGACATTTAATCAGATTATCAATAATGCAAACAAATACATACCCAAGGGCAACATTAGGAAATACAACCCAAATTACACTCGAGAAATAGCCCACCTCATAAGGCAACGTAACAACCTCAAATATAACACACAAACACCACACACAGAAGCCATAAAACAGCAGATACAACAGCTCAACACAGAGATAAACAACAAACTCAAAGAAAAACAAACAGAAACATTCAGGGAATTCATAACAACACTAAACCACTCCACAGATACATCCAGGCTATACAAGACTATAAACAGCATTACCCACTCTAACAGCGGCATTCACACCTCACACGCGGCTATCTGTCGTAGCCAAAATAATATCCCAACATACACACAACAAGCTAACATTCTAGTTAATCACTACGTAAAGATAAGTCACTTAAACAGAGACAACAACCAGAAACACGCAGACAGACAAACAGCCAGACACAAGAAAACCTACAGACTCGACACGACCATTACACCCTTCAATGCAGACCAGACCACCAAGATCATCAAAAACATTAAGAATTCGAAGGCTACTGGACCATACAACATATCTAACATACACCTTAAACACTTGGGCCCACAGGGAATACTAGCTCTCACAAACATCAGCACATATTCATACGAACACTATTATTCCTGACATATGGAAACAAGGTAAAATTATTACACTACTCAAACCAAACAAAAATCCAACAGAATCAGCTTCCTCTAGACCCATTACTTTACTATGCACACCTTCCAAAGTAACAGAAAGACTAATCTTACAAATCACCAACCCACACATACCACTATCGCCTACTCAACATGGATTCAGACCTCACCACTCAACCACGACATTACTCACTAACCTCACGCAGCACATCATGGATGGCATCAACTACAGGCGACCAGCTCAACGTACACTATTAGCAACAATAGACATTAGTAAAGCATTTGATGCTATCCCACGCTTCCCTCTCATAAACAAAATACTCAACACAAACATGCACAATAACACCAAAAGGTGGCTGAGCAACTATCTCTCAGGAAGATACTCACATGTCACATTTAATGGCAAGTCATCCAAAAACAAGCTTTTTCCGAACGGGGTTCCTCAAGGCTCTGTTCTCTCACCAACACTCTTCAACTTATACATGCATGACATTCCAACACCCATAGATAACAAGCTTACCTTATCATCATATGCAGATGATATCACTCTAACATCCACCCACAACAACATCGACACCGCTACAAATAACCTACAAACATACATAAACAGTATACAAGACTGGCTCACACACAAAAGACTCAAAGTAGCGCCCACAAAATCAACCATCACCTTGCTTACAAGCAACACA
Organism: Bathynomus jamesi; assembly: GCA_023014485.1. Classification (NCBI taxonomy): domain Eukaryota; kingdom Metazoa; phylum Arthropoda; class Malacostraca; order Isopoda; family Cirolanidae; genus Bathynomus; species Bathynomus jamesi. Next base: position 317,559 of record JAJOZX010001807.1, read on the forward strand.
AAAGAACACCAGGTAATTCCACAGCTTACACTAAACAACATCAACATTCCACACACTCACAGAACCAAAATACTTGGTGTCACATACAACACCATTATCTTTTGCAAACCACATTCAGGACATTAAAAACAAGTGTACGTCAAGACTTAACACGCTTAGGGTACTAACAGGCACAAACTTTGGACACCAGCAGGAAACAACATCACTCATATACAAACAATATATTCGCTCAGTTATGGACTATGCTAGCCCATGCTGGGCACCCATTATCTCAAACACACACATAAACACCTTACAAACAATACAAAACAACGCACTTCGTATCATTACAGGATGCACTCAAATAACACCAATAGAACACCTGCACACAGAAACAAAAATACTAAAAGTTAGGGAACATTTAGACATGAGGGGAACACAATTCATGGCAGCAGCGACAACTAACCCACAACACCCTTGCCACTACATGTACAATCATGCACCAACACCTCGCACCATTAAGGTAACACCAGAGAGACATTATAACCAAATACTCCATTCCGTACCACGCCCCAAAGACATCACACAGTACAGAAAACACATACACACACACCTAACCCACAAAGCACTGACACGACTCGGTCCGAATGCGGTCCTAGGTGCGAAGCCGCCACCCATCAACAGGTCAGAGATCAGCCTGAGCAGATCGGATCGAGTTAACTTAGCACGATTCCGATGTGGACATCACCTCAACTTACGGACATATAAACACAGACTAGACAACTCCATAGACGACACCTGCTACCTGTGCCAGGACACACCACAAACAATTGAATACATTATGAGAGACTGTACCGCTCTAGCACAACAACGAACACAACACAACATCACTAGTGCGCTGAACCTCTGGTCCACTCCGGAGAGGGCGATCGGTTACCTGCGTGCCGCCGGCTTGCTCGATCAGGGCGGGCTGATCGGCTAAACAACAACAACAACCCTATAAATCGAGGCCAGTGCAGGGAACACCACCCCAGAAACAAGCCTCCCAAACACAGAATACACGCTCTCCTCCACAGTGTTTTAACTGCGATAGTTTTGGGCACATGATGAGTCAGTGCAATTATCCCTCTTATTGTTCCCACTGTCACGAACATAGTCATCGCCGTAGCGATCGCCAAAAATGTACATTCCCTGACGAGGTGTACTTCTGAATACACGAAAGGCCTTGGAAACACTTTTCTTTTTCCTTGTGGGTTTGTATTATATTATATATATATATATATACGAACGCAAAGCAATTTAATGGGATAAAATTTTTCTGCGAAAACTGCTTAACCGGATTAAACTCTTTTACGGTATTTAAAGCAGAAAGAGACTACGAGAAGCAAATGAAAGAGGAAAGTGGGAACAAAGAACAGTGGAAAACAGAAGAAACGGAGAAAGGCGAAATAAAAAAAATTCAAATACCGTCACAAAATGAGACCGAAAACACGCAGGCGACAGAGAGTGTAAAGACAACATATAGTATAAGGGCAACGAAGGACATCAACACAACTAGCACAAATAGCACAAATAGGAAAAGACAAGAGGGCCATCAGGAAAACGGAGTGACACTGTCCCCCAATAAGGTGCAAAAAACAAAGGCCACGAATAAATATGGGAAGGAATTATATGCAAATATTATATAAAAGATTATTGCAGATTTAAAAGAGGACAATGTATATATGAACATCCCCGAATATGCAATTTCTTCTATAATAATGGTCATTGTAAATTTGGAAACAGATGCAAATTCTACCACCCGGACATTTGCAGGACTTATGCAAAATATGGAACCTGCAATTTCGGGAAAAAATGTTACTATCAACATCTCCCGACGGACTCAAAGGACAAAGTTTAAATGACAATAGGAATAACAATAGGAACACAATAAGCGAACAAGAATTTTTTCAACATCGCGGACACGTTACGGATGCTAAATGTCATCCACATGCAGTTGACAGCTGGAAACCCCCGAGCCAAACCGCTACCGGGCGAGAAGCTACCGATACAAGTAGACGGAAACGGATCTCTCTCGGGGGATCATAGGGCAACGAATCAAGCGATATCCAAGGAAAACGAACTTGAAATGCGCAAGGGGCAACAAAAAATAGAGAACATAAAAATTGTCTGGCTAATATTCATGGAATAAGACCACAGCAATCACTCAATAAGGTTTCGTACCTGAAAGGATTTATGGACGAAACAAGGGCGGACATCGCATGCCTCACAGAAACTTAGGTCTCGGTCTCAGCCATGGTGGTCTCGACTACATCACTGTACCTGCCCCGCAACTTTGCTTTGTTTATCGCTATCTGATTTTGTGTCTCAAATTTCGCATCGTTGGTCATTATAACCCCTAAATATATCGCTCTCTTGTTTCTCTGAATTTCCTGTCTATCTGGGACATAATATGCTGTCTGTTTTAGCTCCTCATTTCTTCCATATCCCAAGAGCTGAAATTTCTTGGTATTAAATTTCATGGTGTTGTCTTCTGACCATTTGTATATTCTGTTCGTGTCCCTCTGTAGGGTGTCCACCTCTTTTGCATCACTTATTTTTCTACTGATCTTTGTATCGTCTGCAAGGAATGTTACTATACTGTTGTTGGTTACTTCATTGTGTATGTCTGTTAGCATGATAATGAATATGAGTGGGGTCAATACTGTTCCTTGTGGTATCCAAAAGTTCCTTGTTCCATGCACGGTCTATGTGTAACAAAAGTTTCTGAGGGTCCATTCTGAGTTGTAGCATATATACAAAGGTGGGCAGGACCGAATTCCAGGAACTCGGTCCTTTTTAAGGACCGTGAGCGGGAAAGTCGGTCCTTTTCTCAGTGAGGAGCGACGGTCCATTTTTAAGCAAATCCGGACGGTCTTTTTTAGTGATTTTAGTGTATTTAGTGATTATTTGAAGTTCTAAAGAAGATGCTAGTCTTGAAATGCTAGTCTTCTTGAAGGGAAACTCAAGCATTTAACTTAATACCTTTTTTTCATCATTCATGTATTGTATTAATTATAATTTACATTAATAAAATTAAAGATTTCCGGTGTCTTTAATTTCATTTTTTATTTTAATCAAATTTTTCACTTATATTATATATAACGACCGAGGACCGAGTCGTTCCTAGGTCCTATCTTCAGAAAGGACCGGGACCGTCGGTCCAGTTTGAGGCAAGGACCGGGACCGTCGGTCCTTTTTGAGGCCCGGGTGCCCACCTTTGCATATATATATATATATATAATCATGCGGGTTGCTTCTACAGAGCTTCAATTTAATATTTAGGAGAAATCCAATGACAAGGAGAAATGTAAATGCCATGAAAAGTCTTCTTTAATGCGCAACGTTTCGAGCAATACGCTCATCTTCAGGCTGTTTAATAACAATATGAAATTAAAATCAATATTGAATGAAAAACAAAACAGAAAATTTCTATAACCTATTCATAAAGACAAATTTTAAAAGACTGAGAAAAGAGGGTTAAATTCTAAGTTATACAGATTTACATATAAAAATTAAGAAGCTATTTTTAAATACATATAGTAAATGTGAAATTAATACACTGGAAAAATTAACAATAGTAATTTTTAGACAATCTCCCACTCATCTCAAGCCAATTTTCTATCGACGCTTCGTTGATGATTCGATAGCAGTCTTTGATAATGCGGTACAAGCGCAACAATTCTTTAACTTCCTAAATTCTTTGCACCCCAATATAACGTATACAATGGAAACTGAGCAAAATGGCTCCCTCCCCTTCTTAGATCTTTTAATTTCGAAAAACGGTGATTCTATTACTACATCAGTTTACAGGAAACCCACTTTCACTGGTTTGGGCATGAATTTTTTTAGTTTTACTGATTTCAACTATAAGATGTCTTGTATTAAAACTCTCCTGTTCAGAGGATATAATTTGACCTCTAGTTTTACCTTACTTAATGATGAATTTAATAATCTAAGATCATACTTTACTAATAATAGTTTTCCTGTTCAATATGTAGACAAACTAATTAGATCCTTCTTAAATAATGTTTATAGCCCTCAACTTCCATGTATTACAGTGCCGAAGGATATAAAATATTTCTTGGTACCTGAAATGGGTCCTTTGAATAAGGAATTTAAGCTTAAATTTACAAAATTGTTAAGGAAATTTTTTTATCATACTGATTTCCGCATCATATTTATTAATAAAACGTCTTTAGGTAGCTTTTTCTCAGCGAAGGATCGAACCCCTGACTCGTTGCGTAGCGGTGTTGTATATTTATTTACCTGCCCTAGGTGTCTCCTTGGGAATTACATTGGCAGCACTGTTCGCTCTCTCAGGGCTAGATTTTATTCGCATATGGGAATAAGTGGCCGAACAGGTAAAATTCTAAAAACTAAAGAAGCTTCGAGTATTCGCGAACACAGCATAAAATGTAAAACAGATGTCACTTTAGACAATTTTAAAATTCTTGGTTGTAATACTTGTCCCAACTCACTAAGAATTTTGGAATCGCTTTTCATTAAAACATTGTCCCTAGTCTGAATGTTGACTCATCTGCCGTCCCCCTCAATTTGCTATGATCCCTCCTCCTTCCCCAATTCCTTATAATCCCCCCTTCCCCAATCGCCCTCGCCATCTCTTGTTTTTTCCCGTATTGCCTCTGCTCAATCAGTTAGCCTCGGAAACTGCAGTGTAAGGTTAGTTAGTTTCATTATTCCAGTGTACTATTGTTAATTTTTCCAGTGTATTAATTTCACATTTACTATATGTATTTAAAAATAGCTTCTTAATTTTTATATGTAAATCTGTATAACTTAGAATTTAACCCTCTTTTCTCAGTCTTTTAAAATTTGTCTTTATGAATAGGTTATAGAAATTTTCTGTTTTGTTTTTCATTCAATATTGATTTTAATTTCACATTGTTATTAAACAGCCTGAAGATGAGCGTATTGCTCGAAACGTTGCGCATTAAAGAAGACTTTTCATGGCATTTACATTTCTCCTTGTCATTGGATTTCTCCTAAATATATATATATATATAACCTTACAACCTTACAAAGGTTCCACGTGATGATTTCTCATTTCGCGAAGGTCAAGCGTGTCGCCCCTCCTCTCGAGTTGGCCTGGTGAAGTAGTGAGTTGGATTCTTGCGCTCTCCACCTCACATAGCCAGGTACGCCCGGCTCATCGGGGATTGTTCTGAGCCAGGCGTCAAGTCTTCTTTTGAAGATTTCCACTGCAACTCCCTTCGTGTTTCTTAGGTCTTTGGGCAGCTGATTAAATAGTTTTGGTCCTCTCACTACAAAACTATTTTCTTTCAGGGTTAAGGATGTTCCCTGTCTCGCCTTCAATTTGGGAATACGACACAGTCTACCGTTTCTACCTTCCACCGTTGTTTGGGGAGTTATGGGATTCAGAGTAAGATTAGGGACTAGTTTCTCCATTATTTTCCAAGTGTAAATAATGGTGTATCTCTCTCTTCTCCTTTCCAGTGAATATAGGTTTAGTTCTCGTAACCTTTCCCAGTAATTTAGTTCTTTGCACCCATTGATCTTGGCTGTGAAACTTCTTTGAATCCCCTCCAGCTGTCTAATGTCTTCTTTTTTATATGGGGATGTTAGGACCGAGCAGTATTCCAGTTTGGGTATTATCAGGGTTTTCAGTAGGGGGATCATTACATTCCTATCCCTTCGTTTAAAAGTTCTCAATATCAGACCCGTTATTCTCTTTGCTCTGTTTACTGCTATCTTATTTTGTGTTTCAAATTTCGCATCATCTGTCATTACAACCCCTAAATCTTTTGCTCTGGAATTTCTCTGGACTTCCTGTCCATTTGGGGTATAATATTCCATGGACTTTAGGTCTTCTCTTTTTCCGTACCGTAATAGCTGAAATTTCTCGGTGTTAAACTTCATATTGTTGTCTTCCGTCCACTTGTAAATTTTGTTTATGTCGGTTTGTAGAGATCCTATGTCTTCTGGTTTTCGTATTTTTCTACTGATCTTTGTGTCATCTGCAAAGGATGTTACTGTGCTGTCTCTGGTAACGTCCTCATCTATGTCAGTTAGCATGATTATGAAGAGTAGTGGAGCTAATACCGTTCCTTGTGGTACTGAGCTGAGGACCTCTGATTCTGATGAAGATACTCCTTGTACTGTAACGACTTGCCTCCGCTCACTAAGGAAATTATATATCCATTTCCCTACTTTTCCTGTTATTCCCATATATTTCAGTTTATGTATTATGATTCCATGGTCACACTTGTCGAACGCTTTAGCAAAGTCTGTGTATAGTACATCATAGTTTTCATTACTTTCAAGTGAATCAATAATGTTGTTGTAGTGTTCCATTAGTTGTGACAGGCATGATCTGCCTGACCGAAACCCGTGTTGGTTATCATTGAATTTTTTCTGAGTTTCCAAAAAGTCATAGATTTTCTGTCTAACAATTCTTTCAAATATTTTGGTGAGATGAGATGTAAGCGACACTGGCCTATAGTTTTTGGCCTCGGATCGATCTCCTCCTTTATATATTGGGACGATGTTCGCGCTCTTCAGGATGCCCGGTATTTCTCCCGTGTTTAATGATCGTCTCCATATCCAGTATAGGGGCTCAGCGATTGCATTCTTGCAGTTTTTGATCAGTGTGGCATTCCATTTATCCGGTCCTGCCGCTGAGTGTGTTTTTAGTTTCCCTATGACTTGTGTATATATATATATATATATATATATATATATATATATATATATATATATATTGTAGAATAGAGATCGAACAACTAATGAAACAACGAATAGGAATAAGAACAGAAGCGGAGAAATTACTTTGTATAAATAATAATTAGAAATTGGAGATATTATAAGAGTATTACACAAAACTGTCTAGACAGTCAAAGTAAAGACCAGACTGTCTGGACAAAGGTGAATTAATGGGTGGTTATCGTAATTCAGTGCTTGGAAGAGACTTAGATTTAACCGGTTTCATCCAGACATTGAGTAGTTATACATTAAATTGACAAGTTTTGTTAAGATATTTTCACCACGTCACTATTAATCCGGCCACGTGTGAACCTCGTCCTTATGAAAGGGCTGGTATGAGGTAAATCGGTAAATGGTATGAGGTAAATCTCCATCCCAGTCTCCTTCAGATATGACCACAAATGGGGTCAGATAAGGAACTGAATCAAACTCAGTATGAAGAATAATTCCGATACTGTATTCTTCCCAACCATTATCAATGCAGGTCAAACGAGAACGCAAATGGAAATTCCCCGTAGCCGCCTTAAGTAATTTCTCGTCCTGTTTAATGTAATTCGCCTGACAGTAGTCGTCAACAGGAGCCAAAACCGCTTGGTTGTTGATAGAAGCTTTCATGAAAATGTATGATCTCTCGTCAAAAAGCACCATTTCGTGAGCCCAAGAAGGCGTTTCCGAAAAATACAAACTTACTTCATTGTCTGCGTCATCGACGGTTTCGCGCGGGGTCCAGAAAACTTCCGACTACCCCGTTTTCCTTAATGCAGTCGCATTTATTTCGTCGTTATAGTCTTCCGGTTGGTATTCTCTCCCCTTGAATAGTGGAACCTTAGGGAGCTTATTCGTCCGAGAATTATATCTATCCAATTTCTTCGTAAAACGACAAAGGAAACAAAAATGGACTTACAAACGAGGAAGGCGAAGCGAGACAAAGAAAAAAGAAAGAAAACTTATCCCTAATATTGTGTATATACAACGGAAGTGAAACAAATAAACTAGCGTGACATTTGCTATTTCGGTTCAAATAAACGTTTAATGAAGTTACCGTAACATCTTGGGCGACGAGTTATGGAGATGGAACCACCTGGAAGAAGAAGAAGAAGAAGGGGAAGGCCGAAGATGAGATGGAGAGTGTGTGTGGAGGGTGATATGAGGGAGCGAAATCTGGTGGCGGATGTGGCGTTGGACAGAAATGAGTGGCGAAGGCGGATTAGGAACAGCGACCCCACTTAGGCGTGGGAAAATGCTGCCAACAAAGAAGACGAAGAAGAAGTTACTGTAACAAACGAAGATGCCAAACTTGCCTGTGGATTACAACATATGACTCGAAATGTACGAAACTCATTTCAATTTAAACCCCCTAAAAAAGTAAAAGTGATTTGACGCAAAGCGCAAAAAAAGAAAAAAACAATGACAAAACTATTTGCGCAATCAATAACCGTAAAAAAAAAAAAAAGAAGAGGTCAACGCTTCAACAATTAAAAAAAAAATTAAATTAATACTTTAATCTTAATGTATGCAAAAGATTATCCTTAAATTTTAACAAAAACTCATTTCTTGTGTAAAACCTTTCCTACACTAATAATAATAATAATAATAATAATAATAATAATAATAATAAAAATAGTCGTTGTCATTATTGTTTAAATGTATTATTGTTTGCTTTTTATCTTGTCGTTCATTACCTTCAACAATATTGTACTATTTTATGGGATTTATATCCTGCCAATAAAGATTATCATACATATATATATATATATATATATATATATATATATATATAAGGGGTTCTGAAAAGCCTTAGGCCCCCCCCCCCCCATTTGCAGCTTACATGTTTACTTATATCGAAATAGTTTTTAGTGATTATAAAAATATATAAAATTATTTATTGCAGGTATTAAAATTACTCTAGCTGATAAAGTGATAATATAATGGCTTCTCAATTAATTGGTGATTCGGAGAGGCAACGTGTGATAGATCGCATACGAGCAATAACATTTCGGGAAGCTCGTGATGCTGGAGCCACCTTTATAACACGTTCATGGGTTGCCAAAAAGCTGCTAAGAAGTGAGGAATTCGTCAAAAGAAATTGGAATAAAACTTTGGATGAATGTGAAATGGATACAACCAAATCTGGGCGCCCAAATTTGCCACTCTCTCAGGAAACAAAGGACATCATTGAAAGCGATACGCGTAAGCGGAAAAAACAGCTGTGCTAAACTTTCTAGAGAGATCGAAGTGTTGAGAGGAAAGATCGTTAGTGGTGAGGTCATTCGACTGTACCGTCATAGGCAAGGTTTAAAGCCTTGACATGAACTTCCAAAGCCAAGAAAAACTCAACTTAACATCGATGACAGAATGTGGTTTGCCCATTATCTTGAAGATTGGGATGTGGATGATTTCATGCATTTAACTGTCTCCGATGATTTTTTTGTTTACGTAACACGTCGGCCTAACTACCGAAATGATCGAGTGTGGGCCACAACACCAGATGAAATCGATGACAATGAACATTATCGCGAATTATTAAAAAGTCCAGACTGTGTTGGTGTGTTTGTTTTGTTCACTGCAAAGAAGCTCATGTGGGTGCTGAAGCCAAATGGTCAGAGTTGGGATGGACAGTATTTTCGTGATATTATTCTATCCCAGCATGTCATTCCTTTTCTAAGAAACCCAAACAATGTTATGGATGTCGGTCACACTTCTGCACGATAAGGGCCCCTGCTTTAAGGCATTAGCCACTCAACAGTTGTTGCGGAACCATGAGATCAATTTCTTTGGAAATGAAGAATGGCCAGGAAATTCTCCTGACCTGAACGTCTGTGAACACATTGGATCAGTTATAAAAGACAAGGTTGAATGTCTCTTGTTTCAAGAACCTGCAGCAAATCGATTTTCGAAGGATACAATGACGCAACACATTGAAACTGTTTTAGCAAATTTGCGTAACGATCAAGATCTATTCACGTCACTTTTGGCAAGCTACCCAAAGCGAATTCAGGCTGTCTTAGAAGCCAATGGCGGGAACACCAAGTTTTAATTGTTTTTCATTAAATGCAGGATTAAATTCTCTTTTGTAAGGTATGTTTAGTTTTACTGTACCTCTAATGGTTTAGGCCATGGGCGGGGGGGCTAAGGTTTAAGGTTTATTGGAGCCCCGTATATACAGTATATAACCTTTGGTTAGTTTCCGCCCGAATTGTTCATTCTGACGAAGGTCAAGCTTTTCACTCCACCTTAGACCTACAGTTTAACGTGGAATCCGAACCACGCCCCATCAGCAGCCCAGCGTCTTAACCACTAGGCCACCTAGGGTACCCATTTATCTACCAACCACTTTCTTTATTGTGTGGAAGGATGAACAGCTGGGTTTTGCTGCGCGCCGGCTGCCGTCGTGTTTCGAACCCGGAACCGATGGATTTGTCGTCAGCGACGCTAACCACTACACCATATATATATATATATATATATATATATATATATATATATATATATATATACATATATAGTTATTACCTATAATAATAAAAGTGTGTGTGTGTGTTCCAGCCATAGGTCCAAAATGAAAGCAGTTACAAACATGAAACTTCACACACATATTGATTAGGTCCCGAGGTTGTGCACCTGGGTATTGAATGCTCGGTTAGGTTAATTGAATGCCAGGTTAGGTCAACTGTACGCCCTTGACGATTGGTTAGGTTAAGTCGTGATATTTTCGTTAGCTTTAACGAAAATATTACGACTTAACCTAACCAATCATCAAGGGCGTACAATTAACCTAATCGGGCATTCAATTAATTATTAAATATACATGTAAGAGGAGAGACTATTGCGCAGTTCACTTCTTTAAGTAGATCTTATCTGGGACTAGGAGTTTTATTACCACTAAAATTTAGCAAATGTGTGCGTGTCTGTCTGTCCACAGAAAAACTAACATTTCTGAACCGATTTCGACCAAACTTTGTATGGTGGATGGGGGTGATGAGTAATGAACGAAAATATATGTGTGATGACCAGTCTCCCCTTCTCCTCCTCACCACCAATTACTGGGCCCGAAGGCCCCAGTACCGCGAAAAAAATATGGAAAAGAACGCAGCCATGAAAATCTTGAGCTTCACACTTGTCAAGATTTGTGAAACTTAAGATTTTCATGACTATAGTTTTATTGACCAAATTACTGAACCCCCAATTACTATCGGTTCAATTATTTGGTCAGTCCATCCATCCGTCGTGTTCTGCCTATCAGGCAGGTCCAACTCATGTGTCCCGCCAAAGTGTTCTATCCTGAGCTATCCTTTTCATCTCATGGTAGCTCCTGCCTGCCTTCAAATCATCCAGCATTGCTTTCCTTTTCCTTCCCCTCGGCCTTCTACCTTCATATCTACCCTCTATCACCTCCTTCAACAATCCTTCTCCTCTCAACACATGTCCGATTCATTTCTTGTGTCTTTCTCTTATCACCTTAATGAGTCTTCTTTCCTCCCTCACCTGTTGCAGTACTTCCTCATTACTTTGGTGTTCCCTCCAGCTTATCTTTAACATTCTTCTCCAAATCCACATTTCAAAACTTTCCAGGAGTTTCTTTTCAATTGTTTTCAGTGTCCATGTTTCTGCTCCATACAGTACCACACTCCATATCAAGCTTTTTACTAACCTTTTCTTCAGCTTCAAGTTGAGTTTACCTGTAAGTAGTCTTTTCTGTCTCTCAAAAGCTACCTTACCCATACCAATTCTAGATCTTACTTCCTGATTGCAATCTCCATTGTTGGTTAATAAAGTTCCCAGATATTTAAACTGCTCAGCTTCTTCTAAGGTCCGATTTCCTATCGTTAGGTTAATTTGTGCTCCTTTCCTTCTTGCAATTTTCATTACCTTTGTTTTGGTCTCATTAATTCTCATTCCGAATTCTTCCGCCGTTGTTGTCAAGCTATTGCCCATTCTTTGCAGTCCTTCCTCAGTACTACAAACAAATGCCTTGTCATCCGCAAACCTTACAGATTTGACCAATTTACCTCCCACTCTGATTCCCTCTTCCATATCTGAGTGTGCTTCTATTATCATTGTTTCCGCATAGATGTTAAATAACACGGGGGACATGGAGCATCCTTGCCTGACCCCTCTCCCAACCAATCCAAGCTCCGATTCTCCTCCTGCAACTCTAGCATTCACAGTCTGGCCAAGATATAGGTTTTTTATCAGCCTACGGCCCCTCCAGTCAACATTAATATTCTTCAATATTCCATTAGCTTCATCCATTGGACTCTGTCAAAAGTTTTTTCAAAGTCAATAAAACAAACAAACATTTCCTGATCATGTTCCAGCACTCTCTCTCCCATCATTCTCATAATACCAAAAGCTTTTCTTGTTCCGCATTTTGACCGCATTTGGTCAATAAAATTATAGAAAAGAACGCAGCCATGAAAATCTTGATACAATGAGCTCGGATGTGAAGCTTTAGATTTTCAGGGCTGCGTTCTTTTCTGTAGTTTTATTGATCGATTAATTGGTTCGTCAGTAATTGGAGGGCCGCAGGCACCCCAATTATTGAGGCCCAAGGTGAGAGGAATAGGAATGATATCCAGATAAAGGGACACTGATGTTCAAAATAAAATACGCTGTAAGCCCACAATTCGGTTTGGGCCGGAGGCCCAAGCACCGCAGATCTAGCAAAATCGGCGCGTAGCGCCGATCTTTTGCTAGTAAATTAATAAAAACATGGCTACGGATGACAGGGAAGAAAGGCAGATTAACTCAGTGGTTCCCAACGTGGGGGACACCGCCCCCCAGCGAGCGTTTGAGAATCCTAGGAACGCGCTATGAAACTAAAAATTGGGTGCTACTACAGTATGCGGTCTACCTACGATTCGGCGGTCTACCCTTTAATTATAGCTTCTTATCTTGTTTACTACTTGCTCGTTTACATCCCAATGTCAATCGCCCTTGACGATTGGTTAGGTTTAGTCATGATATTTTCATTAGTTTTAACGAAAATATCATGACTAAACCTAACCAATCGTAAGTAGACCGCATACTTAGTAGCATCAAGAATTCAACCAGGAATTAATGAGGTACCACCTTAACTTCAGGGATCCACTGCTATCTTTCATGACGAGGCTCGGAGTATACTTCCTCGCGGTACGTCAGGTAATGTATTTTGCGTAACCTTTCCTAACGTGCAAAAAGTAGAAAGATCAAATCTTTGATACACTTCATTTGAAAAGGTTTGCAACGATGGAGGTGGTCACCATAAAACCAAACCTAATACTTCGCGTCAATCTTCGGTCGAAGTTAACACTAATAAAAATATAAGTGGAAAGAAAAACGTATAAAAAAAAACCATTAGTACTTTTATTAACATTGATATTGTTAAGTATTCCCTAAAAATTAACAATGATTATTAGAATGGTACTCATTCACCAGTACAATATTTTTAAGGAACTAATTTAGCTCAATTTAACCAATTAAATTTAATCAAAAACATAACTCCATTCCAATATTTACAAAGACAAAATTAATTTTTAAGTCATTACGAATTTTACCATAATAAACTGACATATATTCTGTAGTAAAATGATCCTGTAGTTAGCACCGTTAATGATAACAACAATAATAATAATAATAACGATAATTGATGTGAATGTAATTACAAGTTTGGCTCTTAAGATGGCACCCAAAACTGGTTATATTTTGGTTATAGAGTTTAAGTCGCTCATGGGGAGAAAAACTGCACGGAAGCGGTCATAAGAAGAAAAATAAATAAATAAATAAAAAATAATTTTAATTTTACATAAAAGACTACTATGAACGTAAAATATTTAAAATTGTCTCATCAGCCGATATTCAACCCCTTTAACGCCGACCGTTACCTTATGGGAAAATGAGCTTTAAATCAATTTTGAGCCTTACGGTCTGAGTATTAGAGGTTATTTTGGCTTGAACAGAAAAAATAATTAGAATCAAAATCTCATAATTCAGGCACGAAAGGATTAAATAAACTGAACCTTTTAATAGAATTATTATCAACTTCCAGTACAAAATATACTTTTGAACTGTGGCAATACTTTTAAAGTACAACACCCTCAAAACAAAGATATTTCAAGAAAGGAAAGCGGATAGGGGCAGAAGAGGGCCTAGCTCATAAAAACTTTTTCCATTATTACAACTCAAATAATGTGAAAAAGCATTTCGTTTAAGATTCCAGCATTTCATACCTATCCTATATTTTATACATCTAACACCTAATACCTATTAAGAAGTCAGAAAAATGCATAAATCTGTTTTACCTTCAGCCAAAACAAAATCGAGATTGTATTTTGCAAAACTTGATTCATTTTTAACCAAAAAACTGAGATAATATTTGGAAAATTGGTTTACTTTAAACCAAAGCTAAGTCGAGATTCCGTTTTGCAAAATTGGTTTACTTTAAACCAAAGCTGATTCGAGATTCCGTTTTGCATTAAGTATTTTTTAAGTAAATTTGTTAATGTATTAAGCACATTTTCTTCTTTCAACAGAAATTCTGAAAAAAAAAATTTACAACTACTTCCTACATTTACAAATGCTATATACTAACCTGAAAATGGCAAGCATACTACATAAGGCCACCGTAGGAAGAATTAGCTAAGCGACAAAAGTTAAAAACGCCCCAAAACGCAGTTAAACGTTGTAACAATTTGAAAGTACCATAACTTTTGAGCGTTTGGTACAACTTTTAACCGTTTCCTGGCGGTTTTTACGTTTGTCGCTTGGCCACTTCTTCCTAGGAGAACCTCAAAAAAACGTAAAAGAACGATAAAAGCTCCAAGCTACATCAAAAAAATTACCATGAGAAACCAGATATTTAGACTGATAAAGCTGCCTTCAGTTTAAGTATTAAGAAAATATAAAACACTGCATTACGAGTAAAACCGTTTGGCAAGCAAACACCCTAACTTAAAAAGCTAAATTGTAATATTTTGGGGGGAGTTTTTAATCCGTTTAAAAAATACTTTCAATATGGATGGACTCAATATGAAACCGCAGCAAGGATTAACATGGAAAAAAACGAAGCTCTTGCTAAAATTATACGTAAAAATAAAGTTTATTTTAAGACACGTTATTAACATGTTATTTAGTAAGTCTACGTTCTTGTCTTTTTACCCAACCATGGTCATACAAGAACCAAATAAGACCGCGAAATCAACTGTCGATCATTATTTATTAATACACTCGCGCACGTATACAGCATATTATTTAATCATTCAAAACGTACATACGAGGATCGGTACGAAAGAAATGCCTTATTTTTCATTTCGTACCGTCCTTCATATATATACGACCGATGCTAGCTATAAATACCCAATATACCAATGGTATTTCCAAGCTTTTGAACAGTACTGTATGTCAACAAAATCTGTCGTCGTTCTTAATTTATTCCGCGATTCACCCAGAAGCACCGGGTCATCAACATACACCCGATGGAAAAGCTGCCATTGATCGAGTTGTTTGTGATATACTTTTTTCCCCCCAGAGAGTGAATTTGTAGAAAAACAGTTTCACTCTGTTCTTCTGACCACAGCTTCCAATTTCAAGTTTATTTCACGTGAAAATGGCGGTGAAAATTTGCAGCTGTTCAAAAATGGCGGTGAAAATTTGCAGCTGTTCAAAAAAGTTACGAATGTTATTTTATAACTATGTTCTACGTTACAGTATTTCGCGGTTAAAAAACAAACAAACACACACAAAATAATAATACCTACAAGAAATTATTATAAAGCAATTACAGTATTAGTTTATAAGAAATTATTTTTCTGGTTTGGATTTACTCACCCCATATGTGTGTGTGTGTGTATATAGAGCAAAATTAAAAAAAAAAAAAAATTTTAATTTTTGTTTACATCGTATTTATTCCATCATCTAACTTTGAACACCGTTTTACATCGCTTTGCACGGCGTTCAAGTTAAATTTTAATATAAAGTTCAAATGCATCCAAATTTCAGAGGAATCTGATACATACATTCACGCATCCAATACATACTATCCTATATACTATTGAGCTAAAATGTGTCTGTGTCTGTCCGCTTTCTTCGGAACCATGCACAGGCTACCCGCCCGGGGGAGGGCGGGGTAGTGGGAGTAATGGCTTTTTTTTTTTTACTTTTGTCGTTTAGCCACTTCCTCCCGGAGGGCCAAGTTGTAAAACGGTCGCGAGCGATAGCGAGCTACCGCTTGTACATATACTATATATAAAGCCCTCCTCGGGAGAAGTGGCTAAGCGACAAAAATAAAAATAAAAATAAAAAACGCCAGTAAACGGGGTAAAAATTTTCACCAATTTGAAAGTACCAAAACTTTTCCAAGTTATTTCTTCGAAATAGCTTCAAAAAGTTCAAAAGTTTTGGTACTTTCAAATTGGTACAACGTTTAACTGCGTTTTCTAGCGTTTTTTTTTAATTATGTCGCTTAGCCACTTCTTCCTAGCTGTTCTTATAAATTTGCCGTTTTGATGATTGGTTTGTTTTTTTTAATTAGGGAATTTTTGGAGTGGACACTTTACCAAATATGACTAATAAGAAAAATATATCAAGATATTAACCATACAAAAATATTTGAAACTCGGCAGTAAAACCGGACATAGTAGTATGGGACAAGAGGATTGAGGTGAGGTGAGATTGAGGTGAGGGAGATAACGTATCTGAAACCACCTACCTCTTTCTGTGATTATGGATATATACTCGCATCGTTGACATATTCTGATCGATGTCCTTAATTTAATCTAACCCGACCTGACCTATAGTGAGTATCGATAACGTCTCGCCATTCATTTTGGGTACACGCCCGTAATTACTAAACGAAAGTCTCGCAACTTTTAAACTTAAAAACTTCATATTTCACCAACTTCAAAACGGTACTTATTTTACATAAAAATCCCTAACATCTCTAAAGACAAATATAACAAATACAGGGTCTCTCAAAAGTCGCGCACCATAGGCTAATATATCTAATCTGACTAAAGCCGATGGTGCGCGACTTCCAAGACACCGTGTACTTCTCCATTAAACATCATAGTTAAACACTGAAACACACTATTATTATATGTATGTATGTATCTTTCTTTTTTCTTTTAACCATTAAAAATGTTAATAATTGTCATAAACTGACGTACACGAAATGTTAAAATCTAACGATGCAGATTTTTTTGTAACTAATTCCGACTTCTACTTCCGGGCATGGAAGAAGCCGTACCCAGAAGGTCCTGAGTGAGGAGAGGTGGAGAAGAGGGTGGGAGATGACTGAGAGGATGAGCCGTTGGGAAAGGAAGAGGCGGCGGAAGAACCGGTGGTGGGGTCGGAGGAAGTAGCTATCCCTCTCCCAGTAAAATTTCTGTTCTGAGCCACTGGGTGGTGAGATGTCATGTTGCCATTTATGTCCCCGTTGTTGTTGCTGTAATGAGAATGATGGGGTGCGGTGGACAAGAGAGGTGCCTCCAACCCTTGACTCAGGAGGGAGTCACCTTCTGAACTGTAAGGGGGAGGTGGAGCGCCAATTACCTAAAAGTGAAAGGAAAATGTTGGTATATTTCTTCTTTAAAAAAATATAAGATCTGAATGACAGACTGAGATGAAAATGTATCATCTTTTTTCTTTTTCTTTTTGCTAAAATTGTTCTTCATTACCATTTTCCCTCCAAAAGATTTAATCAGAAAATGAAACTTTTCAATTAAAAGCACAGGTTCAAATGATTCGTAACAATGAAACAACAACGAACATCCGAAACTCATATTTCCCGATACAGTTAGAGCCTAAGTTCTGAACAGGATCAGTGTAGGTAGCCAACCGACCCAACTCGTGGTAGCAGCTAGAGTTGAATCCGCGACCTTCGTACTACCAATCTAACCCCTAACCGATCGTCCTACGGTAACTGCTAATTCCTCCCAATATAATCCCTAACCGATCGTGCTTCGGGAACTGCTAATTCTCACATTTAAAAAAAAAAAACGATATCCCGAGTAGAATTACGAAAATGATAAAACAAGACTACGAGGTGTGTTCAAAAAGTTCCCGAACTGGTTATGCTGCGCGTCATGTGATGCATGTTGTAGTGTGACTCAATCTGTATCCATAGACGGTTACCGCTTGTTGATATCGCATTTTGGGCAAGACTTCCGAAACCCATGCCAAGCTGAACACAGCATTCAGCAATGACGTCTTAAGTCGAACAACCACTTTTAAGTGGCACAAGCGCTTTAAGGAAAGCCGAACGTCGACGGAGGACGATGCAAGGGTGGGACGACCTTCCACTTCAAGAAATGATGATACTGTTGCTCGTGTTCATAAAATGATTCAAGGGAACCGTAGACTGACAGTCGGGGAAGTTACAGACGAAATGGACATTTCGATAGGATCACGCCACACGATATTCAGAAAGAATTTGGGGATGCGTCCCGTGTCAGTCAAATTTATGCCACGACTCTTGACTGCCGAGCAGAAAGAGCAACGTGTTGTTGTCTCTCAAGACCTCCTTCAACGAGCCAATCTTGATGAAAATTTTCTCAGAAACATCGTTACGGGTGATGAGACGTGGATGTACGGTCCCCGAGACCGAAAAAAGCAAGGCAAGTCCGATCGAATGTGAAGGCAATGCTGGTCGTTCTTTCCGATTACTACGAACTCGTTCACTACGAATTCGTCCCTAGAGGTCAAACAGTTAATCAACAGTTTCATTTGAAAATACTGAAGCGTGCGCGAAACGCAGCGAGGAGAAAACGGCCTGAAAGCTGGAACGCAGGAATGTGGATGTTGCACCATGACAATGCGCCCGCGCACACAGCGTTGTCAACTCAGCAGTACCTGACGAAGTGCAACGTCGTAGTTGTTCCCCAGCCCCTTTATTCTCCAGATCTGTCCCCGGTAGACTGTTTTCTTTTCACCAAACTTAAATTTGCATTGAAATGTCGAATATTTCAAAGTGTGGAAGAAATTATTCAAAATGCGACAAACGAACTGAAAGCGGTCGGGAATACGGCCTATCGCGAATGCTTTCAAAAGTGGAAACGCCGTTGGGAGCGATGTATAGCTGCGCGAGGAAACTACTTTGAAGGGGACAATATCAGTTAGATCGTACGTGTTACCAGAAAGTTTTGTGGGATCAGTTCGGGAACTTTTTGAACACACCTCGTACATATTTCTCAACCTACGAAAAAATGAATGAGCAAAATATAATTTAAAATATAAATATACAGGGTGTCCCATAAGTCCTGTCTCAATGTTCAAATTGAGGTCTTGTTTTGGGACTTTTTTTTTGTTTAAGTAGAATAACAAACAATAGCTAATATGAAAGCGAGTTACACTTGTGAGAAAAAAGGCCTCTTGTTTTTGTCCTAATGTATTATTTTTGTAAATTTAATTTAAAATAAATTTTCCTACGAGACCGGAATTATGGGACACCCTGTATATAAGTATAAATAAATAAAGTGTGAAAAAACTTATAGAAATATTTGATATTTAACCTATTGTTAATTTTGACCCTCCCACCACCTCCATCTCCCCGATCTTTACCTGCTGGTAACTGGGAGGAGGGCCACAGTCTGACACGGCCAGTCCCGAATGTGTGAGGGGAACGAGGACGAGGGTAGAATCCTCCTGCGAGTGACTACGAAGTACATTTGGCGAAAGAAGGTCTGAGCGCAGACCCGGGATTCTTCTGATGTACTCTGGCCGATCGAGGAGAGACCCATTGGATGATTGGAGGAGGTACTGGTCTGTGGGATGATGTGATGGATTCATCAAGCGCTGGGGACTGCACACGTTCCAAGGAGGCGTTCGATGCCAACTGCTTTGAGGAGAGGAATAAGGACGACACAAACGGAAATGAATACCGATTACCAATCCCACCGTAATGAAAGTCATCAAAAACACGAAACCACCTGAAACAAATTAACTCGCGTTAATAATGATCAGTTAACTTTAATCAGTCAGATTGTGGAGATAAGGGGAAAAAAAAACCGTTCAACAGTAGGAAATAAGGGGAGGGAGGGATGGATAAAATTAACAACGTAAATTTGCTAACTAGAAGACCGTCAAGATTGGTTCACCGAACACACGCGCGCGCACATTAATTTGACAGTACTGTAACGAAGCTTTCAGGAGATGCAATATAGTCTAATCATAAAACTGATAATTTAAAATGAAAACAATTCATTACTTCTATCATACTTACATTGTGGAAAATTCTATCTTCATTTAAAAAAAATGTACGACCACAAATTACAAATGCTTTACAAATACCCAATAGGGTCATTGCAGGACAAATCATGCAAAAAAAATAAAATTTGTAACAACTCCGACTTGGATTTTTCTCAAATTTGGTATATAAGGTTGTTTTTGTGCAAAAACATGAAATCTCAAGTTTTAGCCAATCAGAGTAACGGTTCAAAAGTTATGGGCCCCTCAATTTTGGGGGTGGGGGCTGGCCTCTTAATGTTTAAAAGTCCATAACTCGATCCCTAATTGAGCTAGGAAAATTTTTTTTAAAACCATTTGAAAGCTCAAATCCTAAAGAATAATTGATTAAGTAATAAAATAGTTAAAAAGTTATATCAGTTTGAATATTTTGGGGGTGGGGGCCCACCCCCTATGATACAGATATTCAAGATTTTTTTTTTAGCATTTTGTACCTCAATTACTCTTCTATATGACTTAGTCAATGACATTGTGTATTTTTACCTTTAAGTTGTGTACTTTTTTGCACTTTATTATAAGTTATGTACTTGCTAGCGAAAAGATGACATATTAGCCCAAGTTCAGAAATTAGGCTATACTAACTATATATATTGCACACATACACACACATTATTATTAAAATAAAAGATAATTTGTACTGCCTGTTTGTAAGGTCGAGTGGTATCACGCTTGTGTAGTTATGCTACAACTTGTCACAGCAAAATGAGATTGTCTGAGGGCTCCTTTCATTAGCATGAGCCTAAGTTATTAAGGGTTCAGTTTGCCTTTTGTGACCACGTGATAAACACTGCTCATATATGGTATCTGCTTGCCATATTATTTCAGTGCCTTGCCTATATTGGCTGTGCTTGTGTTTGCCTGTTATCATTAAAAATCTATTAACATTTAATATTCTTTCTACTTATTACAGGAACTGAAGCTAATATATAAATTTTAAACGTGTCTTACCATTTAAATTATCATAAACAGTGTTGTGACCCCTTTAAGAGACGCATGAAAAGAATCTTAAAGGGTTTAAGAAATTTACCATTAAATGTAACAGAAAAAAATCCTGCACTCCTTAATTGGAAAGTTTGTACAAACTGTTCTGAAGATTAAATGAACTTGAAGAACCTGATAAATTATTTAGTGATGTTTTTGAAACTGAGTCACCTACAAGTACCTCTTCATTTCAAAGCAGTCCAGGAAGCACACATTTGCAAACTGACAATCTTGGTGAGATCAGTGATATTGAAATCTGTAGAGAACAAACCAAGAACATTCTTGAAGAAATGGAGATTTTGCCAATAAAATTCCGTAAGTAGTAGTATGAATTATAATTTGGGGACTTATTTTTGAAAGTAGTTATCAGAAAATGCATTATATGATTTTTAAAAATCATCTAAACTCTTTATCTTTGTGTATACATTGTTTCATAGGTTATCAAAATAATGCAGTTTTATCAAACTTGTAAACATAACATTCTTTAACAATTTAAGGAATTGCAAAAAAATAGTTATGTACAATAAATGAATTCTGATTAGTTATTAAATTATGAAAATTTGTTGTGTAACTTACAGTAATTCTAAATTTTGGATGATGCCTAATTTCAGATGGTATGAACACTGACAGGATATCTAAAAAAGCATCAGACAAATACGACAAGTGTGTATCTACTTTGAAAAAGAATTTTGAACAGTCTTTCTCAGCATCTGTGGATGAGGGAGCATCTACATCCAAGAGATTATGCATGGAAAAAGAATTGGAAAGGTAAGGATTGCTCAAATTCAACTAAATTAGCAACTCATGGTCACAATTAAAGACTCTTGACGTATATAATTTTAGATTTTTAAATTTCAATAGCCTAACTTTTCTTCAATATCATTCTTACTACAGAACACAATCACACCATTTTAACAATGTCTAAAAATATCCATGGAAGGTAGATATTCTTATATTTTTTCTATTTAGGTCCTGATCTTAGAGTACATTAAATTAATAATTTCAATTTAAGAAAATTCTGATATCCCCTACCTTTTATTTATCTAATAGGTACAAAACTATGATGAGGGAGCTCGCTGAAGCATTCAACTCTACAACTTCCTACCAAAGAAGGTTGCAGATTCTTACTCTATCCCCATACATGATCTCAAAAACTCAAGAGAGTTCTTTGGGGCTAGTAGATATCTTGTTGATAAAGCAGGAGCATGAAGCAACAGTATGGAATATTGCCAAATGTTCCTAAATACAGTAAAGGGAAAAAGATAAGTGATGAAACTATTTCTAATGTGACAGCTTTTTATGAGGACCCAGAATTTAGTCGGGTGTATCCAGGAAAAAAGGACTGTGTTAGTGTCAGAGACAAAGATGGAAACAAAATTTACAAACAAAAGCATCTCTTACTCAGTAATTTGAAAGAACTGTATCTTAGGTATAAAGAAACTGACTCAAGTATAAGTTTTTCAACATTTGCAGCTCTTAGACCCAAATGGTGTTTATTGCTGGAGGTACAGGTACACACTCAGTTTGTATTTGTACCTATCACCAGAACCCCAAATTAATGGTTTCAGCAATTGGTGACAAGGACTTGACTTATCATTCATTGATTCAAAAAAGTGTCTGCGATGTGGACAACATTAAATGTATGTTACACCAGTGTAGAGAATGTCCTGGTGTTGCTGCTGTAGATAACTATTTGAACACATTAAATGTACTGACTTCCAGGGATTCAATTGAATATGACCAGTGGACCAGCACTGACAGGGCAACTTTGTCAAATGTAACTGTTACAGTGGAGGAATTCATTGAAAAACTTTCAGAATCAATTTATTCTCTTACTCGTCATCATTATATAGCCAAGAGTCAAAGCCTCTACATGAAGACCCTTAAGCAAAATCTCAGTGAAGATGAAGTTTTAGTACTGGGAGACTTTTCTGAGAACTATTCTTTCATCACTCAAGATGCACCACAGAGCTTCCATTGGACAATGAACAAGTTACATTACACCCAATGGTTGTATATAAAATGGAAGATGGTAAATTGAGCCACACTAGCTATTGTATCATTAGTGATAGTTTAGATCATAACACCGCAGCAGTGTATACATTTCAACAATTTTTAGTCAAGACATTAAAGTGAGATTCCCTAATGTGAAAACAATGAAATATTTTTCCGATGGTTGTGCTGGACAATACAAAAACCATTTTAATTTTAGCAATTTATGCCATCATGAAACAGATTTTGGTATAAAGGCAGAGTGGAACTTTTTTGCCACTAGTCATGGCAAAATGCCTGTGATGGCATTGGAGGAAGTGTGAAGAGAGCAGCAGCTAAAGCTAGTTTGCAAAAACACAACAGGACACATCTTGTCTCCACAGAGTTTCTATGACTTTTGTACACAAAATTTTGAGTCCATCAAGTTTAAATTCATTACAAAAGAACAAATAAATCATAATAAAACAGAACTCAGTAGTAGGTTTGAAAAAGCAGTGACAGTGAAGGGCACACAAGGTTTTCACAGAATTGTGCCAATGTCTCAGAGTCACATTAAAGCTTATTTAGTTTCAGACTCCAATGACTACAATGTTGTTAGGGTTATGACCTCTGAGCAAGGTGACTCAGGCATGAGTCCAGATTTATCAAATGAGCAAAAATTTCCTGTGGGAAAGTATGTTGCATGTATATATGATGCTAGAAAATATCTAGGAATCATTTTAGATTATTCAGAAGAATTCCAAGATCATAAAATCAAGTTTCTAACTCCTATTTCCAACAAAAACAATAGATACTATTTCCCAAATAATAAAGATGTTTGTTGGGTAGAAGTCAAAAACATCCTTCATGAAATGTCAACTTCTAATATTCAATCTGGCACCAGAGTTGTGTACATCTTTGAAATATATGATACTGAGAATTAGGCTAGACACCAAAAATGTTTCGGATTTAATGTATTGTATAGCAATTATTTTTATTCAAGTAATCTTAATTTGTTCAATAAAACATAACTATACTAGCAGTATTTTTTTTGCCTTTGAAGATCGACAAAGTTGAGAGAGTTATTATTATTGAGTTTTAGGAAAACACTAATAAGTTTATCTTATAGCTATACTTAATCCACTTGTAAGTCAAGGAAAACATCTTATAAGAGAGCTTGATAAGTAAAACAGGCATAATGGTGTAAGTTCAAAGTCCAGCAAATAGAATGTTTTTAACCTCCACCACCATCTAATGAAGGGGAAAATACACATATACACAATGTCATTGACTAAGTCATATAGAAGAGTAATTGAGGTACAAAATGACGAAAAAAAACTTGAATATCTGTATCATAGGGGTGGGGCCCCCCAAAATATTCAAACTGATATAACTTTTTAATTTGATTAAATGCATTTTTACTAGAGTCAATTATTCTCTAGGATTTGAGCTTTCAAATGGTTTTAAAGTTTTTTACTCAATTAGGACCGAGTTATAGACTTTTAAAAATTAAGGGCAAGCCCCACCACCAAAATTGGGGGCCCATAACTTTTGAACTGTTACTCTGATTGCTCTGAAACTCGAAATTTTGTTTTTCAGCATAAACAACCCTGTATAGCAATTTTAAGCAAAATCTAAGTGGGTGTACTTTCAGGCAATGCCTGATTTGTCCTGGAATGACCCAATAATCAGAATGGTGCCTTTGAAATTTAACACACATTACACCTGAACATGTATTTGCTAAAAGAAAATCCTAAACCTACATACATGTCAACACGCTTGTAATTTTTAAGGCATGTTTTTCGTAAAAGTTTATGACGACAATACCGAAAATATAATAAGATTTTTATTGTAGTTCACTTCGACCTTCGACGCATCGATGAACAAAACTGAAGTTCGCTTCACTGTTGATTCTGTACTTCATATATTGAGCAGGTTACAACGCAGTATTAACGGATGTTTTAATAAATGTACGAGTGTCTATAAGAGATGAAAAAATACTGAAAATAATTGGCTCGCCTTCACTAATTCATCCATGACTGAGTCGTAGTGTCAAGTAGTTACAACCAAGTGGCCTGCCATTGCAATAAGATAATAGCCTCTGTAGCAATACATTAACTATTAACAACCATAAAACTTTTAACACACAAAACATAATAAAAATACCATTTTTTTTTTATGTTGAACGTACCAACCAAAAGCGTAGTAGTTGTGTAGTTATACCACATTTCATCTTTAACATTCTTCACATTCGGCCGACTTGCCAAGTAATACAAATCCTGATCCAGTTGAGCTGGAATGATGAAACTGAACTCAATACTCATTTTCAATGTTTGTAGTAAAGGCCTCAAATTATTGACATTTGGAACAACCATGCTGACCTTCAGCCCATTAAAAGAGGGCTTGCTATGACAAAACTCTTTCACTGAGATTGTACATACTCTATGATGTAAATATGATACCAAAACATGCATGATAATGAAATAACTGAAATGGCAATGTCTTGCACCCAATGACTGTGTGCAAAATTTTAAATTACCATTACTAAGTGAATCTACTGAATAAAAAGCTTATACCTATTCTATGAAGCCTTTTTCAGAAGTGGCTAAGCGACGAAAGTAAAAAATGCCAGAAAATGCATTTAAAGTTATACCAAATTTGAAAGTGACATTTTTTGAACTTTTGAAGATAGTTCGATGAAATATCTTCAAAAGTTCAAAAGGTATGGCATATTTGGATGAAATATCTTCAAAAGTTGTCACTTTCAAATTTGGTATAACTTTAAATACATTTTCTGGTGTTTTTTACTTTTGTCATTTAGCCACTTCTTCTTAGGAGGGGGCTCATATACAACTGTGGTGGTAGTAACAACGAACTGAAGGGGGTCAAATCTTCTTTTACAACTCGCTCCTTAGGATCTGGACTTACCTGGATGAATGAGCTGGCGACAACACCGTATGCTCGCATGAATACTGCAATTAGGGGGTGATTTTCCAGGCTCTATACAACATTCTTTCGGCAAAAGGCATCGGCCATCGTCACATACAAGCTTTCCAAGGCAAGGATCAGACCCTGTACAATATCAGAGGTTTTAAGGCAACTTTACCAACAATATTCCATTCCAGTAAAATGACTGTAGTTAAATTCCAGCTCTTACCACTATTTAGGACAACCTAAAGTCTTACAAATTAAAAATGTAAACATTTTGTACACAGTGGGTAGTAGGTTTAAAAATCGTACCAACACATCACCCTAGAGCTACTCAAAAACCAATCTTCTAAGTGATATGGTTGGGTGATCTCACTGGAAAAGTAAAACTTGGCCTTGAATCTGGAGTCATCATACAGATGTGGAAAAACTTATAGAGAACAAGTACAAAAAGGAAGAAGGCTCTCCCTTCCTCATCCCCCCCTTGCCCAAAATGGGTAAGTTTGGAAACAATAATAATAATAATAAATACTCAGCAATTCACAGAGAAAATCTGCCGAGAAACTGCTTGAGTGTACAGAGATGCAACAAGTGGTTTATAGGAAGGTGTACTGGTGCCCACACTGATCTCTAGATGCGAGATGCCTATAGTAGAACTAATTTAAAGAAAAATTACCATACTTTAATTTCTAAAACGAAATTTTTTATTCATCTAATAGGAGGTGGTCTGGTGCTAGTGTCTACGAGCAACTAATACAATGAGAAAATGGACATAACTATTTACGTTTTTTTTATGATTAACTGGCAGGGGCCTACTCTATGATTAAAAATAGTACCTATTTCTACTCAGGCTTCAATATAGTACAATAATCCCCCAATTTACACAGTAAATGCATTCCTGAACCTTTTGCATAAAATGAATTCTGTGTAAATTGGGGGACTATAACATAATTCAATGTGCTAAGTACAGGCCCCCCATTGTCAAGACACCCCAAAAATTAAATAAAATTAATAACAACAATAATAATAATAATCTAGCCAAAAAAAATAATAATTAAATAAATAAATACATAAACTCGTCTGTAAAAAAGTAAAAACTAGTAATAAGGAGTAACAACTAAAAAAACCTCCCCATTAGGGTCTCTTGGAGCTGGCTTCTTAACCACCAGTGCCTTATTTATTTATTTATAAAAAAATATTGAATATTTTTTGGATTGCCTTAATCCGAAATCAGGCAAATTGGGGGTGCATAAATCGGGGGAAGGGGGTACTGTATTTGAATTTGAAGACTTACACCATACCTAATATGAAAATTGCTAATACTGTATTCTATTTATGCAATATTAAGGTAATTCAATCTAATGATACAATAAAAAAAAAATGTGAGTATGATCTTATCTGATTAACTGGCTTTTTTTTCTTTTTTTAATGCAGGAAAGAATCACCAAGGGCAAACTGAATGCTTGTAGGCTATATCTATTATAATTTAATTTACATTCAAAATAGGAAAAATAATTTAGGAACACCCTGTAGTATTTCATAATGGTTTATGTCACAATTACCACATCAAGAATTTTACCCATTTGCCAAAGCGAATCAAATTCCAAGTTTTATATATATATATTTTTTTTTGTGTGCAGGAAGGAGGGGCCAAGGGCGAACGCCCGCAAAAGTGCCCCCCCCCCCCACCATAGAAGAAAAGAGCCAAAATCAAGGTCCAGGGTTATCAAGATGCCTAGACACTGTGTTTGAAAGACTGAAGGTCATAGACAGGGGGGAAAGATGGAGTGAGGAAGATTGTTCCAGAGTTGATGAAGGACTGGAAATACCAATTAACCCTCGCAATAGAGAGTTGGACAGAAAAGGAATGAGAAAGTGTAGAAAGTCTGGTGGTGTGTGCTCTGCTTAAAGGAGGCGGCATGCAGTTAGAGTGTTCGGAAGAACTACCATGTTAGAATAACATTAATATCCTTCTTATATTTGTGACCTTGACCTTTGTTACAAGAACCTAATTCTTGCTTGTAACACATCTTGTAATGAAACATACATGTACAAAATTTCAATTTATGTAGTGTGGTTCAAAAGTTATGGTACAGGGACCCCCCATTTGATCTTTGACCTCCAGTTGCGAGCTTGACCTTTGATGCAGGGACCTGATTCTTGCTGAAAACATCATCTTGTGATGATCCATGTGTGCATGAAGTTTCATTAATTTATGTTGAGCAGTTCAAAAGTTATAGCCCAGATGCAAAAAAGTTTCATTAAAGTTTTGACCTCTATTTGTGACCTAAACCAGTGGTTTCCAAAGTATGGGTCATGACTAGTGTTGCAAAAAAAAACTGTTTTTTTTAAATCGTGTTTTTTTTTTTTACAAAAAAAACGTGTTTGTTTTTTATGGTTTTTTTTTTGTTTTTTTTATAAAATTGGTATATAGATATTATCCCTTCTTTATTTTGAAACAAAAGTACACGTATGTTGTTCTCATTGTAACATTGATTTCAAGGAGTAATGAAAACAAAAAAGGTTTAAATCCATTTTTCATTATTTTTCCTTTTAATAAAGGTTGACACTGCCCCTAAAAAGACTCCAGACACAAGCCCAATTATAAAATCCATTGTAAATTTATATTAACTAAAAAAAACACACTTTCAACATTTTTTTCATCATCATTCATCATTTGAGGAGTCATAGAGAGTCATTCATCATACATTGAGTTTTCAGACTCTGCTTCAGACTCTGAATAGAACATTTCATTCCCTTCATGATCATACTCTCTGCTTGATGATGGCCGTTCTTGTGCTTGGAGAGTTGTCTGGGACATGTTTTGCTTCTACTGAGCACCTGCTTCAGATTCATGGTCTTGTGGTTCATTGTGATCACCCAAAGCATGGTTATGAGCGATGAAAACTAGCTTAGATGCTCTATCAGTTGTCAGTCGGTTCCGTTTGACTGAGTGGATCCATGAGTGGCGACTGAAAGAGCGTTCCACAGCTGCACTAGTTGGGGGCAGGTTGAGAATATTTGCTGCAACCTTGGAGAGCTGGGTCGAACCACAAATTCCATTCCACCAGCTTGTTGGATTCGCCTGTGCAGCTGCCTTCCAGACAAAAGGCTTTGCAAAGATATTCTCTTTTGATCGGTAGTCAGCTAACTCTCCCAATGTCTTGCTATCATCCACAGATGGAACAGCTACAGATATCTCTTGTATGACTTCCATGGCATCCACCTGAAATACAATTTGTAACACATTAAATATAAAATAATATCAAATAATAGATAATGAATGTCTGCAAAATAAGAACATAAATCAATATTCGGTGCTAGTTGTAAAATCAACAACTTACTATTTCTTCTCCAGAGATGTGGCATCCTTTGTAGCGAGGATCAAGAAGATTTGCTGCCAGGTGGATACTTCTAAGAAGAAGCTTTCTCCGTTTAGGAATAATTCCCTTAAAACAATCTTCTTCGCTCTTCAGAATTGGGCTCGAGGAGAGATTCTTCTCGAAGGATTGTTGAAGGTCATTAAATATCTTTGGTACAATAGAGAGGTATTTGTTGTCCACTTGTCCCCTTCTACTGCAGTGATAGCATCAGAAACTGGCTTCAACAACTTCAAAGATCCATCCAGTTTATCCCAGAAGACTTCAGTATATATACACTAGTATATACACAACAGAATTAGCTAATATAAAAAAAAAAAAAAAACGGTTTTTTTTTGGTTTTGGAATTGTGTAAAAACGTTTTTGAACATTTCAATACATATTTATATGATTTCAAATGTTTAAGGCGAGAGTTCTGGATGATAGTTTCCCTTTTCAGAAAAATGGACACATCATATAATGTCAATAACATATTATAACAAATTACAAATTGTGACATACACTAATGACGCCCCTCAAAGATATACTGCATGTGTGTGTATGAAGATAAATCATTATTTCTACTCACATTGGCCACAAAATCCTACAAAAAACAAATCTTTGTTAACTTGACATTTGCTGATTGCTCCCACAATAAAGACAATAGGCAGTTCTTCAATAACGAAAACCCGGTATCGATAAATCACGATATCGGTATCGTGTCTCTTGTCCAATACTGGTATAAATACCAGTTTTTCAATAACAGCTTTCATCACTAGTCATGACCCAGTGCTATTTGAAGTTAACAGACAATCAGTATTTGAAATTGGGGCAAAAAATGAATCACCATTTTTATTCAGAGAGAGAACAAATATTTGAAAATTGTTTATGTACTGAGCAAGCCTGAGCAAGAAAACAAACTGCTACAACTCACCTGTGATAGCACACTGAAAACATGCCCCAAATCATTAAGTTTATTATTATTTTAAATCAGTGTTTTCGAAGATTATCCACTGTTAAGTAAGATTAGTGTTCTGTTGTTGATGCTATTCACAACCTACATGTGTGAGCTCACCAGATATGCATGTAGTGCTTTCATCTTGTAAATGATGTTGGAATGAGATCATGAATAACAGGCATGCCCACCCATCACGTTAATTGAAATTAAACCCATTTTTTTTTATTTACTATATTTATGCTGTATTTAAGATGTTTTACAAGTAACTTCAATATCAAGTTATTACTTGAAGTGGAGTGGTCGAAGTTAGGATGTACTGCCCTTAATTGTGATTTTATGAAAACACTAGTCAAGATACTATTTTTGTTTCTGGTCATGGGGATAAGTGTTTTTCTTCCACTGGGTCACAAGAAAAAATATTTGAAAAACACTGACCTAAACCTTTGATGCAAGAACCTGACTCTTCCTCATGACATTTTGTCTTATGATCCATGTGTGTGAAGTTCCATAAATTTTTGTAAAGTGATTCAAAAGTTACAGCCCAGACATGAAAGCATGATGAATGGATGGACAGACAAGTGTAATCCAGTATGTACCCCCCAAATTTATTTGGTGGGAGGCATAAACATAATAATAATGACTGAGATAACTTGGTCTCTGTACTAAGAGCTAGTTGTATAACAGAAGGGACCAACAACTTACTGTGGAATTCAAACCGCTATGCTATGTCAACAGAAACCAAGAAAACAACACATTTATCACTAAATTTTGAAGTCTGAACCAAGCAAACTCAGGACCTTCAAGATTAATAGCCAAGCACTTTACCACTTGGCTAACCTGGCAGATATTTGTGAACATTTTTTTTAACTTACCACAGTGATGGTGAGCTTCATCCAAGCCATTTGGGCAATCAGAAATACCATCACACTCATATCTATTTGGAATGCATAGAGTCTTCTCACAGTAGAAAGATTCTGCAGTACATGAAGACAATCTACCTCCTAAACACAAATTAAATTTTACATTTTTAACCAAGACTACCACAATATTTAGCAAGAACTGAACCTAATTATATCATGAAATGCAGGTTGAAACCATTTCACCTTATACTTTACTACCATATATGTACACACAAGTTCATTAAAATACTGGACCTATTTCCTTGTTTAAAATATTAATAAATTCAATCACACCATACTATGTGAATTACTTCTTTAAAAGGGTTGAAGCATGACACCATTATATTTGAGTAAACTGTACTATTTCCAACTAGTTGTACTGAAAGAGGCTGACCTAAAACTTAAATTCGCAGAAAATCAATACTAAATTTCCTTACTTGGAAGTATTCCTAAGTAAACTGAAGATTTTTTGGATGAAACCTTATTTTCCGTAATCAGACTACAGGTGTAATTTCCATGATCAACTTCCTTGAGGTTCTTTATATACACGCTAACTCTGTCTTTCTCCTCTTCTATTTGAACCCTATCTTGACTATATGGAAAAAAATTAAAAGCTCATTACTATATTACATAAAGTTTCCTGTGAATTTTTATAAGCTTTGGAAATAATGTTGAATGGAAACACTATCAATCTAATGATGGTGTAAAGAGTTCCACTAGCTTGACATTTCAATTAATAATGAATAGTATTTACTATGCTATGACTTAAGGAATATGTAGCAAGTTCATCTTTTCTTTAACATGCTAATATTTCATAAAAAAAAAAATCATGGGATTTATGACAGTCATTCATGTACTGTTAATTGTTTGCATTTTATGACTTCAAAATAAACAAATTTTCTATAAAATTTGTTCTGTGTTGTTTCCAAACTTCAGTAATTGATATCACATAGTTGTAGTGGTCAGCATCATTGACTACAAATCCATGAGCCCTGGGTTTGACTCCCAGCGATATCAGACAGCATGCAACTCACCCAGCTGTTCATCCTTCCATGTACAAAAAAATTGGTTGGTAGATAAATGGGGTACACTGGGTAGCCTAGTGGTTAAGATGCTGAGTTGCTGGTTGGGAGATCATGAGATCAAGTCTGGGTGAGGACTTTGTAATTTCTGACCACCTGTGGTGGGTTATGGTTCAGATTCCATGTTAAGCTGTAGGTCTAAGGTGGAGCAACAAACTTGACCTTTCTCAGAATAATTCAGACAGAAGCAAAATCAAGGTTACCATGGTGTGTGTGTGTGTGTGTGTGCAGGGCCGCCGAGAGGGTGGGGAAGCCAGGTTAAATCCCCAGGGCCCAGAAAGAGGGGGGATAAAATCTAAAAATATTAATAAAGCAATTGATTAAATAACAGAGAGGAAATGCAATTAATGAATACACATTTTATGGAGATTATCATACTGTATGTTTTGAATAGTGACTTGGATATATAATCAGTTTGCTTGTTATGTACACCAAAAACATTCATAATAAAATAATGAGTAAATAGGGGGTCCCATATACCAATCCTTCCATGTGTGTGTGTGTGTGTCTGTGTGTGTGTGTGTGTGTGTGTGTATTTTCCCCCATACTGAGTACTTTTGAGGAATATTTCACTAAAAATTTTGCAACTCTCTCACTAATGAACTGAGAAAGTGACAGACAAGTCGAGAAAACAGTTTTTTGTAACTGAAAAAGCATTTGATAGTTTAAACTTACATGTTGCCAGGATAATGCGATAATGAAAAAACTAAACAGGCCTACAGTGATTGCTTATCAACCTGGTGATCTGATGAAAATTTCCCATCAGATTCACCGCTTTAGTTGTTGACAAAAGCCTACACTTTCTCATTATAAAAATGTGTACATAAGTGCATGTCTTCAAAGGACCTTGTTGAGAAGTTTTCAGTTAAATTATTAAATTGGATTATGTTAACTTGGGTCTCGCAATCCTTAACAGTTACCTACTTTCTTATTTGTTTAAGCTGGATTATTTATATATATATATATATATATATATATATATATATACACAGGGTGGGCCGAAAGTCTGGATCCATAGGAAAATATTTATTTTAATACATAAATTACAACAAATGGTAAATACTTAAAATGAATATCAACTTTAACTCGTAAATGCTTATCCGTGATACTGTACAGTAGTTCATACTCCAGTATAAATACTCAAATACTTTTTTATTTCAGCCCAGAAATGGCTTCGAATCTAACAACAGAAGACCGGGTAGAACTTGTTCTCATGTACGCAAGACAGGGCACTACACAGAGAGAAGTTGCTACCGAATTCAATAGAAATCATCCTGATAAGCATCCAGTAACATGCGACTGTTGGCAAGTTGTTTAAACGTTTCAAAGAAACAGGAAGTGTACATGATCGACAGCGTTCTGGTCATCCAAAAACTGCAACTGATGAAAATACCTCTGCAATGGTATGTGAAACTTTAACGAAT
This sequence comes from Bathynomus jamesi, assembly GCA_023014485.1. Lineage (NCBI taxonomy): Eukaryota > Metazoa > Arthropoda > Malacostraca > Isopoda > Cirolanidae > Bathynomus > Bathynomus jamesi. Next base: position 351,141 of record JAJOZX010001807.1, read on the forward strand.
AGTCCAGTAAAGTCAACAAGAAGATTATCAAATGAAACACGGATCTCGAGAACGTCAATTCGAAGAATTATTAAAAATCATAAATTCTATCCCTAAGTGTCTCGATGTCAGAGGCCACCAATTTGAGCATTTGTTATAATTTGTTGTTTATACTGGAGTACGAACCACTGTACAGTATCACGGATATGCATTTACGAGTTAAAGTTGATATTCATTTTAAGTATTTACCATTTGTAGTAATTTATGTATTAAAATAAATATTTTCCTATGGATCCAGACTTTCGGCCCACCCTGTATATATATATATATATATATATATATATATATATATATATATATATATATATATACAGGGTGTCCCAGAATTAACTATTTCAATGAAATCGGACAAATTTAAAAAAAAAACACTTTTATTTATGTTTATCATGTTTAATATATGTTAAAAATGTATAAATTTCTAAAAAATTTTCATAATTTTATTTTCATAATTTTTTCATTATCTGGTCCAATGAAAGACCATCTGAAGTCATAGAATGGCAGAGAGACTCCAAAAGTTAATGTGTGGCTTGGAATGACCAAATCCAAAATTTATGGTGCTCCATCTTGTTGAAACACAACATTATCAAGAATGCCATCATCAAGAAGCTGTGGTTCGAGAAACTGCTGAAGCATATCAAGGTAGACAGTACCTGTTACAGTTGCTTCCACAAAGAAGAATGGGCCATAAATTTTGGATTTGGTCATTCCAAGCCACACGTTAACTTTTGGAGAGTCTCTTTGCCATTCTATGACTTCAGACGGTCTTTCATTGGACCAGATAATGAAAATTATGAAAATAAAATTATGAAAAAAATTTAGAAATTTATACATTTTTAACATATATTAAACATGATAAACATAAATAAAAGTGTGTTTTTAAAAAATTTGTCCGATTTCATTGAAATAGTTAATTCTGGGATACCCTATATATATATATATATATATATATATATATATATATTATACAGGGTGTCCCATAAGTCCAGCATCATAGGAAAAATAATAAAAAAAGGCAAACCAAAAGCTTTTATTTACAGAATGTGCTCAATATGTCCACCATTGTTTTCGATACACAAATTCAGATGTGATACCCAGTCAGCAAGCACATGGTGAATGATGTCAGGAGTAATGGTGTTACATGCCCCAATAATGCGCTGCCACAAATGTTTAACACTCCTAATTTTCTCTGCATATACCAGCGCTTTCAAGTGGCCCCAGAGATAAAAATCTAGTGGCGTGAGATCCGGGCTTCTAGCTGGCCATTCCACAGGCCCTCAACATCCTATCCAATGACCAGGGAATTGTTGGTACAGGTATTCCCTTACTTGGGTGCTGTAATGTGCAGGAGCACCATCTTGCTGGAACCATGTTGGGAAATTTCCTTCTTCGTTCAAGACACTGGGAAATACTTCTTCCGTGAGCATATGTAGGTAGGTGCCTCCAGTGACATGTTCATCGAAAAAGAGGGGGCCTATGATGCGGTCCTTCCAAATGCCACACCATACCATCACCCGAGATGCACCTTGTTCCTTTGAAGAGGTATACCAGTGAGGGTTGTTTTGAGACCAGTAGCAGGTGTTCTGTTAATTTACCTCACCATTTCCATAAAAAACAGCCTCATCACTGAACAGAATGGTGGATGGGAAATTGGCATCCCGAGGATAAGAAAAATATGAATTATGGTTTGTAGAAATAGAAAAATATGAATTTCTCCTATGATGCCGGACTTATGGGACACCCTGTATAATATATATATATTGCCGGACTTATGGGCAATGTTCCCTCTAAGGTGTGCGCGTGTGCGCACGCACACGTGTTGTGAAACTTGCGCACACAGCAAAATAAAATGCGCACAGGCTCAAGCGTATCATGAGTCACGACAGTAAATGAAGTAATTTCAAAAATGTACCGTCACACAAGGTCTGACCATTTGCATCAACATACTCTATAGTCGCTCTTTTAAGTATTAACCCTTTCCGCCCGACTTCGCCGACGTCCGCGCAATTACGCAATACAGATATTTTTTTTACTCTATGTATTTGCATTTTTTTTTCTTTTATACATTAACGCATTGAATATAAACCTTCTCTTTCTTATTTTTGCATAAAAACAAATAGTAATTATCTCATAATTCATAAAAAATAAAATTATTTTTTATTTTATTCCTATTTTGTGAATGGATAAAATCATGTATTAATCTTGATAGTCTATTTTAAATTGCTAAATGCTAAAAATTGTTTTGAGAAATGATAACTAAAATAGTCATTTTCAATTAATGTTATTTTTATTCTATTTCTTTATTTTGTTGAATTTTATTTTACTATTTTTTATTTTATTCATATTTTTAGAATGGATAAAATGTTTTCTTTTTTAAGAATATATAATATCGTAAACAGTTTTTTAATATCCATTTAATAGTACCGTAATGATCAAGCTATCACCTTATGGAAATAATATTTATTAAGTATTTAATATTTATATATATTTAATTTTGAAGATAATAGCGCTCAGAAAAGTTTGCACAATTTTTCACCATGAATCTAAATGGATGCACAACAAAAATTTTTGGCGCACACGGACTAAAAAAAATTAGAGGGAACATTGCTTATGGGACACCCTGTATAATATATATACTATATATATATATAATATATATATATATATATATATATATATATATACACACACACACACACACAAACTCAGAATGGTTCCCTGAGAAAATTATATGTTAAACCCAGACCGTGCATGGAACAAGGAACTCTTCTGGGAAAATTAAATCCACTATAGTCCAAATAAGTAATGGTAAATGACAAATACCATAGTTTTTCTTTTTCATGATGTTAGCCCGACGTGGGCAACGGGTCTCTCGCAAAGAGATCCCATAAATATAGCTTCCCTCACCAGCTATCTGCAAAGCAGACAGGATCCAGCTTTGGGACATGGATCTAGGGTTTAAAGCAAGCCTAGACCCCCTACATTCAGAACCTCTATATAAGTAAAAGACTCGTTCCATTCACGTCGGATTGAATAAATCAAAGAAAAAGGGGGTAACTATTGTATTTTTAGCCAAAAAAAAAAACAAAACTTAAACCTCAACCGGGACATTGAGCGTCCACTTTTCAAGGCACGTAACACGTCCGACTTGTCCGTTTAATATACACAAACTCAGAATGGTTCCCTGAGAAAATTATATGTTAAACAGAGACCGTGCATGGAACAAGGAACTCTTCTGGGAAAATTAAATCCACTATAGTCTGAATAAGTAATGGTAAATGACAAATACCATAGTTTTTCTTTTTCATGATGTTAGCCCAAAGCTGGATCCTGTCTGCTTTGCAGATAGCTGGTGAGGGAAGCTATATTTATGGGATCTCTTTGCGAGAGACCCATTGCCCACATCAGGCTAACATCATGAAAAAGAAAAACTATGGTATTTGTCATTTACCATTACTTATTCGGACTATAGTGGATTTAATTTTCCCAGAAGAGTTCCTTGTTCCATGCACGGTCTGTGTTTAACATATATATATATATATTATATTATATATATATAATGTTTCAGACCAACAAAGACCCTAGGATCCACTCATGGCTGGTCTACCTGTGTTCATAATTGTGTATTGTGCATGTCCTCCGTGGTGGCAGAGGGGACCTACAATTTTACGTGGGTTCCGAACCACAAGGAACATAAGAACATAAGAAATTTTTATAGTGGGCACATTAGGGGCCACGTCGGCCCATTGAGGCAGCTCCACTATGTAAAAACTGCCTGTACATTGGCAACAACCAATTTTTACAAAACTAAATAATTATCAATTTAAAACTAAAGATAGAATCTCTGGATCCAGAGGATCAAGTCATAATATACTACTATCTACAAATATGTTACACTCTATATCTATTTATAACCAACATGCAAATATATCAGATCCAAAGAATCCAGTCAATTTCATTATGGTATCCATCAATACCAATACCTTGCCAACTAAAAATAAGTCACGGTCCATATCAATTGTGGACCAAGTCACAATTTACAACCATATACACTACAATATATATACTTCAGAGGAAAAGTGTAGGTGTAGCTGTAAAGACTGTACAGTAATGTAGAAATGTGTGTGTGCATCCATTATGGGTCTCCCATTTAAAGATGTTTGTGGGGCAAGTGAAGATCATGAGTTTTACGAGTTTTACAATACCTCACAGTACTATGGGGGGCACTGCTCGGCAGAGGAATCTCTTTAAATGGGGTGTGTAAGGACAGAGAGTATCCCTAACCCAAGATGCTGCCTCCCTATATCCCACAACACTTGTAAAACTATGTTTTCTTAAATTTGTTCTACATCTTGGCTTAAATAATTTCATACTATGACCTCTAGTCTGGTTATTGTGATCTTTAATGAAAAGAGAATCAAAATCTATCTTATCCAACCCTTAATTTTACTACCTTAAACTATACCCAATCTATCAACATGTGCGTCTAATTGATTTTTAAACATGTTTATAGACGTGCTACTAATTACTTCTACCGGCAAACTATTCCAGCTATTTACTATTCTATGCGTAAAAAGTTTTTGGCAACTGCTGCCTCGAACCTTCTACTTGTCAACTTACACCCGTTATTTCTAGTCCTATTATATTGAGATATTTCGAAAAAGCTATCTCTGTCTACATTATCAAACCCATTAATAATTTTGAAAACCTGGATTAGATCACCCCTTAGCCTCTGAGTCTCGAGTGTAGTCAATTTTAACTCTTTAAGCCTATCCTCGTACGACTTTGACCTAAGTGATGGAATCATCTTAGTTGCTCATCTTTGAACTCTTTCGATTTTGTCTATATCTTTTCGCATATGCAGATTCCAAAATTGGGCCACGTACTCCAAATGGGGTCTAACTAATGATTTATAAAGGGGAACTATAATATCGCGCAATTTGTACTACAAATTCTGAGCTATAAAACCTAACACTTTGTTTGCTTTATTGACCACTGCTGTACTTCGTTTCGCTACTTTTAAATCACCAGTTACTATAACACCTAAATCTTTTTCCTGCTCTAAGCTTATCAACTCTTCCCCTGACATACTATACACAAACTTACCATTACATGAACCTACATGTAAAGTTTTGCACTTATCGACGTTAAATCTCATTTGCCATGTGACTGACCAATCAACAATTTTATTCAGATCATTCTGGATTTTACCTCTATCTTTGTCATTACTCGCCCTACCACCCAGTTTTGTGTCATCTACAAACTTTGAAACTGTACTGACTAGGCTGACATCTAAATCATTAATATATATAAGAAAAAGCAATGGGCCCAATACAGAACCCTGAGGAATGCCACTCGCTACATTAGCCCAACGCGACTCCACTCCATCAATGACCACCCTCTGTTTCCTACCTCACAGTCACTCTTCTATCTAATTTATTACTACACCCCTGATTCCATGAGCCTTAGTTTTCTCAATGAGTCTTTTGTGCGGTATGGTGTCAAACGCTTTTTGAAAATCTAAATACACTACATCAACTGCCCAATGACTATCGTAAACATCAACCACGCTTTGAAAAAATTCTAAAAGATTAGTTAAGCAAGATTTGTTTCGCCTCAAACCGTGCTGCATATTTCTAAGTTATACAATTCTAAGTGTTTGACTATATGATCCCTAATTATTGATTCCAGTAGCTTACCTACAACAGATGTTAAACTGATTGGCCTATAATTTCCCGCCGCACCTTTATCGCCTTTCTTAAAGATAGGTGTTACATTTGCTAACTTGAAATTATCTGGTACGCACCCCTCAGAAATAGACGCATTAAAAATCTTTGTTAGCAGCACAATAATGCTATCTTTTAATTCTTTTAGTTGTATGGGATATATGGAATCCAGCCCCGGTGATTTACACATTTTCATTTTATCAATATAGCTCATTACTGCCCCTTCACTAACCACAATATTATCCAAAATATTACCATTATCAAAGGGTATTATGTCTATGACCGTAGGGATATTTGTTACATCTTCTATAGTAAAGACTGATGTAAAGAATTCATTTAGCAAGGTAGCCATTTCCTTGTTTTCAGAAACTAGAATGGTCCCCTGAGAAACTTATATGTTAAACACAGACCATGCATGGAAGAAGGAACTCTTCTGAGAAATTACATCCACTATAGTTCGAATAACTATAGTATTTGTCATTTATCATTACTTATTCAAACTATAGCGGATGTAATTTCCCAGAAGAGTTCCTTGTTCCATGCATGGTCTGTGTTTAATATATATATACAGGGTGAGTCAAACGTCTGGAAACATAAGAGCTTTTCAATGCAAAGATATATGTATATTTGCATTGTAAAGCATAATTCCTATGTTTCCAGTCTCTTGACTCACCTTTCTACCTTTCAACCTTTCAAATGTTCTGTGCAATAATTCTTCATTTCACAAAGATCAAGTTTGTTGCCCCAGGATACAATTGGGGGTACTTGGGTGACCCTGCATCATGCAAAATAATTTTTATTCCTCAAAAGTACTCACTAAGCTTTCACAGTCTCGGGAAAGCTTTGATATTTTTTATATATATAAGCCCCCATTTAACTTTTGACCTCTATTTGTTACCTTGAATTTTGAATTCTGATTCTTGCTCATGACATATCATCCTGTGATGTCACATACATGTATGAAGTTCTATCAATTTATGTTGAGTAGCTCAAAAGTTATGGGGCAGTCACAAAAAAGGCCATTTGACCTTTGACCTCTATTTGTGACTTTGACCTTTGGTGCAGGGACGTGTGTCTTGCTCATGACACATCATCCTGTGATGAATCTTGTGTATGTGAAATTGTGAATATGACAAGTGAATAGATAGATGAATAGATAAACAAACAAATGCAATCCAGTATGGCCCATCCAAATTTCATAGATATAATTATATTTTTCACATGGAACAAATTTTGGAATATTTAGGCCTATATTTAATTTATTTTAGTTTCAGTGAACTTGGTAATTACAGGCCCTTTCAGCTGTGATATTTTTCTGTCTACATATTGCTGACTAGATAGAGCTCATCATTTTGTAAGAAAAACTTTTTCATCCAAATATATGAGACTCACCCATTAGATGGCAAGATCCAATTCAGTGTATATATGGGAATACTTGAAATATCCATAGGAGGTAACTGGTTGTGGTTTATCTCACTTCCTCTGTCAATAAAGCATGTTAGATTCACTGAATCTCCAACATATTTAGTTATTATTTCTGCATCAGGTTCAATCTTTATTCTTGAACTTGTCACAAGAACTGAAAGATAATGAAACAATGAAATTTGAATAAAATTTGCCAAAAAATTCTAAAATGCATACTGTACTCATTAACTATCATGATAGATCCACCTTATGAATACATTGAGAGAGAGACCTGCTTTAGGTACCTATCCTCGGTGGTGTAGTGGTTAGCATCACTGATTATGAATCCATCAGCCACAGGATTGAGACCCAGTGATAGCAGGCAGCAGGCAGCAAAACCCAGGTGTTCATCCTTCCACACAATAAAGAAACTGGTTGGTAAATAAATGGGTACCTTGGGTAGCCTAGTGGTTAAGATGCCAGGTTGCTGGTGGGGCATTGTTCGGATTCCACATTAAACTGTAGGTCTGTAAGGTGGAGTGAAAAGCTTGACCTTCATCAGAATGAACAATTTGGACAGAAGCAAACCAAAGGTAGCCAAAGGTATAACAATACAATACAGGTCCTAGCTAGCTTGCAACAAAAAATTTTAAAGTAGGCTAGCCTATATACTAGCTATACCATACAATACTCATTGAAGAGAATATCATCTTTAATTATTCCTTATTTTTTGAGTCTATTATCTCAATTTTTTTTTTTTTTTTTTTTTTAAACCTCACATTTATATAGACCTCTTACTTTTATATTACTGTACACAGCTATTCATTTCACATGTAATAACTATATAGCTAACAAGATTACAGAGCAGTTCATACACAATATAACCTGATGGTTCTTTTTATTCTTTTATCAATGAGGATAAGGTCCCAAAGGACTACAGTAATCAATGAAGTAATCTTAATTACTGGTGGCCCAAATTACCTATAATCTTTCTATGAACAGAGAATGTACAATGATGAATCCAGACATTTGATAAATAATTTACAAAGTAAAAGCCTACTAATGAAAATAAAATTATGGGACAGCAGGTCTCCAATCTGTGATCAAATTTTGCAGATGAAAAGGGGTCACATTCAAATATTTTGGAACTTTTTCCATTTAGTGGCCCCATTTTTAGGTTAGGTTAGCAAAAGTAAAACTTGCTAAAATTTTTAATCAAAATAAATGAAATCTTTTTGGAAAAGTCTATTTAAAAAATGGGGCCACTAAATGGAAGAAGTATCAATATTTCACACTGAAGTTCTGATAGCTAGGAAGGGAAAGGGGCTTGTTCATTAATATCATCAGTATTAATTCAATTAGAGTTTACCATATCTTAGAAGACCCATGCAGTGGAAAAATAAATAAATACCTCAAAGGTAAGATTGGGGCAGGGGGGGGTATATTTTGAGAACCTTATCTTGTGATATTGCTTTGACTTTTGATTCATAAGTTCTCCAAATTTTTTTTTTTTATTTTTTTTTTTTAAATGTTTAGTCATGTTACCTTACTGTATGTCAAAATTATTTAAAATCAAAGCTTTTTTCTAACAAATTTTATTGTTAAATTTAAATAGACGGAACAAGTTCCTTGAGATACTCTATTATTATTATTATTACAGTGAACCCTTGCTAATCTGAACACAGTTAATCCAAATGTTGCTTAATCCAAAGGGTATGTGGGCAGCTGGTGACTCACGGCATCAGTGCTTTATACAATAAATATTGGTTTGATCTTTGAGATAAAGACTCAAAATTAGTGTTACTTAATTAATTACAGTGTACGTAAATATTACAGTGCATATTACTATATTTCACTGCCCCTCACTGCCTCCACACTACCTTCAAGAGTCAGGAGCCCTTTGGGTTTAAAGGTAACCACTTATTTAAATGATAAACTATTGTTTTTAATTCTATTAATCAACTTTATTATTGTTTTACAGCTTATTTTAATGCATTAGTTCTTATTACATGGGTTTAGTTTGGGTTATTTACACATGTTAGGCCATGTTCTATTTTTCTCCCCCAATAATCTGTAGTTTGCACTAATCCAAATTACCCTTCCCCCCAATTAATTTGGATTAGCAAGGGTTCAATGTATAATAATAATAAAGAAACAAAAGTTATTTTAGCATTTTAATTTTTTTAGTAAAAACTTTACCAAATACCTTGTCTTTAAAATAAATTAACTTTAGTTAAGGTACTCACATAAGTTACAAAATTCACACACAGTCAGTACCTGTTTTATGTTGTACCACGAATGCTAAGTTAACTAATAAGCAATAAAAAATATAAGTAAATAAAATTAAAGGGTCATAATTTCAATTTGAAAACTAGGAAACTCGAATGTTACCTGTATAGTAGTGATAACCAATTAGGTTTCATAAAGAAACACGATACTGACATGTGCAATTTAGGGTTATGACTTTTTAATTTTTTGTCATAAATATTGTTTCCTGTATCATCAATCGATGAACTTTTGCTTGAAAACAATAAAAAAGTGCCTAATTCCTCAGAATTAAAAAAAAATGTCACCCCGAAAGCAAATATAGTAAAGGGTGTCAGGAAATGATTGCCCCCCCTGTAGAGCAAAAACTAGAAGAGATAGATAAAAACCGGCGAGACCACTTGAAAGAGCGTTAAAATCTGAATAAAAACCATTATATTCTATTCCTGTGATTTTAATTCTTACCATTTTTTTCCCCACAGAAACCATGGCATCATCTATTTTGAACGATTCAGACACACTTTGAGACACTTCTGGGATCATACCCCCGTTGATTAATGGCCGTCAGAGCTGCAAATGGGGGCAACACCCAATATTAAAACAAGTGTTTTTTATTCAAAATTAAACGCTCTTTCGCGTGGTTTTGTCTGTTTTTTTCTATTCCTTTCAGTTTCTTCTGTACAGGGGGGGGGCAATCATTTCCTGACACCCTTTACTATATTTGCTTTCGGGGTGACATTTTTTTTTAATTCTGAGGAATTAGGCACTTTTTTATTGTTTTCAAGCAAAAGTTCATCGATTGATGATACAGGAAACAATATTTATGACAAAAAATTAAAAAGTCATAACCCTAAATTGTGCATATATGCCTTAAGAGATGATCTGTAAATACCAAACTTTAAATGCTAATGTATTATTGTGTTTCCTGGATGCCTTAAGACATTTGATTGTGTTAATCATGACAAATTATTTATAAACTTGTAATTCATAATGTACCTGGTTACTTCATTCCTATATTAATATTCTGATATAATCACCAGACAATGACTTTAAAATGAGGTGGGGTCAATTCAGAGTCATTCTCTGTAACTAGAGTTGCACCGATACCAATATTTTGGCCGATACCGATACTACAAAAAAGTGCCGATACCGATACTGATACTTTTTAATTGTTTTAAAATTGATTATTAATAAAAGTTCAAGTAAATGATATAATATCTCAATTAACTTAAAATGCCTTTCCTAATCCCAACTTAGGGCCTTGGCCCTAAAGCCATTACTAATAAAGTTAGGAGATGTAAATTTAATGTTGTATAAAAATATTTTAAATTAAATTAATACAAAGATGATAATTTTATAACTTATTACTGTAAACTATATTATCATACACTGGTATATTGGGGGTACATACAGTAAAAGTACTGCTATCACTGTAGGCTGGTCTAGCTTACTTGGGCCCTATACCATTATTAATACATAAGAATTGTAAATTTATTTACCAGAAATATTTTTTATTTTATCAATATATATATCTGAAATTAAATTAAGAAAAAGAAAATATATATATATATCTTATTATATAAAGTTCTAAACCAATGAATGCATATAATGGTAGTGTATTATCAATAACTTTACACACGAGATTCAAGCATTCAAGCAACTGAATGGTTTTTATGATTATGCATGCCGCGTGGTGCCATCTATGAACAACTTTACAAAACTTTCATTTTTACTGAAAACTATTACTGTAATTTGAAATTGTATATTTATATGATACTGTATTACTGTATTGAATATTTGTAATCTTGTATAGGGGCCTATAGTTACATTTTATGATTTTTTGTTTTGTTAGTAAATGTAAATATTGCTAATTTTGATAAAATATATATTAAACAACTAAATAAGATATTACTGTATAATAATAAAAAAATTTAATTTTATATAAAATAAGATAATTTCTTCAAAAAACAGTAATTCAAAGTATCGGTATCGGTATCGGTTTTCAGAACAGTATCGGCCGATACCGATACTTTGTGAAAAGTGGCCGATACGGCCAATACCGATACATCGGTGCAACTCTATCTGTAACCAATGGTGTCAGGCAGAGAGGAATGGAACACTCGTAAAATAGGGTGCTATCTTACTAGTACAATATTTATTATTAATCATCTGATTTATGCAGATTTATGTAGAAGGGTTCAGTACACTTCTGAGAGTTTGTGAAAGGTATGGGAAGGATAATGACAAAAATATAAACCTACTAAAAGTCCTGATTATGAGAACCAAGGGATACAAGTACCATATATAAAATTTCCTGAATTTAAACTGAATGGTATGATGCTGTCAGAACTCAGAAGTGACCCAGACTAAGTATCTGGGCCACATACCAACTGATAGTCTTTCAGATGACTTGTGACATTCTTAGGCAATGTAGGCAATTATATACTCAAGGAAATAATTTGATTAGAAAATTTCATGTATACACTAGGGTTATGACTTTTTAATTTTTTGTCATAAATATTGTTTCCTGTATCATCAATCGATGAACTTTTGCTTGAAAACAATAAAAAAGGGCCTAATTCTTCAGAATTAAAAAAAAATGTCACCCCGAAAGCAAATATAGTATATTAGTATATTCGAGACAGCTGTATTGCACCATTCTAGATTGGTTACCTAGTATTTTCTTGAATATTCCAGAATATTCCAGAAATACACGTATCTGCCTTAAGCCACGCCCTCTCTGGCCTCTATATAAGTGTTGCCGGATGAGGGTCTCGCGCATTCACTCCTCAGACAGTGCTGGTGAACAGAACACATATCACGTACAATTTATCATTAATGGAAAGTACTTGTTCCAAGTGAATTTATTTAGCTCAGGTTATTTATCTTACAATGTCGCATAAGAGAAGTGCTATTGAATGCGAAAAGGGCAAAGAAACTTGGACGAAGAATCTGGTGCAGTTTCAGAACTCGCACAAAAGAAGAAACGTCTCATCAGAAATGGGTCATTCTCTGTCAGATCAACCAGTGCCTAACACCCTCATCTCTCAGATTTTGCTGAAATTTGGTTTATAGGGAGTTTGTGGGCCCTGAATCCATTTCTGAAATTATAAGGTCAATCCGACCAACGGTTCAAGAGATATGACCTCGGGAAATTTGAGGTCACTTGCGAGGTCACTAACATTTGGCGACCCATAACTTGGGTAATAATGGTCACAATTATATAAAAGTATATATATTTAGAATCAGAAAATGACAAGGAATCCAAATATGCAAGTTTTAGAACTCTAGGTTGAAAAATAAAAAAGTTACACTGTAACCAAAATTTGAGGTCACAATTTGACCTCTGGGGTATCAAATGAGAATTTTTTTTTTAAATGTAAAAAATGAAGGCATAGGCATTGGCTATTAGAATCAGCAAAAAAAATTTGTTTGTTAGTATTTTTCATGTAACTAACATATAAGTGAACACCATATTCATAAGTTGTGCGTCAATTCTACCTATTTTTTACACTTAAGCTCATAATTTGACCTATAGAAATTAAAATTACATTTTTTTATAGATATAAAAACAAAGGCAAAAATGTAAAATTGTATTTCACTGCTAATCTACACTGGCAATAATAGTTATAATAGTGAAAGGGGAAGACCTACTTAGAGGATTCATGTGCTAGCCTAATATAATTTTTGCATGCTCGATGCTCTCATCAATTTCTTTTTGTGGAAAAATGTATTGAATTCTGCTGCCTCCTCTTAGGGTAGGACAACTCATTACAGTTAATATATGATGTCCTGGCACTGCACATGAATCCTTGTTTGATGGATAATAATATGCACTTGATCCTGATGACCCAGAGGGATGTAGAAAGTTCACAGTGAAATCATCAAACTCTTCACAATATTCCTCCACAATTCCATACCAAACTTGCATGTCATAAATGCAGCCAACATACTCTCCTGGTTTGACACATTTTAGGTTACCAAGCATTGCAGGTTCATTAGTAAAATGACTTTTCCTTATTCTTTTCTTTTCTCCAATGCCACTTGAAATGGGATACACCATCAGTTCTTCCTTGTTTAGGGGAACAAATCTATGATATTTCTGAGTTCCAGGAATAGCCCTACTATCCTTGAATCGATGTTCCAACCGTTCTTCTGCATCTTTCAAATCAGCTGTAGTTACAAAGAAAAAATTTATCTTCTTGCTCAAGTTTTCTTCACAAAACTGAAACATGTGTTCTGGTGTAAGAATTTGCCTCTCTGTAGTTCTCTGCAAACTGGCACGAGCAGTAGCTCTTTTCACTGTTCCTCCAATCCCATCACATGCATTTTTGCCATGGGATGTAGCAAAGAAGTGCCATTCACAAGACAGACCAAAATCCTCTTCATGGTAACAGAGATTTGTGAAGTTGTATCTGTTCTTATATTGGCCAGCACATCCATCTGAGAAATAGTGCACCTTCTTCAATTGTGGGCATCTGAATTTAACATATGTCATAAGCTTCAATATGAATGAGTAAACCATTATAGTGTTGTGTTTTAGTGATGCAGATAAGAAACAGACACTAAAATGGCTAAGTTCCTGGTCTGCAGATGATCTATAATAGATGACAAAAGGGTGAACTGTACACTGTGAATTGTCCCAGTGAAACCCTTGGGCAGCATCCTGGACAATGAAAGAATAATTCTCAGAGAAATCACCTACTATAACTACCTCGCTCTGAGGTGGTAGTGTTTCTTTCAACTGCTTGAAGTACTGTGATTGTTGCTGAGCAACAAAGTGATGACGAACATGTGGGATATTTTCATGCTAAGGGATGATAAGTATTCATGAAGTGGCTCCACCTTATCAACCATTGTACAATGGTCAACAGTCACCCATTGCTTGTAATATATTTCATTTGGAGCTGATTTCACACAGTCAAGTAACTCAAGAAAATCCAGGACACCCTCTTCTCTTGGGCAATCATTGCAAAGTTGCATCATGCAAGTCTCTCTTTCTGTACTGCAGACACTGTAATCCATAAGATCCTTGTATGAAAGACCTCTTTCTCCCAATGCAGCCAGCTGCAATTTTGGATTTTGATGGTATGTGCAGACACAGACAGAATGAGTCCCACCACTACCGGCAAGCACACAATATGATGGCCGTAATTTTGCAAATGTGGAAAATCCTATTTTGGGATTCTTTTCATCATTTTTATATAGTTCAAACATCTCTTAAATTCCCGAGGACCAATCGTTTTTGCACCTTCATTGCACCTTCAGCACTGATAACTTTCACGCAATCCTTTTGGCCAGGACACATACGACTAACCTCTTCTGACTCATAGAATCTTCTAACTATATCTTTGTGTTCTTCAGATATCACTTTTCCTTTGCTCATTAGTGGAATCTTCGGAAGGATTCCATGTTCTGATTTAAGTGAATGGCTTCTTTTCACCATGTATGTTGTAGTTTGAAAGAAACTAGCTGTTTTTTCAATTGTGTATGGTGAGAGTGTCAATATTTGTAGTTTGTGATGGTGACATTTGCTCTCCAGGAATGACTGTTTCAATTCATTCATTAATTTGTCTAGATGTTTTTCAGATTTAGTTTCAGGTTTTGAAGTATCACTTACCTCCTCGGTAATTTGAACACCATAACTGAGTTCTAGCCTCTCCTTCAGGTGTTTCTGAGCAGATGATAGCTTACCACGAGCCTTGCGCTTTTCTGGCTTAATGACAGCCCTTCTGAAAAGAACAGAAAAAAAGGTTTCACACACCTGAATATTAGTAATTAAATATTAATTAGAGCACCTTAAATGCTATATAATTGGCTATATAGTAGATCAAACAGACCTTGTAGTAAAGTATAAGTTATTATATTAATTTATTACTTACTTTTTTTAACTGGTGTTTGGTCCAGAAATGCTAGAACTGGTTCAACTGAAGTTGAAGGATTTTCCTTTATCAAGCAATCACTGTCATTGTCCAGATCTTGAATTGAAGAGATGTTACTCAAGCCACTGATAGTAGATGATTCATTTGAATCCTGCTCAGACTCGTTGTTTTCAGTGGTACTAAGTATAGTGGGGTTTTTCATTATCAGTGTCCAGCAGTTCACACACAACAATGAGTCTTTTTTCACTCTTCCAGCACATTTTTCAACAAGTACATCAGTCACTTTTCTAAGATTGTTATGCGTTTCTTGTGTTTTTGAATAGGGTCCTGGCAGTATTTCAAGTGCCGAACCATTGTATTTTGATCTGTAAAGATATAGGATTTACAATTAGGTAATATATTTTTTTAGAAAATATATAGCTATACACACTTAATATTTTAGGCCTTGATAGTCTCTGAGGCTCATTAAAACACCATACCCACCAGCCACCCACAGTGCTGGCTGGAACTGTACTAACCTGTAGACAAGGAATTTTGCAACTATCTGTGTTGATTCTGCACTTAGACAAGTAGCAACATGTTTCAACAGGTTTGTTTAGGCTACATGTGAGCTTAGTCTTCCCCTTTCACTATTATAACTATTATTGCCAGTGTAGTTTAGCAGTGAAATACAATTTTTATTAAATTCTTGGAGCTTGAGGTCAAATTGATAGCTAAGATATAAAAATTCCTTGAAATGACAAGCAATTTATAAATATGGTGTTCACTTATAAGTTAGTTACATGAAAAGTACCAACATAAACAAACTTTTTATGATTGTTTCTATTAGTCAAGAACTCTGACTTTGTTTTTTATATCTATAAAAAATGTAATTTTAATTTCTATAGGTCAAATTATGAGCTTAAGTGTGAAAAAATAGGTAGAATTGACGCACAACTTATGAATATGGTGTTCACTTATATGTTAGTTACATGAAAAAACTAACATAAACAAACTTTTTTTTGCTGATTCTAATAGCCAATGCCTATGCCTTCATTTTTTACATTTTAAAAAAAAATTCTCATTTGATACCCCAGAGGTCAAATCGTGACCTCAAATTTTGGTTACAGTGTAACTTTTTTATTTTTCAACCTAGAGTTCTAAAACTTGCATATTTGGATTCCTTGTCGTTTTCTGATTATAAATATATATACTTTTATATAATTGTGACCATTATTACCCAAGTTATGGCTCGCCAAATGTTAGTAACCTCGCGAGTGACCTCAAATTGCCCGAGGTCATATCTCTTGAACCGTTGGTCAGATTGACCTTATAATTTCAGAAATGGATTCAGGGCTCACAAACACCCTATAAACCAAATTTCAGCAAAATATGAGAGATGAGGGTGTTAATTTCAATTTTTTTTGGTTGATCTGACAGAGAATGACCCAAATGTCCTCTCTTTTCGAACGAAGCCGCTTGCCTCTCCAAATACATATTGCTGGAAGATACCTGTT
Source organism: Bathynomus jamesi (assembly GCA_023014485.1). Classification (NCBI taxonomy): domain Eukaryota; kingdom Metazoa; phylum Arthropoda; class Malacostraca; order Isopoda; family Cirolanidae; genus Bathynomus; species Bathynomus jamesi. Next base: position 367,950 of record JAJOZX010001807.1, read on the forward strand.
TCTAGGCAACAATGTAAAAAGTAGAAAAGACCGGGCAAAGGTGATTTGTAATGAAGTCATTCAATTATGGGATAAATTTAATTTCCCACATGTGTCTAATCAAGTTGTTCAAAGCAAGATCGAGAAAGTCTTGAAGACATATGATGAATGTGTACGGTGTGGCAAGTATTCAATACTGGATGAACTATTTGATATCACAAAATTAGATGGACAATAGGGTGGATCGATTTTACATTTTTTTCGATTTCCATATTCTAATAGAGACAAAAACTTGCGCATGCATGAGAAAATAGCCTCTGCAAAATCTTAGCTTAATAGGTAATCATCTTCTGCCCCTGGCAGAGCGATGAAAACCATATTTTAGTAGTCAAAAACGTATTTTCAATATGCATCAAAATTATTCCTAATAACTATGAAGTCGATGAAAAAGACCTCATATGATCATTTTTCCAAGCGCGTTGTCCTACGTTAATATCTTTTGCCCCCGGCAACAATGTCAAATGTTGAAAAAATAGGTAATTTATATACATATTTTCAGATTGGCTCTTTGTCTTAAATAATGCATTTATATATTTCCCATAGCATTTATATCATTGCTTAGGCATGAAATAACACACACGCATATTGAAATATTTTAAAAATTATAAGAAAAATACGTTTTTGACTACTAAAATATGATTTTCATCACTCTGCCAGGGGCAAAAGATGATTACCTATTAAGCTAAGATTTTGCAGAGGCTATTTTCTCATGCATGCGCAAGTTTTTGTCTCTATTAGAATATGGAAATCGAAAAAAATGTAAAATCGATCCACCCTAATGGACAATGGCTATGCAGTGAGGACAAAAAGTTTTACGATCTGCAAAAGGAGAACAAAGGTGAAGTGGGATATGTGACTGAGAAACTAGCAGGCAAAGAAACTATCCATCCATCAAAACGAATAAGGAAAACCTCCAGTACTTGCGTGGCATCCAATTCTTCTGCCATCGAGTCCATCGATGTGTTAGATAGTGATGCAATAATGAGTAAAACTGAACCTAGTGACCATGAAGATGACTGTGAATCTTCCGCAAGAAAGCCAATGCATAGACATTATAGCAAAACTACAATTGCAACCAATTTAGTAATATCTTCAAAATTATCAACAAGCAAAGCTGCAAAAGTCTGCAAACAGCTGTCAAATGAAGGAATCAATATACCAACACCATCTCAATCAGGTATTTACAAATCAACGTTCAGAGAAGCAGTTCGACTGAAAGAAGAAATGAAAGAAACGCTGCAACTAGAAGATTGGTCATTGCATTTTGATGGTAAACATATTGATGCTAAGGAATATCAGGTGGTTGTTCTGAAAAATGAAAACAGAGAAGTCAAGTTAGGTGTGTTGTGTTTGGCAAATGGCAAAGCTGAAACTATCTCTGATGGAATACAGGCTCTTCTGGATGAGCATAACTTATGGAGCAGCATAAAAATGATGGTAGCAGATACAACAAGTGTCAATACAGGAAAATTGAATGGAGTTATAGTCAGACTACAAAGATTGTTTGCAGAAAAGGGGCTTGATAAGCCACAATTCATTGGCTGCCAGCATCACGTACTGGACCAAATACTTCGTGTGGTGATGGATGACGAACTTGGAGGTAATAAAACATCACCAAACATTGATTACCCTTTTGTTTCAGACATCATGAAGAAATATGACGAACTTAAAGCAAATTTTGAAAATGGCGAGGAAGAGATTTGTGAAAGTTCAGGATGGCGTGATGACATGAAGTTTCTGTTTCATCTAACACGTGTTTTTCGGTTTCTTGAAGAAAATGGCAGATTTCCAAAGGTACATTTTCGAAAAATACCAAACATCAGCAACGCCAGATGGAATTCAAGGGCAATATTAGCAATCCTAACCTATATACTTCTACCAACACGAAGAGAATCTCTGCATAAGATTTGCAGATTTATTTCCTACGACTGGGCAGACTATTGGTTCAGCAATCAGATGTATAAGAAAGATGATTATCATAAATTGTCCAATATCTTGCAACAATACCGAAAAGCACTAAATACTCTGGAAAATCACTGGAACAGAGACCCATCTGCAATAGCTATACCAAGGAGCAACCAATGTGCGGAACGTGCCATTAAGGTGATGCAAGAACTTTACGTAAACTGTAAAAATAAAGACAACCTTAATCACAGGTTTATTTTAAGCAATAAGTAAAACAATTAAAATAATAATAGAGTAAATGTATAATATTGTATTTGTATAATTAATATGTATTGTATAGGTATAATGTTGTAATATAATACAATATATGTTTATGTATAATAATTGTGAAATAAACATGCAAATTTCTATTTATTATTTTATTAATTTTTTCTTTTTTATTTTGGGGTGAAGTTTTTTCAAAATATATCGAAAAAACTGTTATTTTCATTGTCAGGGGGCAAAAGTTCATCAATTTATGATACAGGAACATGAGGTTATAAAAATGTCATAACCCTAGTGTACACGTTAGATGTTAACCCTTTGTGTCCCGGCCCTATAGAGCGATAGTCTGTGATAGCCTGCTAAAAAAAATCACAATTTTAGCTATCTTTCCAAGCGATTTACCAAGTAAGTTTGAATTTCACATAAACAAATTAGGTACCATTAAATTCGTCATTTTCTCTAGGTTTGATAGAGTTAAAATTTTTAAAAGGGTTACTATTGTATTTCTAATAAAAATATAATCTGTAAATATGGATTTTTCTTTGCATTTGCATGTTATCTAATGCGTCAAACCAGTTTTCATTCACTCTTTTTTAGTTAGTTTATACTATTATTATTTTAGGTATCCAAAATTATATATAAATATATCTAAGATTATATATTTTTTTTGTACAGATTCAATAATAATAATGACAAATTGGCATCTGATATAGGCTTTATCCTATGTTGTGCTACTTATAGCATATATATATATAATATATATATATATATATATATTTTTTTTTTTTTTTTTAGTTCAGGAAGAACCGATTCGCCTCTATTTAAATGGCATATCTCAGCGGAAAAACAAAGAAAAAGTGAGAGGAAAGACAGAGGAAAAAGAAAGGGTGGAGGGGACAGTCGAAGTGGAAAAAGACCAAGGATGACAAGGACTGCAGGGTCGAGCCCCATCATCCTTGGGTGCTAGGGCCGGGAGGGCGCACATGAAACCTCCAGGAACAAGCACGTACAAACGAGCACAAAGAGCACTCAAGAGCACGAGCTTAGAACCCCCTTGCGGGGATATATATATATATATATATATATATATACACACATTATAACTGCAAACACGCAGTATAATTAACGTAAAGAATGACGCTTTGTATAGGAGAATTATCCGCGCAAGATGAGAGTGAAAGAACGAAACAAATGAAAAAATGAGGTAACCACCCGGGAATCGAACCTGCGGTCTTCCGATTGCCAGTCAGATATGATAACCATTACACCACGGGCCTCACTCAAACAAATGTCGTAATTCCTCTACATACACACAGAAACCAATGCCCCAAAGGGGCACCTCCCGCATGCCGTAAATTATATACATTATAACTGCAAACACGCAGTATAATTAACGTAAAGAACGACGCTTTGTATAGGAGAATTATCCGCCCAAGATGAGAGCGAAAGAACGAAACAAATGAAAAAATTTAACCACCTGGGAATCGAACACGGATCTTCCGATTGCCGGTCAGATATGATAACCATTACACCACGGGCCTCACTCAAACAAATGTCGTAATTCCTCTACATACGTGCAGAAACCAATGCCCCAAAGGGGCACCTCCCGCATGCCGTAACATTATATACATTATAACTGCAAACACGCAGTATAATTAACATAAAGAATGACGCTTTGTATAGGAGAATTATCCGCACAAGATGAGAGTGAAAGAACGAAACAAATGAAAAAATGAGGTAACCACCCAGGAATCAAACCCGGGCTCTTCTGATTGCCAGTCAGATATGATAACCATTCATTACACCACGGGCCTCACTCAAACAAATGTTGTAATTCCTCTACATTCGCTCTCATCTTGAGCGGATAATTCTCCTATACAAAGCGTCGTTCTTTACGTTAATTATACTGCGTGTTTGCAGTTATAATGTATATAATGTATATAATGTTATGGCATGCGGAAGGTGCCCCTTTGGGGCATTGGTTTCTGCACGTATGTAGAGGAATTACGACATTTGTTTGAGTGAGGCCCGTGGTGTAATGGTTATCATATCTGACTGGCAATCGGAAGATCCAGGTTCGATTCCCGGGTGGTTACCTCATTTTTTCATTTGTTTTGTTCTTTCGCTCTCATCTTGTGCGGATAATTCTCCTATACAAAGCGTCGTTCTTTACGTTAATTATACTGCGTGTTTGCAGTTATAATGTATATAATGTTATGGCATGCGGAAGGTGCCCTTTGGGGCATTGGTTTCTGCACGTATGTAGAGGAATTACGACATTTGTTTGAGTGAGGCCCGTGGTGTAATGGTTAGCCTATCATATCTGACTGGCAATCGGAAGATCCAGGTTCGATTCCCGGGTGGTTACCTCATTTTTTCATTTGTTTTGTTCTTTCGCTCTCATCTTGCGCGGATAATTCTCCTATACAAAGCGTCGTTCTTTACGTTTATATATATATATATATATATATATATATATATATATATATATATATATGAAAATGGCCATTCATAGATACCCACCCATCAGGGCTGTCGGGGGTAACGAGTATGGGTAGATATCCATCCAACGGGGCTCCTGGCATATGGGTGGATATCCACCCAACGGGGCTCAAAGGGTTAAGATGACCTTCTTCAAAAATTTTTGTATCACAATGTAGGTATACAGCTCATTTATGGTGAAAACTACAAACTGCATGTTGCCTGGAATATTTGGTTAATATTTTGCTGAACTCAAACCAACACCCTAACATGACACAATATTCTGAATCATTATGAAAGATAGTGATTTTTAGGTTAGTCATTTTTGTCCATATATATGTATTGCCTATGTGTGGTTAGGTTAGGATAGGTAAGAGGGCGAGGGCGAGGGCTAGGGTTAGGTTAGGATGGGTTAGGTTAGGATGGGTTAGGTTTGGTTAGGTTAGAGCACTAGGGTTAGGTTAGGATGGGTAAGGGTTAGAGGGTTAGGTTTATATTGTACCCTCACCAGTAAATATTTTTTCTGGTTAATTTTTATGTACAGGGTGTTTCAGGTCAACCCTAGAAATATGGAAAAGAAACGCTTCATATTAGTTACAAAATTACTATGACAAACTTCAAATACAAACTACAAATTCTGGAATTTGTAGTTTGTCATAGTAATTCCGTAACTAATATGAAGTGTTTCTTTTCCATATTTCTAGGGTCGACCTGAAACACCCTGTATTTTGAAGGAATCTGACCTTTGTTTCATTTCTAAATGTGGTTAGGTTAGGATAGGTAAGAGGGCGAGGGCTAGGGTTAGGTTAGGATGGGTTAGGTTAGGATGGGTTAGGTTAGGATGGGTTAGGTTAGGATGGGTTAGGTTTGGTTAGGTTAGGATGGGTTAAGGGTTAGAGGGTTAGGTTTATATTGTACCCTCACCAGTAAATATTTTTTCTGGTTAATTTTTATGTACAGGGTGTTTCAGGTCAACCCTAGAAATATGGAAAAGAAACGCTTCATATTAGTTACAAAATTACTATGACAAACTTCAAATACAAACTACAAATTCTGGAATTTGTAGTTTGTCATAGTAATTCCGTAACTAATATGAAGTGTTTCTTTTCCATATTTCTAGGGTCGACCTGAAACACCCTGTATTTTGAAGGAATCTGACCTTTGTTTCATTTCTAAATGTGATTCTTCAAATATAGAAACTGAAAATATCTGTAGCACTAATAACCTGAAGTAATTGAAGCAAACTATTGTATTTGCTATTTAAACAGCTAAATCCTCTTTGAAGTTGGATAAGAAATGTAAAGTTCTATAAAATTGCAAGTTAGGCTATAAGAACTTACTGTATATCATTCCTTTTGTGTATTTCTTCATTTAATTGATTTTTTTCTCTTTATTCCCATTTGAAAACATATTTTTTGGCATATTTATTTATACATATATACTGCTGAGGTGGACATTCGGCCACCCGTGGGCTACTAGTCGCCCTCAGGAAGGTTTGGAGTCACCCTCTAGGCCATTTCTGATTAATATTACAGACCCAACTTCACATATTTAATTATTCAAAATCATTCCTTCCAAAGATCAAGAAAATTGCATTAATGCTGAATGCATATTTGGCATCAACATTTTCAAGCATGAATCATATCAAATCAAAACACAGAAGTGTGCTCACCAACAAACACCTTGATGACTGTGTACGTCTCTCTCAGCTGTGATGACTTGCATGCCAAATTATAAATTACTGGCTCTAGTGTATTCTAAAAAGATAGTATACCATGTTGTGACACGTTTATCAGACACTCCTTTGTGCTATCCTGTTGAAACTCGCACAGCTGTCAGTGCTCCACCACACTTTAGAAATACATATAGATTTTTTTTATTTAAGTTTTAACTCCATAATTCTTTGCATTGGGTCAGCAAATTAAACTATCATGACCAGATGACCTTAAATATTTTCTAGAAATGAAATATTTGTTTTATATCAAAACAGTGGAATAAAAATTGAAATTAATTAATGACGCTTTATAGAAATAATAAATATGTTCTACAAATGCTTAACCACTTTAGGCCAGTGGCTATTAGGATTTTAATTAATGTTTAAAAAAAGGTTAACATAGATATCTTAATTTGTCACAATAATCAATAGAGCTATAAGTAAATTCGGTGCTACTATAGCATGATTCCTACTGGTGACTTCGATACTATAGGGTGATTCCTACCCATTTTGGTTCGAAACTACAGTACTGTAGAGTGTGATTCCTATCCACGGTATAAATGAAAATATAATAAATATAAAATGCTATTTATCATTCAATTTTATTTATTTAAAAAATAGTTTCAGTGCTACTATAGTATGTGGTCTACCTACGATTGGTTAGGTTTAGTCACAATATTTTCGTTAAAACTAACGAAAATATCATGACTAAACCTAACCAATCGTCAAGGGCGATGGACATTGGAATGTAAACAAGCAATTAGTAAACAAGGTAAGAAGCTATAATTAAAAGGTAGACCGCCGAATCAAGGTAGGAATCACGCTATAGTAGCACCATAAATTCTATAACATTGTTTTATTGAAAAATAAATAGCAAAGTTCATTACCATTTTTTATGTATATATTACCTATACTACAGTGATTATTTAGTAGTTTTTCATATTTTTTATATTTTTATTCATACACTGATTTAAATCTAATTTTTTTTTAAATAATTTGATTTAAATCATGATTTAAATCAACCAACTGTGGTACGTAATTGTTAAATAATTTGGGACACCAAAATAAGACATCACCCATCATAGTTAGTTTTACAAAAAAATCTGGATGCTTTCATGAATGAGATAGTTTGTAGATTGTAAATACTGTGTATTCTTAGCTTAAGTTGTGTAGGCTACTTTGGTAGTAGTAAATAGTTGTATGCTAATTAGCTGACTTGAGATTGACATTTTGCAAGATTTTAAATAGTAAATAGATTGTAGATACCTTAGTGTATATTCTTAGTTTGGGTTGTGTAGGCTGTTTTGGTGGTAGTAAATAGTTATATGTTGGTTAACTAACTTGAGAATGATATTTTATTATTATTATACAGGGTGTCCCATAAGTCTGGAACCATAGGATAAAATAAGTAATTCATGTTTTTCTGTTTACGCAAGTGCCCATGATGTCTTTGAGTAAGGAAGAACGCATCCAGGTAATTCTGCTTGTAGGAAATCAGTCAGAGGGAGGTTGCTGAGGAATTTAACAGATTGCATCCGGACTGCACATCGATAACACAGCTGTGTTGGCAAACTTTTAGGACAAGAGGCCATAACCTTAAGCTTTTTCAGCAAAGATGTAAATATCACAGTTAGTACAACGTAGTTTTTCAAATAGAATAGTAAAATTCTGGAATAGCTTAGATAAAAAAGTTGAGTTCCCATACTTTGGAGACTTTTAAGAATAAACTAGATAAATTAATGACTGAAAGAGGTATTTGGTAATGATGTTTTGCTGGAACTGGTAATGGTGTGGAGAAGAGGTTTGTGAACCCTTCCCACATATACATATATACCGTATATATATATAGTTTATTTTTTATTTGGGTAAATCTCATCACCCACACAGAGTGATAGGATGGAGAGAGGCAGCATCTTGGGTTAGGAGATATTCTCTGTCTTTATACCCCCCATTTAAAGAGATTTCTCTGTTGAGTGGTGCCCCCCATAGCACTGTGATGTATGAAAGACTCATTATGTTCACTTGCCTCAGACACCTTTAAATGGGAGACTCTGAATGGGTGTACATTCAAATACTCTATACAGTCTTTACAGTCCCACCTACTCCTTTTATCTTAACTGTAGAGCTTGAATTATATTATTCAGGTTATAGCTATATAGATCCATATAAAACTTCTTGTGACAAAATAACCATATGATGTCTACAATTAGTACAGTAATGGTACTGATGAATGATCCACAAGACCCAAAGTTTTGAAGTTAATGTACAGCTAGTAGATGTGTGACAATCTGCAGAGATCAATTGGATCTTAAGTTTTGCATGTAACTGTAGTTATGGTTTGTTTATATTAACAGTGGAGACACCCAGATGGGCCGAAAGGCCCCTAGTGTGCCCACTATAAAATTTTTACCATGTTACCATGAGATAAACCACGCAGTGGACCTCCGAGGTCATCCACCGACAATGACATAGCTGCTACCATCCTTGCTCACTTCACAAACTGTCCCCAGTCTCTTCGGCGTTTTTATTGCCACTTTTATCATTTTACGCTATGGTTCCAGACTTACGAGACACCCTGTATAATATAGCTCACGACTTGGAAAACCTCGATAGGCCCCAGTGGTTTCACGTTTTCCAAATGAAATTTAATCAGATACCTTGCCCTCTAAGGGTCTAGACCTAACTTAGGCTATACAGTATGTGTAACGCCTTTCAATTAGCCTAACCTACTTGAGCCTACCTTGGCAATGAAGATAAATAATGATAGAAACGAACATATGTATTACACCAGTTTGCATTATCATCAAAGGTCTAGCCTAGGTTTCCGATAATAAAAAAGAAACTCGAGTTCAGGCTAGTTAAGACTTTGCAGCATAAGGCCTACTTCTTTTCTTTACTTTAAACATAGGCTCTAACTAGGCCTAAGGTCTTCGGATATTTGTTTTTTGGGACGAAGGAGAATAAAAGAAGACCTTTCCCGTTTTCATATCTGATCGTGATCTTGAAAGTAACTTTATTGAATATCAAAGAGATTACAAAATACTCTTCAGCTATGTAACTCAGCCAAGCCGAACGAGTGCGATAATGTTAAAGGTCCATGGCTTTGACAACATTGGTTCACGTTCTTGTAGTGTCCGAACTCCGAAAAGTCTCTACTTAATAGAAATACATTGAAACTCGTACCCCAATGAGAAATACATTTATTTAACAAACAAACAAACAAACAGTCTTTATTTCAGACTCAACAGGTACAACCATCATACAAGTGGTCCACAAAAGGCTAAATAATAGTCTATGGAGCAGCGATGACGTAGGCCAATGACTTATGGAACTATGGAAACATCAAAATGTTCCCTATTCAGTTCAAAGCACGTCACTGTCATTAAAGTAACTGCCTAGTGTATCCCCATTAGATAGACTTTTCAGACACTGTATTTTATTAAAAATTAAATAAAAAGTAGCTCATAACAGTGTAAACGTATAAATAACAAAGCTACTACGAACTATCACCACCATTTGAGAATAGTCTAATAATGTAACAAGTCACCTCAAATCATTCATGAGGTTGTATCTCAACTAAAATATTACACTTTACTATAATTACTATAATAATAAGAATATGAGAATTTTGTAGTATTTTCATTGAAGATGAAACCATGCTCTAATATATACCCTTCATTTTATTCATAAATGTTCGTCTTTGTCTTTCATCTGTATGTTTCCCTCCTGGAGGGAATTCGTTTTCATTTACTCTATTCCAAAAAAGGGAGACTACTCTCAATTTCCAACTATTGTCCAATTGCTTTGATTTCTTGCCTTTCTAAACTTTTTGAATTTATCCTCAAGAGGAAGGTTCTTAAATACCTCTCTTCTCACAATCTTCTTACAGATCGTCAGTATAGGTTCTGCAAGGGACGTTCTACTGGGAATCGTCTTGCATATCTCTCTGACCCTGGAACTTTTGCTATTGCGCAAGACATATCAAAAACTTTTGATAGAGTCTGGCACAAATCTTTAATTTCGAAACTGCCCTCCTTCGGTTTCTATCCTTCTGTCTGTGCCTTCATCTCTAATTTCCTTTCTGGCCAATCTATAGCTGCGGTTGTAGATGGCTACTGTTCTTCTAAAGCTTTCAACAGTGGTGTTCCTCAGGGTTCTGTCCTGTCATCCACTCTTTTCCTTTTATTTATTAATGATCTTTTAATTCGCACTCCCTGTCCTATTCACTCCTATGCCGATGAGTCCACTCTTCACATCTCCACCCGCTTCACAAAGCGTCCGTCTCAACGGTCACTCCATGATTCACGTAGGACGGCTATGGAACACCTGACCTCTGATCTTTCTGCTACATCTGATTGGGGCAGAGAAAACCTTGTGGCTTTCAATGCCTCAAAAACTCAGTTCCTCCATCTGTCTACTCGTCACAATCTTCCGCACAACTATTCCCTTACCTTCAACAACACACAACTGCATCATTCCTCTTCTCTTAACATTCCTGCTGTTTCCTTTTCTTGTAATCTCTCCTGAAAAGATCACATGTACTCTCTTTTCAAAACAGCTTCTAAGAGGTTAGGTGTGCTGTACCGGCTTCGCAGTTTCTTCACCCCAGCTCAGTTTTATCCGCTCCTGTATGGAGTATGCTTCTCATTTGTGGGGTGGCTTAACCCTCACAACTATACTTGGCTGGGTGGAATCAAAGGCTTTTTATCTCATCAATTCCCCGCCTTTTACTCACTGTCTTCAATCCCTCTCTCTTCGCCGCAGTGTTGCCTCATTCTCTCTTTACTATCGCTATTATAACCGACATTGCTCTTCTGAACTCTCTAACTGCATGATTCTTCTTTTAAGGAGAATACGCAGCACCAAACTTTCAACACATTCTCATTCTTTTTCTTTCCAACTCTTTAACGCAAAGGTTAATCCGTATTTTCAGTCTTTCATCTACTCAACCGGTCAACTCTGGAATGGTCTTCCTCAGTCCATCTTTCCCTCTGTCAATGACCTCCAGGTTTTTAAACGCAGTGTTCAGGCATCTCGAAAACCCTGGACCTTGATTTTGGCTCTCTTTTTCTTCTATATAGAGGACGGGCGCTTTTGCGGGCATTCACCCTTGGCCCCTTCTTCCTGGATAATATATATATATATATATATATATATATATATATATATAAATTAGCATAATGGGACAAATTCCATGAGTAATGTCAATAATACTAATACTAATAATAAGTGAACAGAGAATGGTTGCGACTTTCGATACGAGAAAAATACAATATGTCATGAATCCCCTCATGGTTACCATGGTTACCAATTTCGCTTAGCTTCAAAATTTCCTGTAGGACCTGTTCCACTAGTTTTATATCCCACCAAAGGCCCGGGAGAGGAATCACGGGGCCTGGTGCTACTTCTAACTCTGGGCCCTTTTACCCCCGATCACCTCCTTCTCTATCTCCCAGCCCTGGTGCCTTGACGCCTCAACCACCCTTTTCTCACAGGACCTGATCCCACTACGATGGAACCTGGTAAATGAGATTCCTTTTGTTTTGTAATTTCCAATATTCACATAGGGAAGGGAAGGCACTACGAACTAATTTTAGTATGAATTCTTATCAATGCAAACAAGGTTTACGAGGTGATTAATTATAATTATTAGTCTCCAAGCCAGTCGGTTGAAAAAGCTATTACGATTAACAGTGCTTTTAAATAACTTTCGCAAACTGACTTTACATAATTAAGCAAAACTCAGTTTCTTTCAATCATAAATACAGTCTGGTGTGATGTTTGTAATGACAGTCTACGATATTTTAGTGGTATCAAACCAAGTATGAAAATTATGATAATGACTTACGTATGCTTCATTTATGACCATGTTTTATCATTAACGATTTTCCTTTTAAATATTTCACAGGGAATATTCGACAAAGCCTACTTGTATCTTGTCGGTCCACGTTCACATTATAATGAATAATTTCATACAAATGATTTTGAACAGTAATTTTTAAGCTAGTGAGACCTTAACAGTTACTTCAAGCTCACGAGCCACTGAGATTTTGAGTGCTTCGCAAATCTGGTCTCATTGGTTTTGAATGTGAAGCTAAGAACTTTGATAGCTGCGGTATTTTTGCAAATATAGCTCCTCACTGAATTTTCCTCAATTAGATAATAGGTAGGCTTTATACTAGAGTTGAATAGAGTTCCAGAATTGACTATCTCCCTCCACTTCAGTATACAACAAAATGACCTGACGAATAACATTCAGAATGAAGGACTACTTTCAAAGACTTTCTGTCGTAGGATACATGCATGGCCAAACGTCCTCTTTCTCTGGCCTTCTTATAGTACCCCTGTTTGTCATAAATAATGTCCCATCGGGGTCATAGTCTTTTAATTGAAAGCATATCCCCGTTATCTTCACCCATTCTACATTCGCAAGTAACCGACATTTACACTATTTTATAACATATGCAGGACGTTGTTTTATTACCTCAATTCATTAGACACAATGAACTTGCTTATAATCATGAAATTTTCAATAAGCTTTCCTACAACCATGCATGACTCACGTTAACTGCAGTAGGCGCTCCCTCGGAACCTATTTCTCGGGTTTGTAGGCACATTACATAAACACGATGCTGTACGCGGTACGCCCCAGTCCATCCACAGGAATCACCCACATGTTGTCCGCGATGTTTTACTATAGCTCTTTTATAGTTTGATGACTGTTCCATTACATTTTTTAAAAGTCTCCCCCAAAAAAATCTAGTGGTGATAAATTAATTCTAATCCCCCACAGATCTTTGGAAATGACTTGATCATAAAAATAGCCGAATACAAGCCATGCTTCTCTGATACGCGACACTTTCCACAGTAGGCCGGAGTAAAAACTGACTAAATTTAATTTTAAGTTTTGGCCCATACATCATTCGATGCTGCTTCATGTAAAAAGCATGCATGCTAAATTTTATGACATTCGGTGGAAAGTAAGACACACCACATCAAACCTAAAGTTTTTACTTTATACTCTTTAGTGCCTGGATTTGTCATCATTTTTCTGAGCTATTATACAGCACAAGCCCTTGTAAATTAAAACTTGTGTATGGCCCACAATGATACTGTAGGGTCAGAAAATGTTACGTGTAAAGTTTGAAAATTGTTTTGAAAGTACAAGACGCATCACAATGACCTTAAAAACCACCATTTATAAAGAATATTGTGTTAATAGTCCCTTATATCTGAACATAAAAAAAATAGATATTTGTTAAGATGAGGCAGTGTAGCTTTCTACCAATACCGGTATATTTACAAGAATAAACATATTGCCCAGATCCACCACGATGAGGCAAGTACTGCAGTTGGCATAATTTATGTAACTAGTTAGATATTCTTAAAAGGAAACAAAGGATTGAAACAACTGGGATTAATCTTGATGATGATCGAAATAATCTTACTATAATGGAACTGAATGTGTCTCTGTCTATCTATGGAAAAAGTCACAGTAAATAATTTCATACCGAACATTTTAAAAAGAAATTAACAAGGCAGCGAAAGCTTAATATTTACTTCAAGTTCAAGAGGAACTTAGATTTTAAATGCAGCTTCACGAAGTCTAAACACTATGGAAAAACTATAAACGCCTACAACATGGTATCATATATGGTACCTTTATTTCTTAATTAAATAAAAATTAATTTATTTATTGAATTAAATAACTACAAAATTGCCTCGGAATTGGCGACAAAGCCTATTGGGAATGGAAACAATTGCCATACATAGGACCCGATATGGAGGCATTGGGTTCACATAAGAAAAACGTATTATTTCGTATAAAAATTTTTCATTGCTGACTCATGAAAATTACTTATAGAAGAAATAATGAAAACACAAAAATTCGGCGTCTGGGGACTTTGTAAAGTCAGCGAAATTGAAGACAAAGAAATTTATATTAGCTGCTCAGAGCTGCCGAATTCCAAGCGATGCTTTAAGCAAGGGAGACGTACTTAATCTTCCTATAATTTCTGAGTGAATACCAAGTAATATAAACGTAATAACTCAAAAGGATAGACCTATTCATTCAGGTATTTAAGTGTAGTGTTGCGTAACTCCATCGCCGGCATCGAAAGAGAGCCGCGCGCCCTACATCCAGAAGCGAGGCCCAACGAAATAAGGTATGGTAATTTCCTTCCTCACCATTAGGCAGCGCTAAATACCGAAGGCATATAAATGAAACTAACCAAACAAACACTACTTAACGAGGTCTTTTGAAGACCTCCACAAAATTTTTTAACGAAAAAACGTAGGGTTTTCGCTGTTCAACTCTCCACCGATATCTGTAGGAAATTTCCAACGGATGAGGGTGACAGGCAATCATCCATAACCCAATATAATTTTTTTATAATACAATGGATTCGGATGTGAAGCTTAAGATTTTTATGGCTGCGTTCTTTTCTATAGTTTTATTGACCGAATGACTTTTTTCGATTTCACAGACGTGGATGGAATTTTTTAGAAGAGTCCACAGACTATTTAAACATAGCACTTATACAAGAAACAAAACTAAAACGCACGCACAAAACACCCACCATCCCCGACTTCACGGCGATCCGTCAAAATCGTACTGGGGGTCACGGGGGTGGACTCATCACTTACATATGTAAAAGCATTAGCTACACTGATGCCACCCGAAACATTACAAACACAATAAGCAGATAACACGATAGAAATACAGGCAGTTAACATTAAAACACGCGCAAAACACACCATCACACTAATCAACATTTACTCGACGCCATAGGTCTTGTCTCGACGCCATAGGTCTTGTTTCGACGCCATAGGTCTTGTTTAACTAATTTGTTAGAATTTTGTAACGAAATAGTGCGCGAATACGATAGGCATAGAGCAGCTGACGTTATTTATTTAGATTTTAAAAAGGCGTTCGATACAGTTCCGCATAGGAGACTAATTGCGAAGGTCAAAGCGCACGTATACGCGGTCAGGTAGCTAACTGGTTAGAAGAATGGCTTCGTGCTAGGAGACAGAGGGTCGTAGTTAATGGTAGTGAATCGGGGTGGTTAGATGTAGGTAGCGGTGTCCCACAGGGTTCAGTGTTAGGCCCATTGCTATTCGTAATTTACATTAACGACATAGATGTAGGATTGACTAGTAACGTGTCAAAATTCGCGGACGATACTAAAATAGGCGGTAAGGTTGTTAACGAGGACGATAGAAATAGGCTCCAAGACGATGTAAATAGGATTATGGAGTGGACAGATAAGTGGCAGATGCAATTTAACGTAGACAAATGTAAAGTTTTGCATATAGGTTCTCGCAACAATAATTACACGTACACGATGGATAATAGGGAGTTAGCGAGCGTTGACGAGGAAGTAGATTTAGGGGTACGCGTATCTAAGGATTTAAAGGTTAGGACCCAGTGCCTGGAGTCTTGCACAAAAGCTAATAGGATGTTAGGCTTCATAGCGCGTAATTCCGAATTTAAATTTAGGGATGTTATATTGTCCCCCTTACAAGTCCCTAGTCAGGCCTCATTTAGAATATGCCGTTCAGTTTTGGTGCCCGTATTTACGCGAGGATGTTGATAGGTTAGAAAGGGTTCAACGTCGTGCCACGAAACTAATTCCGTCATTGCCCAACAAGCCTTATGAAGATAGGATTAAAGAGTTAGACCTGTATTCACTCGAAACTAGGAGATTAAGGGGGGAGCTTATTGAAGTTTTCAAAATCGTTAATAACATTGATAACGTAAATTTTGACAAATTGTTCACTTTCGATAATAGTAATACTCGTAATAACGGATTTAAGTTGCGTGGCAGACGTCTCATTACTAATATCGCTAAAAACGTCTTTACGTTTAAAGTAATTGATAAATGGAATAATCTTCCCGCGTCAGTCGTTCATTCTACCAGCGTTAATATGTTTAAGAACCGTCTTGACACACATTTTAAAAATATTAACGTTGTTTAAGATAAGAAAACAAGGTTAGCATGGTTTGTAAGCGTTCTTATTTAACTTCTTTTCATCTTTCACCCCTCTTCTATTTTCTCCGACTGTTTTTCTGACTTGTCGGCAGTGGCCGGCGGATGATGATGGCGAGTCTTTTTTCTCTTTTTCTAAATGAATGTTAACACACGAGTGATAGGTGTTGCTCCTTACTTAACCCCTTATTCTCTTGTCTTCTCTTAACCCCCTACTCTTTCCTTTCTGTCGGGCTAACCTTAGAGTGGATCTTAGGGTCTTTATTAGCTTTAGCTTCTGTAGATCCCACCAGATAGTTCACCTTAGGTGCCAACCAATTACAATCCACAGTTATACAATCTGGCCTCTCTCGCTAATGTCATCTTAGGAGGAGACTTCAACGCTAAAGACACTAGTTGGTACCTGCACAACCAAAGCAACACCAGAGCCGCCAACATAGCCACACAACTAAACAGCCTCTTCGTTCTTAACAACACAAAACATACACACATACCACATCAAGCAGGATACTCAAACTCCTCTCCAGACATAACGTTCTGTTCCCCCTCACTAGCAACACATACACACTGGAGAAAAGAAAAACCAACTGTCATCAGACCACCTGCCCATCATCATTACAACACGTTCTACACTCTGCCCCAACAACCTTAGGCACACTTACAGAAATTACAAGAAAGCCGATTAGGAACAGTTCAAAATATAGACTGAGGAACAATTCACCACACTAAACAGCACACCCATCATAAACATCAATACAACACTCAAGACATTTAAGCAGATCATCAATAATGCAAACACATATATACCCAAGGGCAACATTAGGAAACACAACCCAAATTACACTAGAGAAATAGCCCACCTCATAAGGCACCGTAACAACTCAACATAACACGCAAACACCACACACAGAAGCCATAAAACAGCAGATACAACAGCTCAACACAGAAATAAACAACAAACAAACATTTGGGGGATTCATAACACTAAACCACTCCACAAATACATCCAAACTATACAAGACTATAAACATTACCCACTCTAACAGTGGCATTCACACCTCACACGCGGCTGTCAGCCAAAATAATATCCCAACATATACACACACCAAGCTAACATTCTAGTTAATCACTACGCAAAGATAAGTCACTTATACAGAGACAACAACCAGAAATACGCACAGACAAACAGCCAGAAACAAGAAAACCTACAGACTCGACACGACCATTACACCCTTCAATACAGACCAGACCACCAAGATCATCAAAAACATTAAGAATTCAAAGGCTACTGGACCAGACAACATATCTAACATACACCTTAAACACTTGGGCCCACAGGGAATACTAGCTCTCACAAATATCAGCACATATTCATACGAACACCATTATTCCTGACATATGGAAACAAGGTAAAATTATTACACTACTCAAACCAAACAAAAATCCAACAGAACCAGCTTCCTATAGACCCATTACTTTACTAGCACACCTTCCAAAGTAACAGAAAGACTAATCTTACAAATCACCAACCCACACATACCATTATCACCTATTCAACATGGATTCAGACCTCACCACTCAACCACGACATTACTAACCTCACGCAGCACATCATGGATGGCATCAACTCCAGACAACCAGCTCAATATACACTATTAGCAACAATAGACATTAGTAAAGCATTTGATGCTATCCCATGCTTCCCTCTCAAACAAAATACTCAACACAAACACGCACAACAACAAAAGGTGGCTGAGCAACTATCTTTCAGGAAGATACTCACATGTCACATTTAATGGCAGGTCATCCAAAAACAAGCTTTTTCCGAAAGGGGTCCCTCAAGGTTCTGTTCTCTCACCACCACTCTTCAACTTGTACATGCATGACATGCCAACACCCATAGATAACAAGCTTACCTTATCATCATATGCAGATGACATCACTCTAACATCCACCCACAACAACATCGACACGGCTACAAATAACCTACAAACATACATAAACACTATACATGACTAGCTCACACACAATAGATTCAAAGTAGCACCCACAAAATCAACCATCACCTTGCTTACAAGCAACACAAAAGAACACCAGATAAATCCACAGCTTACACTAAACACCACCAACAGTCCACACACCCAAGACAAAAATACTTGGGGTCACATACACCACCACATTATCTTTTGCAAACCACATTCGGGACATTAAAAACAAATGTACGTCAAGACTTAACACGCTTAGGGTACTAACAGGCACAAACTTTGGACACCAGCAGGAAACAACATCACTCATATACAGACAATATATTCGCTCAGTTATGGACTATGCTATCCCATGCTGGGCACGATTCTGATGTGGACATCACCCCAACTTACGGACATATAAACAGACTAGACAACTCCACAGACGACACCTGCCACCTGTGCCAGGGCACACCACAAATAACTGAACACATTATGATAGACTGTACCGCTCGCTCTAGCACAACATAGAACACAACACATCACTAGTGCGCTGAACCTCTGGTCCACTCCGGAGAGGGCGATCGGTTACCCGCGTGCCGCCGGCTTGCTCGATCAGGGTGGGCTGATCGGCTAACCAACAACAACAACAACTGGTGATGATTATAAGAATGAGGTGTTGATGTTAGATGTAAGTTAGTGTTGATGTTTATTACGTTAGAATAAGGAAATACAATTACTTGAAACGAATTTTTTTAATTTCTTTTTTCCTGTTTGAATAAAGAGTTGTCCGGAATTAGATGCCTGAGCACCAGGGGTGCCCGTGAGGCCCATTTTTAGTTAGTGATAACAGAAAAGTTAAAGAAAGAAACCACACATTTGCTGTCCTGGCTGATTATTATTATTATTATAATAATAACAATACCGCCAAGAAGTTACAAATTTAATAACTAAAACAAAGCTTTACTAAGTTTTATATAAAAAAAATACAATAAAATATATATATCTTTGAATAAAAGCAATAATTCCTTTATATAAAAATCAACATTTGATCAAATATGTAAATGTCACACCACATACTACCAACAAAAACGAGTATATAAAAGGCGTTGTAAAATTTTCTCTTATCGTGTTAAGAGAGAATGACACTGAACGATGCAGAATTACAAATACAAAGGATAAATAGTGAATTCAAATCAAATTTCTGCATTTTTCTTCAGTTTTTTATTTTCATCTTTGGTTTCTTCAAATCTGCAAGAGAAAATTGTGAAGAAAAAGATGGTGAAACGTGTTAGGAACAAATCACACATTTTCAAAGTTAATTTATCTTAACTTTTAGTTAAAAAAATAAATAAATAAAATTAATTCATAATGGACGGACGGACAGGCTCGCGCGCGCAAGCACACGAACAGTGTGTATCTCCGCAAAAGCGAAGTACATATTTTAAATCCATATATCTAAGAAATTAATTAATCAAATCGATTTTAACCTAACCTAAGTGCCATCGAACTGACAAAAGCGTGATAAATGTTTGGGATGCAATTAAGGGCTTGAAGGGGGGGTTTTCTATTAGGTCACAAATACCAAGGTATTCGATGATTTAGCCTAGCCTTAACTAACCCAATCAGGACCAACATATCCTTTTCTTTCCGACAGCACCGAAACTGTACCTCACAAAAAATTACCTCACTACATCTGTGAATTATCACATTTTCCATCCCACTTATGCCTGTTGCCTCTGCGCTCGCAATCAATCTATATCTACAGTGTATATATATATATATATATATATATATATATATATATATATATGATACACACAGACCGTGCATGGAACAAGGAACTCTTCTAGGAAAATTAAATCCACTATAGTCCGAATAAGTAAGTGGACGCTCAATTCTGCCAGTTGAGGTTTAAGTTTTGGTTTTTGGCTAAAAATATAATAGTTACCCCTTTTTCTTTGATGTATTCAATCTAAGGCAGCGAGTCTTTTGCTTATATTGAGGTTCTAAATGTAGTTGGGCTAGGCTGCTTTAAACCCTAGGGGCCTAGATCCTGTCCCAAAGCTGGACCCTATCTGTTTTGCAGATAGCTGGTGAGGGAAGCTATATTTCTGGGACCTCTTTGCGAGTGACCCGTTGCCCACGTCGGGCTAGCATCATGAAAAAGAAAAAACTATAGTATTTGTCATTTACCATTACTTATTCGAACTATAGTGGATTTAATTTTCCTAGAAGAGTTCCTTGTTCCATGCACGGTCTGTGTGTATCATAAAAAAAACTCAGGGAACCATTCTGAGTTCATTCCCATATATATACAGTATATATATAAAAAATACTGCTGAAAAGTTTGGAAGGGCTTCTAGGTTTCTCATTTATTTCAAACTTCATATTTATAACATTTAATATTTTATGATGATGATGATACAATAAGCTTTATTGGCAGCATATAATGTATTCAGGTTGATTTTTGCTTTTCTTTCAAAGTAAATATAAAATTGGCCCTTACAACAACTTTAAATGATGCCAAAATGGACATATTAGAAGGGCCAGATTTGGCTGGTGCCTCAGTCGCCGAGATTGTCACTATATATATAGTTATTTACTTTAATTTTTAGCTTTATGCAATCTATTAGGGGGTCGAAACATATAAAAAATCGAGTTTCTCCAATTCCAGTGTGCACGTAGTTGGAAATGATGATCTCAACATCTTGTAAAAAAAATGAGTATATGCAATATAAACCCCCAAATGTGACAATCATGCATTATATTAAGTCTTATTAAGTAGATTAGGTTAATTTGGATAGATTATTTAGATAGATTGAATAGATTACATAGATTAATTTAGATAGATTAGATGAATTATATAAATTATTGTCACGTTTTTTTGTTTAGTTTCAGATTGTTTATTATTGAATGAGTTATGATTTAATTCCGAATGAGTTATATTAAATTCAGATTGAATGATTCAATTGCTAGAATTTAACAATTAGTTTCTTGTTATTAATGCTACTAGGCCTAAATAAGTGAAATCATGGCGACAAGAACCAAAACGCACAATTCAACATTTGGTCACCCTGCAGAAATTCCACCTTCAATGATTCCTTCAAAGGCTGACGTATTTAGGCATTATTTATTGGTAAGAAAACGAGAAGAACTGATTTTGAAAGGTTCTAGAACAGCAAAAGAATGTTACAGAATTGTCACTAAAGATGTGGAAGCCATTTGGGAGAAGTTTTCCTTTCCACATATAGGATTTGAAGGAATAGCTATAAAAGTTGAACGATTGATAGTATCTGCAGCAAAGCTAAATAAAGTACCATTAAAACAAAGAAACAACAGTTTTCAGCAGAAGGTGGAGACATTCGATGAAATGTTTGATATTTGCACTTGTACTTGTTACGATAAAAAAATCAGTTGAACGGATTGCAGATGTGATATTAGAGTTCCAATGATTGAGTGAGAGTCTTTTGTAGGGCAGAAACAAAGAAAAAACCAACTAGGACCAATCGACAGAGTAACGACTTCCGCAAGAAAAAGGACTCACGATAGAGTTAAAGGATTAGAAAGAAGAGCCAAGATAAGCCTAGATATGAATGTCGCCTCAACCAGCAAACTGGACCCTTTACATATTATGGAAGATGAGAGCATGGAAATTGATGATGACAGCGACGATATTGACTTTGTTCCGGATTTTGCTGAGAGAAAACCATCAGAACAGAATTATTTATGATAACTTAACAATAACAGCAGATAGATACCGTGTAAGTTACAGAGCTACTGCAGCTATAGTAAATGCAGCTTTGAAGGATATGGGAATATTAGACGAAACCAATATGTTGGATAGGAAAAAAGTGGAAAGAGAAAGAATACGTGTGGGTAAAAAGAACATAATCAAAGTGAAATCAGAGAACACACAGATTGAAGGCATCGGATTTGATGGTAGAAAAGATCAAACTAAGACAAAGAAGGGAATGGAGTACGAAGAACATTATGTAATAGTCAAAGAACCTGGTGATGTTTACATGGATCATATAGCTCCAGATAACGGAACTGCTTGTTGTATTGCAGATGAAATAATAACTTTTATAGTTGATTCTAATAGCAAAGAATCCCTCAAAGCTTTGCTATGCGATGGCACCCCAGTGAACACTGGCAGGATTGGCGGAGTGCTAAAATTGATTGAATTATATCTGGACAGGCCGGTTTGCCTTTTGCATGCAAACGAACTGCCCTTCGGACACGTATTTGAAGAAATTGATGGAAAAACTTCGGGACCAAACACCTTCAAAGGTTCTCTTGGAAATAAACTCCGAGAGGATTTGACCAAACTGGATATAGTTGATTATACCCCTGTAGAGGGCAACATTAAAGAAGTTTCGGCCGATATTGTTAAAAGTTTCAGCAGTGACCAAAAATATATGTATGAAATGTGCATTAGCATACAATCTGGACGCATCTCACAAGCGTTAGCCACCAGATCCCCAGGTGCCCTCCATCATGCAAGATGGCTAACACGAGCAAACAGGAACCTGCGCTTACATGTCTCTACACGGAATCCAGACAAAAACATCCAAGACATAGTAAAAATTATAATGCTGGTTTACGCTCCAAGTTGGTTTTGGATAGTCTCATCCAAAGGCAAATGAGGGAGCATCTAATTTTTGGTATATCATGCACTTGCTTAAAGGCTTAGATAAAAAGCATCGGATGATTATGGAGCGTGTCCTCAGAAATAACTCCTATTTTGCCCACCCAGAGAATATCTTACTCTCAATGATAACAGACACAAGAAGAGAGGTCAGAGAGCTGGCTCTTCAGCACATCATTCGAGCAAGAACTAGGAGCACCAATGCGAGAAATTTTGAGCTGCCAAAAACACTGAACTTTGAAGCAGACGATTATCCTAACATGATCGACTGGGACAATGAAACCATCACCGCTCCACCTATTTTACAGAATTTGACAAATAATGATCTTAAAGTTCGAAATGAACCACTTCAGCTTATTCCTTTTCCCTGTCACAACCAGGGAGTAGAACATGCTGTAAATGTAGTAACAGAAGCATCACAAGATAGAATTGGTTACGAAAACAGACAAATTTATTTTGAATGTACTAGAGTCGAGAAAAAAGCTACCTGTGTTCCAATGGAAAAGCCAGTGGTGTCAGTAATTTACGATTTTAAATTTCTTAAGGTGAATATTTTGATTTTAGTATGCTTCAATTGATTCTTTAAGTAATATACGGAGAAAGATTTCTTATATATATATATATATATATATATATATATATATATATATATATATAAATAACTTTACTTATATCATTATTTACTTTAATCTTTGTAATTTATCAGGTTTTTTAATTCAAAGAATTGGTTTCAATTTCATTTCAATTTAAAAAAAGGGGGGCATATGCAACGGGTAGGTGGGGGGGGGGGGGGGGCATAGCGGTGTAATTACAGTATGTTGTTTAGGGGCCCAAAGGAAACTTCGAGTAGTGTGTAGAATAAGAATACAAAATTTCGACCCACCCTACTATGCATTGGAGTTTTTGAAACTGTACCGTTGTATCTTTGGCCTTTCGCGTGAAACAATAACGAATAAGGAAATTTAGACGTTCGTACGTTAAATTCCTCTTCGATACAAAGAAATTTAAATTTTGTAAATTAAATAATGCATTTCTTACCAAACAAAATCTTTGTATTCCGTTATTAACTGAGGAATTTTGCCTTCAATCGATTTCACTCGATTAGGCGGGGGATTAGCAGGTATCTTCAACCCATTCTGGCTTCGGTAGGTACAATTCAAAAGCGTTTGGACGACATCATTTGTAGTACCCCCTTTGGAAGCCACTTCTAACGTGATCTGCGAGGTAGGAAAAGGAAATTATTGACATCCATTATTATTATTATTACAACTATAATATAATTTGACGATAATGGGAGGGTACAGAGCGGTCACCCTCTTTGGGACAGGTTGAATGAAAACGAACTTCCAGCAGGGAGGAAAAGTAACAGATGAAAGAAAGGGTTGTTGCCAGTCGTCTCAGACACCGGAGGAGAAAGGAGAAAGAGAGGTTTAGAGGTGGTGGTGGTGGTCAATAGATTGGAATTTTGAAGAATGACCACGAATGTTGTAGAAGTTTATGAAGAGTGAATCAGATACAGGCCCAGGTCATCTCGAATGGGTGGTGGCAGAACCATCCCCGCTGCCCGGATCTGCGTTTCCGGTACCGGCGGCGGTGGAGCCAGAAGTAAAATGCATGTATATGGAATGAAGAATAGGGAGAGAAGGATGTGTTTGAGAGCATGCTGGACTGTCGACAGGGTAGATAAAAGAGAAAGAAAATCAGCTAAAGAGGAGTGACAGGAGATACAAAAGAACTCGCTGTGTCCTGCCTAACGTCCTCTCCGGAGTACTTCCCTGATCGATTGGGGTCTACAAACTCCTCGTACTATACATACGACTTTATTATGGATGGATTACTGGAATTTAGGAAAATGACAAAGTTTTACAGAATATTTATGAGCAGTTCATTTTTGAGGAGGTGAGATCCTTACGAAGGATTTAATAAACAAACTGAAATTCAAACCTGATGAAGTTGATGCACAAATTCTTTTTCCCTCGCAACCGAAGTATGCTGATTGAAGGTTCTGTTCGGTTGCAAGTAGAAAGGGCACGACTTAACCATACAAGCGTTTCTCAACAACCCGGTTTTTGGGTTATGTCTGAAAAAGAAAAAAACCTGCAGGATGACAATATTCATATTTACACCGGTTTTCTTTTTACCAATTATAAAAGTACATATCTGAAAATTCCGTTCTCCATTCTGCAGGGGGAGGGCACGACGCTTCAACCAAGGATCGGAATGATTACAAAATTATTACTACCATTAGGAATAAGGTACCACTCCACTCTCAGCAATTCAGTATTACCTTTCTTGAAAATGTTGGAGTCATGCCCTTTATGGGTACGTTCAGCGAGATCAAAGCCTATCATTTACAATCACCTCACAAACGGTCACATTTATATTAAGATATTATTTACATCAAATCATTTCTTTTGAAATTTATCTTTTCAGTCTTTGTAATGAGAGATTCTTCCCAGTTAAAACCGTGATTCAAGACGTGAGAACGAAGCGTGAAACTCACTACTTTTGCGATTTTATCTATATTATTTTTAAAGTAATTTTATTAACGGCCAAATTAAATAAAATAAATAGTGCAGCTTCACAATTATTTATGTCATTGTAAATTGTAAGACGAATGGATTTATTTTATTATTAATAAAGGTTATTCAACTCAATAAAAAGAACATATTTTGGAGCTTTTTGCAATTAAGAAAAATACTTTTTTTTTTAACTTCTCAATTTTCCTTTAGGTATACTTTTCAAATGCCCCAACTGACTTGATTTTTATGCGGGAAGGAGCAAAAACCCCAATAGAAGACCAGAACCACAATCAAGATCCAAAGTTTTCGAAATGCTCGGATACTCTGTGTTTCAAAGATTGGAAGTCATTGACAGGGGAAAAGATGGATTCAGGAAGGTTGTTCCAGAGTTGACGGGTAGAGTAGATAAAAGATTGAAAATACCGATTAACCATTGTGTTAGAGAGTTGGACAGAAAAGGAACGAGAATGTGTAGAAAGTCTGGTACGGTACTGCTTGCTCTCCTTAAACGAGGAGGCATGCAGTTAGAGTGTTCAGAAGATCAGTGTCCGTTATATTAGCAATAATAGATAGTGAGATAACATTGCGGCGAAGAGAGAGGGATTGAAGACCGTCAGTAAGAAGACAGTCAGTAAGAGGCGGGAAAATGATGAGACGAAAAGCCTTTGATTCCACCCAGTCAAGTAGAGCTGTGTGGGTTCAGCCACCCCACACATGAGAAGCGTACTCGATACAAGGGAGGACAAGACCCCTGTACAGAGGCAGTAACTGAGTAGGGTTGAAGAAACTGTGGAGCCGGCACAGCACACCTAACTTCTTAGAAGCCGTTTTAGAAAGTACATGTGATCTTTTCAGGAATGATTACGGGAAAAAGAAACGCCAAGAATGTTAGGAGATGAGGAAGGAGTGAGTTGCGTATTGTTGAAGGTAAGGGGATAGTCGTGTGAAAGAGTGTGACTAGTAGACATTTTGTGAAGTGGGTAGAGAAGTGAAGGGTGGAATCAATGGTACAAGAGTGGATATGACAGGAAGTGCGACTCAAAAAGATAGCTGACGAATAAAAGAAAGAGTGTATGAAAGGACTATGCCTAAGGAATACCAGTATTAATAGCTTTGGAAGAATAACATTGGCCATTTACAACCGCAGCTATAGATCGAGCGGAAAGGAAATCCGTGATGAAGGCACATATAGAACGATAGACACTGAAGGAGGGCAGTTTAGAAATCGATGATTTGAGCCAGACTCAATCAAAAGTTTTGATATGTCTAGCGTAATAGCATAGGTCTCATTGAAATCACGAAAGGAGGATGACCAAGAGTCGCAGATATGCAAGAAAATTGCCAGTAGAACGTCTCTTGCGGAACCCATACTGACTATCTGAAAGAAGATTGTGAGAAGAAGGTTTTTTAAGAATCTTCCTACCAAGGATAGATTCAAAAGCTTTAGAAAAGCAAAACATCAAAGCAACTGGACGAGAGTTGGAGGGTTGAGAGCGGTCACCCTTCTTTGGGACAGGCTGAATGAAAGCAAATTTCCAGCAGGAAGGAAAAGTACCAGATGAAAGACAGAGACGAGAGTTTAGCTAGACAGTGTATAAGCAGAGAAGCAGTTCTTGAGAACAGGAGGGACCTCATCAGGAATATACACCTTACTAGGGTTGAGCCCAGGTAGGGCAGAGAAAACATCTTCGGAAGAAATTCTAATTTCAGACATAATTAAGTCAGGAGGAGATGGAGGAGCAGCACCGGAATCCTCCAGGGTTGAGTTGGAGGCGGAAGTTTGAACGAAGAGTTCAGCTTTATCAGCCGAAGAGACGGCAACTGAGCCGTCAGAACGGAAAAGAGGAGGCGAAGAGAATTAGAATTAGATAGGTTTTCACATTTTTGACTGATGAGAGAACTTTTGGCGAATCGAAGATATTTTGTACGATTCCAAGCGGAAATGTAAGATAAGTGAGAGTCAGGTGTTGGATGGCAACAGTATCATCCGAGAATCACCTCCGCGATGCGGTCAGCACATTCTGAGGAGTTCCGGCCACGGAAGCAGTAATCATTCTCGGGCCAAAGACGCCTCTTCAGAGGATCGAAAGGTGGAACTGGAGTGATAGGATAGGAAACAGATACAAGATTGTGGTCGGAGGAGACTAACGGAGAAAAAAGTTCGATAGTAAGACGTGGCGAGAAATAAATCCAGAATATTGGGCCTATCTCCAACTCGATCGAGGATACGAGTAGGGTGTTATACAATCTTTGCGGCTACAGCGAACCAATTTTACCTGAACACTTTGTCAAAGTTATCCGCGGTGACGAGAAAGCCTCTTTCAGAAGCCTCGTACATGATCTTTTCTCGAGTCAGTGGTTTTACAACCTCGTTCTCGTGAACCGACATAAATTCTTGGCGCCACATCTTTTCAGCTTCCGTCACTATCTAAGGATATAAATGTTAATAATAATAATAATAAAAAAATTAATAAATTACTACTACCAAGTTTATTAAAGCCACATTCCAATTACAGTTCCATTCCAAAAGCAAAAACTATGAAGGGATGACCCTAACCTGAACCTTCAATATCCGTGATTGTAAGAATGAAGCCCAACAGTATATTTAAAGAATAAAGAACAACGCCAACGAGAAAGTTTACGCTATAATCTATCTTTAATTTTATATCTAGCTTTTGTTCGTGGCTCAAGATCTTTATCCTGGATTGCATTACAAACCTAATGCTGGACACTTTTTCATATATTTACTACATTTGGAAGGGAAACTACAAAAGCTTTACACTCAAAGTAGAGATGGATTGGAAAGATGTAAGTATATCTATCATAGGCTTTGTCATACATTTTGAAGGGAGAGAGAGAATAGGCCCTAACCTACACCCGTTGATCCGTTTATTATATTGAGGACATTGGATAAGTTTTTTTTTTTTTTTACCCTTTCTTTATTTCACCGCCGATTCGTACCTAGTGATTGGATAAACTATGATCATAGTGTATATATATTAGTGATGGGACGATTAATCGGAATCGGAATCGGGAATCGGAAGAATCGAGCATTTTTCAGGAATCGGAATCGGAATCGAGAGAATTGTACCATGATTTCCGATTCTTAAAACGATTCTTGAATACAAATAAATTCTTACTTATTCACTTATTTATTTGCATTTTGTAGGCTAAGGAGTAAGGATTGCTTTTTGAGTAAAAGGATTTTTTTAAACTTTTAATTGAACCAATTTTGCAATGTAAACTTTAAAATTTAAATGAAAGAGGATAACAAATTTTATTTTTATTGTATTGTAGCTATACATTAAAACATGTATATCCGGAATCGGAATCGAGAATCGTATCGGAATCGAGACTTTTTAGTGGTATCGGTATCGGAATCGGAATCGTTAAAAATTTTGGTATCGTCCCATCACTAATATATATATATATATAGAGGGATAAATTCTATATTAAAGTCTCGTAGCCTGGATGTTGTTGAATGGACTATAACTTCGTAACTTATTTTAACGTAATTTGAATGTCAGACACTAATAAAGATAAAATTTGAAAATAATGATATCAATCTCATAATTAACTCCCCCTCACAAATCATGATACTATTCTACAGTCCCTTTCAGACTTCAAGAGTAATAAAGGATACTTTCGGCAGCAACCAACCCCGTTAACCTTAAAATAGATTTACGTCACTTCAAAACTAATGTCGCATTTATTTTATTTACCTTTTGGAACACATTTTATTTAAAACAGGGCTGTGGAGTCAGGAGTCGGAGTCGGAGTCGTGGAATCGGTCAATTTTGAGTGGAGTCGGAGTCGGAGTCGTGGAATCGGTCAATTTTGAGTGGAGTCGGAGTCGTGGAATCGTCAATTTTGAGTGGAGTCGGAGTCGGATCGGTCAATTTTGAGTGGAGTCGGAGTCGTGGAGTCGGAGTCGGAAGTGCATAGTTGGATGGAGTCGGAGTCGGTGCAAATCCTTCAATTATAACCATAGCAGCCTAGGCCTAGGCCTAGCTCAATTTTATGAATAAAATAGATTTAACCTAATGTTTTAATATATAATATATAAATAATATATAATATATAAATATAGTTGCTTATAATTAATTAATTAACATAATTAATAATAAGGAAATTTAAAAATTTTGTACTAGCAACCCTAAATCTTTTTCAGATTTTTAGATTTCAATTTGATAATTTTGATAAGCATCACTGAAAGAAGATTTAATGGAAGCGATCCTTTTTTTAAGAACAAATTCAGTTTAGGTTAGTACATTTTGTTACGGATGTTTATAATAATACAAAACCATCTTATTAATTTGCTAAACCAATAATAATCTTATTTTGTTTAAGCTTCAATCAGTTTGTATTTTGGGATTTATTGTAATTTTTGAATAGAGAGAAAAAAGCCATTAAGGCATAGTTATAGCCACTAAGTACCCTGATGAGTCATGTGATGGTGACGAAATGCCTTGTTTATGAATCTCCATTGGCCTAATAAAACTAATCGTAATCAATTTGGCCTTAACATTCCATCGGAGGCGGAGTCGGAGTCATGCAAGTCAGATTTCTGGAGTCGGAGTCGGAATGTTAAAATTTTTGGAGTCGGAGTCGGAAAATTTTATCACCGACTCCACAGCCCTGATTTAAAACTTAATAAATCGCGAAATAAACCAATCAATTCCTTCATACTCGAATATCTACCTCAATTTCCCCATTTTCTACTTGACACTTAAAGCGTGATTCAAACTCACCTTTTTTATGGCCATAACATTAAATTTCCTGCTGTTCTCCGCAGCCACTAATCTCTTTACTTTCTCCAGTGATTCGTCGTACGTTGGGAGAGGTTCGGTCAATCTCTTTCTCGAATTTTTGTTTTGCAAACTATGATGAACGTACACGAATATCTGAGGAATGAAATGGATTTCAAATTAGGTCATTTAATTACCAGTTACTATTAATGGATAAACTACTAAACTATTCACTTTCCTTATAAAATTATATGATTATAAATAATTATAAATTATAAAATTATATGATTATAAATAATTATAAATTATAAAATTATATGATTATAAATAATTATAATTATAAAATTATATGATTATAAATAATTATAAATTATAAAATTATAGATTATAAATAATTATAAATTATAAAATTATATGATTATAAATAATTATAAATTATAAAATTATATGATTATAAATAATTATAAATTATAAAATTATATGATTATAAATAATTATAAATTATAAAATTATATGATTATAAATAATTATAAATTAAAAATTATATGATTATAAATAATTATAAATTATAAAATTATATGATTATAAATAATTATAAATTATAAAATTATGATTATAATAATTATAAATTATAAATTATATGATTATAAATAATTATAAATTATAAAATTATATGATTATAAATAATTAAATTATAAAATTATATGATTATAAATAATTATAAATTATAAAATTATATGATTATAAATAATTATAAATTATAAAATTATATGATTATAAATAATTATAAATTATAAAATTATATGATTATAAAATTATAAATTATAAAATTATATGATTATAAATAATTATAATTAATAAATTATATGATTAAAATAATTATAAATTATAAAATTATATGATTATAAATAATTATAAATTATAAAATTAATGATTATAAATAATTATAAATTATAAAATTATATGATATAAATAATTATAAAATTATAAAATTATATGATTATAAATAATTATAAATATAAAATATATGATTATAAATAATTATAAATTATAAAATTTATATAAAATAATTATAAATTATAAAATTATATGATTATAAATAATTATAAATTATAAAATTATATGATTATAAAATATTAAATTATAAAATATATGATTATAATAATTATAAATTATAAAATTATATGATTATAAATAATTATAAATTATAAAATTATATGATTATAAATAATTATAAATTATAAAATTATATGATTATAAATAATTATAAATTATAAAATTATATGATTATAAATAATTATAATTATAAAATTATATGATTATAAATAATTATAAATTATAAAATTATATGATTATAAATAATTATAAATTATAAAATTATATGATTATAAATAATTATAAATTATAAAATTATATGATTATAAATAATTATAAATTATAAAATTATATGATTATAAATAATTATAAATTATAAAATTATATGATTATAAATAATTGTAAATTATAAAATTATATGATTATAAATAATTATAAATTATAAAATTATATGATTATAAATAATTATAAATTATAAAATTATATGATTATAAATAATTATAAATTATAAAATTATATGATTATAAATAATTATAAATTATAAAATTATATGATTATAAATAATTATAAATTATAAAATTATATGATTATAAATAATTATAAATTATAAAATTATATGATTATAAATAATTATAAATTATAAAATTATATGATTATAAATAATTATAAATTATAAAATTATATGATTATAAATAATTATAAATTATAAAATTATATGATTATAAATAATTATAAATTATAAAATTATATGATTATAAATATTTAATTATAAAATTATATGATTATAAATAATTATAAATTTAATAATAATAAATAAAACTATTTAAAAAAGCAATTTCCTTCAATACAGTTTTATATTTCATGCTCATAGAATTAGTTCGCCATTTTAACCCTTTCCCTCCGGGTGTGGCATATAGTCATAAACTACACATCCAATTTGCGCCCAGATCCGGATGTGGTGAATGAACCAACTCCTAATCTTTTCTGAACTCCGGGTGTAATTTATAAACTAAGGGTATATCCCTCTCTTTCCACCCTTTGGGGTTGAAAATGGGGAGATATATGTATCATAATTCGAATTCATATAATTCGCTTCAAAGCTATGCGGCCTATGCTGGTAGTGAAAGGATTAACTACAAGATTATAGTCATTACTTTTTCTTCTTTGAATTCAGTTTGGATCGTGTCTTCAGACAACATCTCTCGAGCGAATGTTTTCAGACTGTTTAGCTTAATGTTGCCAGCACTTCCCGTATTCTTCAATTGATTCACCTAATAAAGAAATTATACAAAGATTAGTTTTTCCTATAAATCATAACCAGCCTCTTACTGTAAAATACCCTTAAATATCTTTTCAGAAATAAAAGTACATATAATCAATAGCGTCCTAAATTTCAAAATCCAATCATAGTAAAAATTATATACTCTAGCTTATTTTTAAATGTAATGATTAGGGGGGGGGGGGATTTAATCTCCTTCGCAACATCTAAGGTCGTATGACGAAGAGAACCTACAGCTTTAAGTGAGACCCGAGCCACGGGTCGCTACATAGTCTGGACATGGAGGATTGTCTCCCATCCAACTACCAGCATATTAATGGTTGACCACTCACTCACTTTGACGTTAAAATATTTATTAAATATAAAAAATGGAATTGTATAATTTTTAAAGTTAATATACAGGGTGTCCGAAAAGTCTGGAACCAAAGGAGAAATTGGTTATAATTTTTTTTTGGGTTTCAGGGTATCCGTGAATGATGGCGTTAAGTTTACGAGAGCGTATGGAGATTATTCTTCTGTGTGGACGTGATGGCTGTCCCATAGAAGTGTGGCAGATGAATTTAACGGTCGTCATCGTTTAAAACAAACCAGTAACACAGCGCGGTTGGAAAATTATTGAAAAAGTTTAAAGAAACAGGCTCTGTAGCAAACAAACCACGTTCAGGTCGTTCCAGAACCTCGGAAGAAGTCCTTGAGACCGTAATGGCGAAAATTTACGCTTGTCCTAAAAAGTCAGTGAAGCGTACAAACTTGGAAATTGGAGTACCAAAAAGTACCATCCATGATGTTTCGAAGCGCATGTAAATAAAGCGTTTCTCCTATTGTTCCAGACTTTGCGGAGACCCTGTATTTCACTGTTAAAACAATCCCAAAAATAAATTCCAAAACCTGAGCGAAAATCTTAAATTACCAAACTGTATGTCACCTTCGGTTAAAACAATTTGCATGATAACTATACATTGCGTAGCCTTTCAAAAAAGGCGCAATTTAGAAGGGTAGACCAAATATTAATACACTTTACTCACTAAACATTTACGGCGATAACAAAGATATGACAGATAACGTGCTTCTACCTTTAGTGGGCTCACAAAAACTACAACACATTTAACCCTTTCATGCCTGCCGCATGGTCATAAAAGCGACCATAAAATGTACGCCATTTTAGTCCTTATGGTAAAAGGTAAAAAAATTTTTAAATTTAAACATAAATTGGGCATGAAAGGGTAGCAAATGTATGATTACGTTTACAATTAATAGTCAAACTCGCTTTTGAGTTCCATTATTATTTATATACGAAGCTTGGCGAATACGAGGAGAACTCGTCAAATCAGTTTTGAGATAGACACGTTTAAACTTTGGTGACTATTGTGCGCGAGGAACACATAGCGCAAATACACGCATTGAAAATAACTACATTTTGAGTGTACTCGCCATGCCTCATACGTACTTTGATATAATAGTGTCACTTAAAAGATTAAAACGTTTATACTATAATGATTAATGAAAGTAAATGTCATTTACTATTATGGCAGAGTTACACCAAAGATACGTAAAATGATGAGAGAGAATATAGGTCTTACCACGTCTTGGTTCACGCGGATTTGGAACATCGAATCTTGTAACTGCTTCAACTCATCGCGACAATATGATTTTAAGCATTTACGAAGATCTTCCAATTTGAAATAAGTTTGGAAAAGCTTTCCTTTGTTTTGTATGAAAGATTCGAGGGTCTTGTTGCAGATGTCCTATTGAAGACAAAATCTTAAAATATTGACAATAAATAATTTACATATAATAAGTACAAATTATAAGTTTAAAAAAAATATATATATATATATAATATATATATATATATATATATGCATTTAACTGCAATGACCACGCAGTATATAAATGAATAGAAACGACGTAAATAAGGAGCGTCTCTGCACACGGGGAAGAGAAATAACGAATAAATGAAAAATGAGGCGAACCGCCCGGGAATCGAACCCAGGGCCTTCCAATTGCCGGTTGGATGCGCTACCATTACACTACGGACCTCGATCAATCATAAATCGAAATTCTCCTACATAGGGCAGAAACCAATGCCCTGAGAGGGCACCCTCGCAAATCGTGAATATGTGCATTTAACTGCAATGACCACGCAGTATATAAATGAATAGAAACGACGTAAATAAGGAGCGTCTCTGCACACGGGGAAGAGAAATAACGAATAAATGAAAAATGAGACGAACCGCCCGGGAATCGAACCCAGGGCCTTCCAATTGCCGGTTGGATGCGCTACCATTACACTACGGACCTCGATCAATCATAAATCGAAATTCTCCTACATAGGGCAGAAACCAATGCCCTGAGGGCACCCTCGCAAATCGTGAATATGTGCATTTAACTGCAATGACCACGCAGTATATAAATGAATAGAAACGACGTAAATAAGGAGCGTCTCTGCACACGGGGAAGAGAAATAACGAATAAATGAAAAATGAGGAGAACCGCCCGGGAATCGAACCCAGGGCCTTCCAATTGCCGGTTGGATGCGCTACCATTACACTACGGACCTCGATCAATCATAAATCGAAATTCTCCTACATAGGGCAGAAACCAATGCCCTGAGAGGGCACCCTCGCAAATCGTGAATATGTGCATTTAACTGCAATGACCACGCAGTATATAAATGAATAGAAACGACGTAAATAAGGAGCGTCTCTGCACACGGGGAAGAGAAATAACGAATAAATGAAAAATGAGGCGAACCGCCCGTGAATCGAACCCAGGGCCTTCCAATTGCCGGTTGGATGCGCTACCATTACACTACGGACCTCGATCAATCATAAATCGAAATTCTCCTACATAGGGCAGAAACCAATGCCCTGAGAGGGCACCCTCGCAAATCGTGAATATGTGCATTTAACTGCAATGACCACGCAGTATATAAATGAATAGAAACGACGTAAATAAGGAGCGTCTCTGCACACGGGGAAGAGAAATAACGAATAAATGAAAAATGAGGCGAACCGCCCGGGAATCGAACCCAGGGCCTTCCAATTGCCGGTTGGATGCGCTCTCAGGGCATTGGTTTCTGCCCTATGTAGGAGAATTTCGATTTATGATTGATCGAGGTCCGTAGTGTAATGGTAGCGCATCCAACCGGCAATTGGAAGGCCCTGGGTTCGATTCACGGGCGGTTCGCCTCATTTTTCATTTATTCGTTATTTCTCTTCCCCGTGTGCAGAGACGCTCCTTATTTACGTCGTTTCTATTCATTTATATACTGCGTGGTCATTGCAGTTAAATGCACATATTCACGATTTGCGAGGGTGCCCTCTCAGGGCATTGGTTTCTGCCCTATGTAGGAGAATTTCGATTTATGATTGATCGAGGTCCGTAGTGTAATGGTAGCGCATCCAACCGGCAATTGGAAGGCCCTGGGTTCGATTCCCGGGCGGTTCGCCTCATTTTCATTTATTCGTTATTTCTCTTCCCCGTGTGCAGAGACGCTCCTTATTTACGTCGTTTCTATTCATATATATATATATATATATATATATATTTATTAATAAAAATGACTATGGAAAAGCCAACTCCACTTACTTCGAGTTTTACATCAAACCACTTTTTGCGTTTTTCATTTGAGCTGAGTTCAGGCACAAATAAATGGCTATAAATACATTCAATAGAAGAATCTTGATTGTAATTGGACAAACAACGGCCAATAAATTCTAATATAAGTAAAGGAAGAATGGTGAGCAGGTTTTCAAGTACATTCTTTTGGTGTCGGCTCAAATACAGCAAAAATAAAGGCTTTATTAAGCTCTCACATTTAATGGTCTTTTCCTCAAATGTTTTAATACTCTCCGTCATCAGCGCTTGCTGCGGTTCCTTTAAGAGGATTCGCAAGTACTTCTTTAGCGACTTTTTGTCCAAATACATTTTACCCGTTTCCTCTACCAGCGACAGCCTGTTCACCGCGAATTCGGGTCGATTACACGCAGGATGATCCGTGATCACCTTCATCCACGTACATCCAAGAGCGGCTATGTGAGCGTTGTGATCGATAATATGAGGATTTTTTAAAATACAGAAAGTAGACAGCATCGCGAATATATTTGTTTTCATCAAAGGACTCAATACTTTAGCTACTTCAGGTACAAACACAGGAACTATGGCGTTGAATTTGCTGCTCTCGTCGCCTTCCTGCAAATAGATTTCTTTATTCGCGGACTCGGAGGAAAAGTTCCCGACTTCCGCGGATAATTCCAAAGTGCTTTGGCTGACGATGGTGAAAGGACTGTTCAGAATATTTTTAATACACAGAGTCCAGGCATTGATTTGAGAAGAGTCTTTCACAGGAGCGTAGATCGGTATTCCCGTGACGGTGAACGTTTTCATAAAAGTAAACTTATCCTCCTGTAGGAGGTCGGGCAACGACGGGTCTTGAAGATCTTTCACTATCGATCCCATAGTTACTCTACAGCAGTCGTCCAAAGATGGTTCAGGCAAGGACATCACCTCCTCTTTGATTTTTTCGTAAACTTCACTAAATTCCTTCATATCTTTCGCGTAGTCTTCCATTCCGTGACCTCTCATTTTTAAATTTTTCATGTCATATTTACTCTTGACGGTGGTCTTTAAAATTTTTTCCGCTAGTTCCATTTCAGAGCTGTACTGACCCTCAAGACCGATTATAGTTTTACTTTGGTTCATCAAAGTGGCAAATTCAACCTCCAAACACTTTACGTCTTTCTTCTTCAAACGGTATTTTATTGAACTTTTGTCTATATCCTGTAAATCTGCGAGCGACTTTTCGTGTATATTATTAAATATGGCTTCCATAACTTCGAAAGCTTTAGTTGGGATCTTGCCTTCCTTCCGATGCTGTTGGATAATCACAGAGTTCCACTGACGAAACACTTTATCTAGCAAATAACGGTAATCTGCCTCCGTAATAACGAATTCTGGATTTAAACACAGTTTTTCCTCTGTCGATAAATTTAAGGCAGACGTAACTTCGTTGGGTGGAGAAGGAAAGTAGATAAACTCTCCTAAATGGGCAGTGTCTGTTTCAGGAAATCCAGGTGCTAACTGCCCACCTAGAGACATTTTTAATTTTATATGCGTCTTCTTTATTTCCACAACCATACTCATAATCTGTTCTTCAATACTAGTGACAAGATCTTTATCTCTTGACCAAAACAACGAAGGAATATTAGCATTTCCATTATGCAAAGCAGAGCGAATACTTAAGCTGTACTCCACCGGGAAGGAACTTCCGAGACCTAGTAAATACACTTCGACCGTCTTTCCACGAGGAATTGTGAGTTTTGCAATCTCCACATCTGGAGAAACTTCTGTAGCGTTATGATGCCCGTCGGTTATCAAAAATAATCTAATAAATTCTTCTTTGGCAGAATTGATTTTCGAGTTAATGGTGGTTATCGCATCAGTAAGATTAGTCGACTCCTCTAAAAAGTCGCTCTCTTCTAGGAATGTATCGGTTCTTCTGAAATATACATCTGTTCCAAACACAAATATTTCCGTAGAATTCGTGCTTTCTAAAAAAGAACACAAACGAATAAATTAGGCGAGGAATGACTTGCACTTAAAAAATGAAGGTTAAAAATTGAAAATTAGTTTATAGGAATAAGTAATGAAATATAGCATGAAATCTTGGAGCAAATAACTATACATTCACTATACTCATGGTTTGATGAAAACGCTAAAGATAAGATTGTTATGTAATATCAGAAACCATTACGATGTTTTATTTGGTGCAGGAAGGAGGGGCCAAAAGCGAATGCCAACAGAAACTTTCCCCCGTTGTAGAAGAGAGCCAAAATCAAGATCCAAAGTTTTTGAGATGCCTGGACACTGCGTTTGATAGAATGCCGGTCATAAACAGGGGGAAAGATGGATTGAGGAAGGTTGTTCCAGAGTTCACCAGTTGAATAGTTGAAAGATTCAGAATACTGATTAATCCTTACGTTAGAGTTGGGCAGAAAAGAAATGACTGTGTAGAAAGTCGGGTACTGCGTGCTCAACTTACAGGAGGAGGCACGTAATTACAAACTTCGGATGAATGCATAGTGATAGCAATAGTAAAGAGTGTGACAACAGTGCGGCGAAGAGAGGGGGACTGAAGATAGTAAGAGGCGGGAAATTGATGAGACGAAAAGCCTTTGATTCTACCCGGTCAAGTAAAGCCTTGTGGGTTCAGCCCACACGTGAGAAGCGTACTCCACACAAGGGCGGACGAGACCCCTGTATAGAGACAGCAACTCGGTAGAAGTGAAGAAACTGCAGAGCCGGTACAGCACATTTAATCTCTTAGAAGCTGTTTGAGAGAGTATGTGATCTTTCCAAGAAAGATCACAAAAAAGTAGAGAGAGAAAATGTTAAGGGAGAAGGAAGGATCGAGTTGTGTATTGTTCAAGATAATGGGATGGTCGTCGTGTGGAATAATAATGTGAGTAGATGAAGAAACAGAGTTTTTGTGGCACTGAAAGACGCAAAGTTTTCTCTGCCCCAATCAGAGATTGTAGAAAGATAAGAGGTCAGGTGTATCATAACCGTCTCACGTGAATCATGGAGTGATTGTTGAGAGGGACGCTTTGTAGAGTGGGTGGAGAAGTGAATAGTGGGTGGAGAAGTGAAGAGTGGAATCAATGGCATAAGAATGGGTATGAGGGGAAGTGACACTTAAAAAAGATCATTAATAAATAAAATTCTCATTCAGTGCCATTCTCATCCGAGGTACGCGACAGGGAATCCCTCAAGTGATAATTCCAAATTTTGGGGAGAAAAATGGCTCACGCAGTTACTGGTGAATGGGGCATTTTCTGTGAACAATCTAATAAAATGTGAAATCGTTCAATGGGAAATGAGAATGGGATTACGAGAACAACCAACCAACACATTTCCATTTTCGAACTTTTCACTCGAACACTGAAGTGAATATGTAGAGTTTGGGAAGAGATCATCTTTTGGAATTTGAGACCGCGAGGGATCATTTTTAGGGTAAAGAATACGTACAAGATGTATGGGCCCAAATGAACATTTTTAGAAAACAGTGCAGCCTCAGTAAAAGAGGAATTTAAAAGTGACCAACCAACCAACCTTTGAGAGCGGGAGATAAGTGTTCGTTCCAAGACTCCATTATGGCATTCCAGTAGCGATGCATTGAACATGAAACGTCAACCATGACTAAATTAAAAGTACATTTTTTCTCTGTACAATCCTCATTCCAGACAATATTGTTGGGGATCTCCAAAATGGTGTGCGGTTCACCCCCAACATTCACATCAAACAATGTTGCTTTGAATTTATGCATCTTCTCGTTAATAAAATCTGAAAGAAAGAAAAAAAAATTTATTCAGGTTAAAAATCATTGACAAATTAAAATTAAATTTTGAAATTTTAAATTGCTCACGATTTTGGATAATGCAAAATTACTAACACCGAATTCGAACCCATCACCTACACTATAATGGGATGAAAGTTAATATAATACATCACCGAAGGGGAACGACGCATAATGTTTTCACACCCATAGAGGGTTTTATTTTGCATAATGCAAAATCGTGTACGTTCACACACACACACACACACATATATATATATATATACTGGAACCTGCTTAATTAATGACCACTATCAAGACCAAACAAAAGTGGTCACTTTAAGCAGGTGTTGACTTTACAAAAATTAATTTTTCTCCGGAGACCCAATAATAAACTGGCAACGAGTGCACCTCATTTCCCTACCTCGTGAGCCCCGAGCATTAACAAAGCGTGGCGCCGGTGCCGCCCGACCCAACTCAGGAACCAGCAGCAAAGAGTGAACCCAGAGCATCACTGCCCACAGCCTGTCACCCATACCACTGACCTACCGGGAGCCCAATAACAAATTGACCGACTCTCTTCATTCACGTGACTAGGCTCTAAAGAAAATTATTCCACGAATTAGGTCTAAAAAAAAAAAAACCACGTGTCCTTTAACTAAAAAAAAATATATTAATTTTAACTCGCCTATATATTTATTTTGACTAGGAAACCAATTTTCCATAAATTATTGGTAGGCCTATAAGTCATGACAGGATTAAGTTACAAAAACATTCGCTTTCATTGAATTCCCATACCAACTTCAACGGATTACACTGGAAAAGAAAAGGTTTAGTCGGGTAAAACCAGTCCCTTTCCACTATATCTAGGTTCTAGGTTAGGTCACTATACTGATAGAATTAATTTTATGTTGTAAATATAAGATTTTTGCCTGGACCACAGAAAGTTGATGAATTTCGTAACAAGTTTCACTAAACTGGTCTCCCGTAAAACTAAACATTATATATATATATATATATATATAGTGTACCAACTAATTGGCCATTTTTGGGGGTCGGCCAAATTTAGCTGATTCCTCGAAATTGTAAAATTTTCAATACAAAACAAAATCTATATTTATAGAAAATTTAACATACAAAAATCTATTTATGATCATTTATACTCATTTCAAA
The DNA here is from genome assembly GCA_023014485.1 of Bathynomus jamesi. Lineage (NCBI taxonomy): Eukaryota > Metazoa > Arthropoda > Malacostraca > Isopoda > Cirolanidae > Bathynomus > Bathynomus jamesi. Next base: position 409,113 of record JAJOZX010001807.1, read on the forward strand.
GTGTGATTCCATAAAAAATATTTTACAATCACGAAAAATGCAAAGCTTAATAAGTTACCCACAAATTTACATTTTCTCTAAATAGCTAATCTCTATCATCAACTATTGCAATCTCCTACAGTTTATATATTAAACCACGTTATTATGTTGACTTTATTTTAAGTATTTTAAGTATTTTATAAACCAAAATTATATAACCATATTTTTTTTATTATTCAAATAGGCCAACCAAGGTCTTGAAATTTTAATGAAAATTTTTTTTTTTTGTGGTTTACACTGTTGAAGAAAGTACGTTCAACATAAGGAAAACCAAAATTACTTTAAATATTGGTATTCAATTTATTTACGAAACTAAAATAGAAATTATTTTAATAATTTTACTGTGTAATAAAACTTTTTAACGTTAATTCACCTACCAGATGGACGAGTAACAAATTCTCGTACTGTATATTGTGGAGTGAGCCAAGGAAAAACCATTTACACAAATTTGAAAATTTTCATATTGAATAAGTATAATTTATGAAGGGAATTAATTTTTTTTTTTTAAATTTTGCCAAAGAATCGGCATCGGAATCGGCTAAATTTCGGAATCGGCACATCACTATATATATATATATATATATATAATATAATGCAGTTAAGAAAAAAAATATTCGGAGCCCTTTCGTGTATTCAGCATCGAATTCAACAGTACACCTCGTTATTTCCTGATGAAGTGTACTGTTGACTACACGCGAGGCCTTGGAATAATTTTTTTCCTTGTGGGTTTGCATCATGCATCATTCCATATTATATACACACACACACACCTTTGGTTAGCTTTCGCCCGAATTGTTCATTCTGACGAAGGTCAAGCTTTTCACTCCACCTTAGACCTACAGTTTAACGTGGAATCCACGCCCCACCAGCAGCCCAGCGTCTTAACCACTAGGCCACCTCGGGTACCCATTTATCTACCAACCACTTTCTTTGTGTGGAAGGATGAACAGCTGAGTTTTGCTGCGCGCCGGCTGCCGTCACCGGGTCTCGAACCCGGGGCCGATGGATTCGTAGTCAGCGACGCTAACCACACCACCACCGAGGCGCATAATATATATAATATATATATATACACACAGGGTGTTTCAGGAGGAAAGGTCAATACTTCGGGAGGTGAGAGTATCGGTCATTGAGAAAAAAAAGTTCATATGAACATGTGTCATTCTGAATGGCTACGGAGATAGAGCTGTTTGAATCCGATGCGCGCGCAGCTCTTCCTCCCCCCGCGGTGGTCCCATTCAATGGCCACCAAGGTTTCCAGACCTCTCTGTTAGATTATTGTTTGTGGGGGTGGATGAAAAGTCAAGTTTACAAAAGAAAGGTGGATACACGAGACGAATTGCTCGCGCGCATTTTGGATGCTGCTGCCCGTATAAAGGAACGTCAAGATCAACTAGACGAACAACACGCGATCTTTGCACGCGAGTTGCAAAGTGCATTGAGGTTGATGATGGGATTTTCGAAAACGCATTGTAAACTGTAATAACTTTGTCATTTCTGTATCTGATACTATTCAAAATGCCAATGTTTAAACGTTAGAAACTAATTGGTTTCTCTTTCTTGATTACCATTAACAATGCTTCTTATTTGTAGATTCAAACACCTATCTCCGTAATCACTCAGGATTAGACACATGTTCATATGAACTTTTTTTCTCACAATTATCGATACTATTACCTCCTGAAACACCGTGCGTGTGTGGTGTGTGTGTGTGTGTATAAATGAAAATGAAAATAACCACGAAAGGAAATAAAACACGAAATAGTGCTCAAGCGCTTTCGTCTAATGACATCCCAAGGAACACTGAAATTAATCACAAGATTGAGACCATATACAGATCACAAAGAAAAAAAATTGTGACCTTTATCTTGTGATTAATTTCAGTGTTCCTGAGGATGTCATTAGACGAAAGCGCTTGAGCACTAGGGTTTCTTTCCCGGGATCCCGATCCCGGCTGTTTTTATTGGATTTGAAAATCCCGGGAATTGGACAAATATCCCGGGAAATCCCGGAATTTTAAAATGACTTAATTTATTTTTTATTGATTTATTTGTTTTTCTTTTGTTATTAGAAGGCTCTTGGGTAGAATTAAAGAAAACTACATAATATTTACCACATTTGATTCTACTTTTCTGCTTTCTTAAATGAACACCTACTAGCATTAGCAACTTGGAGCAATCTAAAAGTGAGCCCGTATGCCATAAACTGGCCGAGGGAATGTCGCTAACGCTGCGTATACGAGGAACCGAGTCTCAGTATATTATCTAACGATCGCGGGCAACTCATCTTGCTCAGAGTTAAAGCGAGCATTTGAAGCAAGAACTGCAGTTATTCGAGACAATAGGGAACAGAACTTCAAACATCATGAATTTATTTGACGCACTGAAAACCATTCCGCCAACCTCTGTTGAATTAGAAAGAGCCTTTTCTGCAGCAGGTTTATTTATCACCAAGTTGAGAACTCGTCTTAGTGATAGAAGTATCCATTGTTTACGTTTTTTAAGAAGCTATTTGAAAAATGTTGATTGACTCTTTAAATATTTTAAGATAAATATTTTAAGATAAAAGGATGAAATTATTTTATCTAATCAAGTTTATTTTATTTTATTTTTGTTTGTATTGGCTAAATATTTTAAGATAAAATATGTTGAGATAAAAAGGTATAAATTATTTTTTTGAATGAAGTTTTTCTTTTTCTATTTGCAAATGTACTTAATTATAATTAAAGGAATATAATATTTTAGCCTTTTATTTGTCCCCTGCAGATGAATAGCATGATAAATATTATGTTTAATAAATAATAAATAGCTATCACTGATTGGTAAACTCAATTCAAGTATTACAATGCAAAAGTGGTCATCTAGGCATAAGTAATTGGTTATCCCAATTCTAAAAGGGTATTTTATCACTGAACAATAACAAAAATTACCGTTCTCTTAAATATATAGCCATTTCCTGGATTTCCCGGGATCCCGGGAATTGGCTTCATTTTTCCGGGAATTCCTGGGATTTCCCGGGATGAAGAAAGATGCATACAAGGAGAAACCCTATTGAGCACTATTTCAAATATCGGGTGGCGCGCGAAAAAACCGCGTCCTGTTGGAAGAGCTACCGTTCTGGAAATATGAAGATTAGGGATCTGAAAATTTTATATTTAAATAAGGATATTAACCAGATAATTTCCATAAAATTTATATTGAAATAATATAATTATTAACGGATTTACAATTGTTTAAGTGAGACTGAAATTTTACGAACGCGTGCTGCTTTCAGTTTGAAATGTGACTCATCAATACGCATGAGCCAGTTAGCCAGAACTACGCGATCGCATAGAAGAATGTTGGGAAGGAATACCACATCACCAAATTCAGGCTGCCATTCGATAATGGAAACGACGGGTAATAATAACAGCAGTGATCTTACTTTTATCTGTTTCCAGTGAAGTTGATGTTTTAATGCAAAAAGCCATCGTTTTGAACCTTCAGTTTATAGGAGCTATAACTCTGTAATTAAATTATTCGAATATTTCTTATTTAACTGCAAAATTTCAAATATCTACTAATCATATTAACAGAAAAGTGGCTCTTCAAACAGGATACCTTTTTTTCGCGCCATCTGATATTATTCACGTTACTTTCGTGAAACAATTTTCATATATATATCCTAACGTTTTTGTGCATTACATAACCTTAAGTCATAAACACAAATATACTGTATGGTGGATCTAGGATTATAAGGTTAAGTTACACAAGTCCACCAGTTCTTTCAAAATTGGCTTACATTCATCATTAACTTCATTATATCTACCTTTATTCAGACGAATTCGAAGTTCAGGATTCCAAATTCAAGTAGGCAACAATTTAAATATTAGCTTAGTCTGGATGCAAGTCGGGCCTAGTGCGCTGAATAATAATAATAGTCCGTATTGTATAATATCGTGTCTTCTTCTAGCACTAGTTCAATTTAAATTTTTTAACACTCTAAAATTTACTGAATGGATTTTGTTTGCAAGATGACAAACTATTAACAATAAGAAAAGACAAGGTTACAATCACCAGATAAACGGATAACGTCTTGTACTAAACACCACTGCAATATATACTGTATATTATAACACTATGACGACGACAGAAGAATGTGAAGCAGTTGTTGCCAGATGTTTCTTTTCATGAAATCTTTACATTTTATTGTATGTATATATATTATTAATAATAATGATACATATATACACGTGTATGTGTGCACGCACGCACGCACACACATTATATATATATATATTCCCATTATTCCCATTATTATATATATGTTCCCATTATTCTCCCCAACTCGAAATTCATTAGAACTTTGGTACTGGTTGGTGTTAAAATAGGCTTTACTACACTTCCCATAACATAGTTATGACTGACACTGGTCTTTGCGGACTATTGTTAAATTTTGAACAAAAAGGTTTTGATGCAACAGTCTTTGACTGATTCTTCACAGCTCATAATTATCATATAAGGTTCTTCTATCGCATTCTATCAGTGTTGCTTTACGCTTACTATATTCCTTATTTGATGTTCTTTTTTTATTATTTTTGCACGTATTCATAACCTCGAGAACTGTTCCTCGAAACACAGGAGCAATTACGCGACTTTTATTACTGAAACACCAGCCAAACGGGCTCCTACTATCATGCCCCTTTCACAGGCAGTAACATCTTTTCCAAGCGCTATATTTTTATTTATTTTAAAAGAACATCAAAAACCAATATGAACATATTAAAACAGATGATGTTCTCAATAATATATGCAGTTACATATTAATTTAATAAAGTACAAAATGCCATATACCAGATTTTGAAAGAAAAAGTTTGCTTGCGCGTGTAATGCGCTTCCCGCTCGATCGTGGTACTGATGTCTTTTTAGACCGAGTCTCGTCTCGACACAAGCTGCGAGTCTGCTACTCGTTTTCTTCCGGTGCGCTGTTTGGTAGCCAATTCAACAAATGCAGTATCAGCAATGTCCTCAACGGTACTGAAGATGATCCACTGTGGGAGGAGGCAGAGGATGCGAGCGACCCCGATGACCCCTCTGAGGAAGCGGGCGACTCCTCAAACACCAGTGACTCGGGCACGGATGCGGAAATTGTATTGGGGGGCGGTCATTCGACCCCCTGCCTATGGGCCTACTATAAGAGTTTAATAAAAATGTCTGTTCTTACACCGTTTGTTATACCTACTTATAACTAGGCTGACCATACGTACCGTTTTGAACGGGGCCGTCCCGTAGTTTTAATAAAAATGTCAATTTTGTCCCGGTTTATGTACTTACTTTTTCATGAATACAGAATGAATACAGAATATTACATAACCCCCGTCCCTTTTTTGCCATCCCAATGTCCCGTTTTTGTCTCAAGGAAATATGGTCAGCCTACTTATAACCGATATTTTTCGTGTTTTGCCAGCACGTACAGTGCGCACCCCGATTTGAAAGATGGGAAAATGGTAAAAAAGATGCACATTATACGCGAGTAAATACGGTGTGCGCGTGTATATATGTGCCTTGGTGGTGTAGTGATTAGCGTCGCTGACTACAAATCCATCGGTCCCGGGATCGAGACGCGGTGACGGCAGGCGGCCGCACAGCAAAACCCAGCTGTTCATCCTCCCACAATAAAAGAAAGTGGTTGGTAGATAAATTGATACCTTGGGTAGCCTAGTGGTTAAGACGCTGAGCTGCTAGTAGGGTGGTTCGGATTCCACGTTAAAATGTAGGTCTCAGGTGGAGTGAAAAGCTTGACCATCGTCAGAATAAACAATTTGGGCGGAAGCAAAACAGATATATATATATATACTGTACATACAGGGGTGGCCAAAAGTCGCGATCGGGTCGTATAGAATGGTTGATAGAAAGAAGAGTTTTACCAAACTTCAAAAACCATGGGGGGGACCTAGGGGGCACGTGCCCACTAGGCTAGATCCCCAAAGACAACCAAGTTGAAATTTTACTGGTCCACAAAACGCTTTACACCATTTTTCCAGAACTGCCCATTTTTATTAATAATGTATGTATTGTATGGGATGAATTTCACAATTAAACAAGTGAAATGAATGAATGATGCAAATCCACAAGGAAAAAGAAAAATGATTCCAAGGTCTTTCGTGTATTCAGAAGTACACCTCGTCAGGTGTACTTGTGGGTTTGCATCATGTATGGTATATGTATGCATTATAATAATATAACTTAAATGTGTATCATTCTCTTAGGGTAGTGAGAGTTTTTAATACCTTTCAGCCTCATGCACAGGAAGCCCATTTCCTGTTGCTACCTCACAGTATGGTGGGTGAAGCGTATGGTATATAAAAAAATGTAGACCAAATAAAATACATGGCATGATGTTTGTCTGGTGGCCCCCTCCTCTATTAAACTACCCTCCCTAGATCCGCCCTTGGAAACAATGAGTACATTCTATGTAGTGCAATTTTAAAGTGAACTGCAAAAAATGTTGAACAACCTTTATAAGAAGAGTTCTACAGATCTACAGAAGCTAAGGCTAACAAAGACCCTAAGATCCACTCTAAGGTTAGCCCGAGAGAAAGAAGAAAGTAAGGGGTTAAAAGAAGAGAATAAGGGGTTAAGTATGTAGCAAAACCTATCACTCGTGGGTTAAAATTCATTCAGAAAGAGGGAAAGAAAGACACCATCACCATCCGCCGGCCATTGCCGACAAGTCGGAAAAATAGTCGAAGAGAATACTTCCAGCTGTTGCAGACCAGTCCTCCACTCCAAATTTAAATGAAAACAGCCATTTTTGGAACATAATACTTTATTCTACTACGCGCGCACAAAAACTTAAGCATAATACTGAATGTTACACACTGCAAAATACAAATACAGGTAATTTGTCACAATTTTACGCCATTTTTTTTTATAAATAAAAAAAAATTATAAACAAGAAATGGATGTGAACATAAACATTCATTTCAATTTTTCAAACCATCAAAGTTAGCACACAGCATATTAAAGTTGTACTTAAGTAGAAGCAGGATCTCGGCCTTCTCCGGCATAAACCTGGAGTGTTTGTTGGTGACGATATCTCTAGTAATACTAAATACGTGTTTGCTTGGCACGGAAGTCGGCGGTGGCGTAAACACATAAATACCGCTTTGCAAACCTAGACAATCTGGGAAAGCGTCCTGAATTACTTTTCCAGTAGGTATGAGCTGTTGTGCTTTTAATCATCTGATCATTGTTGTTTCTTTTCAGAAATTCCTCTACTTCAGGGGACAAGTCGAAAATACGTGATTCTAAAACACACACATCAATATATCTATATCTATATATCTATATATCTATATATCTATATATAAAAGTCCCGTGTACTTTGGATTTTACTACCCGAGTTTTAAGAAATTACTCGATCGGGTTGGGTACCCGTTTCATCCCTGCTATCAAGTCATTACCTAATGGTTCATTTACGTTAATCTCCTTTGATGGACTGGCGTACCTGCGGATTTGGGCTCGCTCTGGTGCCCTGCTGTATGTTTCTGTGGTGGCTGCTGGTACCAGAGGAGCCAGACTAGCTGAGTCAACTTATCTCGACATGCAGACACATGTTTGGCACAGTCAACTCCAAGCGTGACCTTATTCTAAAAATAAACACCCTGTCCGTATATTTTTTGAACAGACCTCATATATACCTACATTGTGACTACAGTAAACTCGAAATTAGTTGTTCATGAAAAAAAAAATATATATATCTCTCTCTCTCTCTCTCTCTCTCTCTCTCTCTGTACTGCTCTGAGGTGAGAGGGCTTTACTGCCCAGCTGGCTGCCAGGCCAGCGTAAAGTCTCGGGCGTAGCCTCTGGGTCTGGTGGGATATCCCTTGAACACTGGATTCTAAGAGTCTGGCCGCTTGTGAGTGACTAGTAAGACTTAGTAAGGGGCTGCATCTCGCTGTCGCTCCTGGCGGAAAATCCGTGACGCTTGCGTCGCGAGTGTTTGTCAGTTGGTAGCTGCGACACGTTTGGGACGGTCCGGCCCTGGGGAGACCTTTGGTCGGTGCGGCAGCAGGAGAGGTGTAGTCTTCTGGAAGGAATGAACGTCACTTGCAAAAAGGCGGATGCGTCTACGCGCGGGATGAATTCACCCCCCCCCCCCTTTTTATATACTGGTCATAACGTTTTTGATAGTTTTCATTGCTAGAACGCATCTTATTCAGAGTATTCAGAAAAAACAAAACAAAAAAGAGAAAATATGGCAGGGCCAGCTAAATTGAAAGCAGAATGCTTTAAATGTAAAGTTAATCATTGGTGCGTAGACTTCCCAGAGGGTAGTATCAGCGATATCACATCCCTTAGTGTATGTTTGTTTTGTAAACTTAGAGACAACCACGAAAAGGAAGTTAAAGAGCTAAAGGATTAGTAAAAAAGCTTGAAGCTAGGTCGTAGCACTGGAAATCCAACCCAGTGGACAAGATCAAATTAAAAACACACCAGCAGATTCAAACTGTAAGATTAAGTATCTAGAACAAAGGGAGGGCTCAAAGAAGGGGCTGATAGAGAAGGGTGGGAAGGGATCGATAGAGAAGGGTGGGCAGGGGCCAATGAAGAAAAAGGGTGGGAAGGGGCCTGCTGATGGCCCAAAGAAACCGAAGGATGTAGCTACCTGTCGGGGTGGGTCGGGTGGTGTAACTGCGTGTATGGGTGGCGACGGGTTTCGAAAGGTCTCGGGCAAGAAGGCTGCGAAGCCGAAGCCTGAGACCCCAGTTGCCCCTGTCAAGACCTCTAACCGCTTTAGTCTCCTGTGCTCGAAGGAGGAAGACACCGTTTTGATTGGGGACTCGCAGATCAGGGGCCAGGAGAAGTACTTTGCTTCAGCAAACCGGGATGGGAGGAAGGTAAGGTGCTTACCTGGGCGGGGAACGGCGCACTTAAGGAAGGAGGTAGAGAAGGTGCGCGTGGCTAGTCGGAGGACTGCGATCGTTGTCCACGCTGGTGGCAATGACCTGTTCCTCAAAGGCGGTGGGGTAGGTCTTACTGAAGGGATCATCACCGAGATCATGTCTCTTGCGGATGATCTAAAACTGAAGACAGACAGGGGAATGTTAATGGGTATTTTACCGCGAATGAATGTCAGTGACCACGCGCTCAGTAAGGTCATTGGCATCAACGAGAGGGTACAAGACTTGTGCGTTCCGCTGGGCGTGAAGTTTATTGACCCCTTCGATGCATTTTCGGGTAGGTGGGACCTTTACCAGAGGGATGGTGTCCACCTCAATAACAAGGGTAAAGGTGTGCTAGGCGCGCTGCTCGACCGGCACCTATACAGAATGGTGAGGTCGAGTCCGGGGAGAGATGATGGGCCCCCACCGGGGAGAGATGAGGATGAACCGGTGGCGGACATACCTTCAACTGAAGGGTGCGTCGAAGTACAGGTGGGTGACCCTCCTCCTACGTTGGAGGGGGCTCAGTCTCCTGCGGAAGTTGCCCCCTCGTTAGTGAGGGGCTCTTCAACTCCCGACAGCCCTGGCTGTTCTGGAAACGGGTCGTGCTAGGGGGCGGTCAGAATAGGGAAGGCTCCCTCCGTGCAATGCTTTTTAATGCTAGATCAATTAGGAACAAGTTTTGCGAGCTACGGGCGCTCTTAGCATCAGAATACCAGGATATCGTTGCTATCACCGAGTCCTGGATTCATACTGATCGTAGGGACTACGTTGGGGAGTTCGAATTCCCGGGTATAGAATGTTTCGCAAAGACCGCACCCGTGGGGAGGGGGGTGGGGTACTAATATACGTCAGAGACACATTGAGTCCGGTTGACTGCCAGTTCCGGTCGGAACGGGAGCTGCTTGGCGTCGATCTGAACGTGGGAGGGACGAACTATAGGTTAATCTTGGTGTACAGACCTCCGCATCTCCTCCTCGAGGAGGATACAGCCCTGTACACCGAACTCAGTAGCCTGCTAGGGGATAGGGTGTGTAGTTTTAGGAGACTTCAACTGTCGCGGCATAAAGTGGGAAAGAGGACTGCTGCCGATGCTGAAGGGAGGAGGCTAGTTGACTTTGCTGATGAGAACTTCCTCACTCAGTGGGTCAACGAGCCTACACGAGGCGAAAGCGTTCTAGACTTAGTATTCACGACCGAAGACAACCTCGTCACTGGCCTCACCGTTGACGAATCGTTGGGCGGGAGTGATCACGGTCTTATTAGGTTCCGTGTGTGCGTCCCTCCGGTGAAGCGTAGTAACTCGAGAGGCAGTAAGCTCGATCTCCGGCGGGCGAACTTTGTTAGCCTCAGGGATAGCATAGGAGAGATGGGGTTAGAGGTTGGCGGCGATGTTGAGGGAGTGTGGAGTGCATTCCGGGATGAGTTTATGGTGCTGCAGTCTGCTGCCATACCCTCAAAACCGGTCACCCCTGCTTCAACGTAGCCTAAGTGGTTCAATCGTGGCATCGCTTCGGCTATCCGAAATAGGAAAGTAGCGTATAGGAGGGCGAAGGCCAATCGTTCCCACGAGAACACTGAAGCGTATGTCCGCCTGTGTAGGGAAGTGAAGGCGAAGGTTAGGCTAGCGAAACGTAACGAAGAACTACGGGTGGCAAGCCTCTGCAAGGGGAACCCTAAGGAGTTCTTCAGTTATGTTAATAGTAGAAAGCCCATTAGAAGCATGATAGGTCCTTTAAAGGACGGAAGCGGCGTTCTGCGGACCTCCGACGCGGACATCGCTAATGTGCTTAATGAGTACTTTGCGGGAGTGTTCACCAGGGAGGATACCCGCGTCATCCCCGAGCCAGCTGTGAGGCACGAAGGTGCTGGCCTGGATAGTGTTAGATGTACCGCGACAGTCGTTGCTCATAGAATAGACAAACTGAGCGCGTTTAAGGCTCCTGGGCCAGACCAGTTTCTCCCCAGTGTTTTGCGAGAAGTGCGCGACCAGGTGGCTCCCCACCTGGCTACAGTCTTCAACAAATCGTTGGTGATGGGCCAGGTGCCTGGTGACTGGAGGGAGGCCAACGTGACCCCTATCTTTAAGAAAGGGGATCACGAAAGTCCAGGGAACTATCGTCCTATTAGTCTCACTTCAGTTGTAGGTAAATTATTAGAAAGGATAATAGCTGATAGAATCGTTGACCATTTGGATTCCTACAAGCTGCTTGGGGACTCCCAACATGGGTTTAGACGGCATAGGTCGTGTCTCACCAACTTGCTCGAGTTTTTCCACGTCATGTTGAGTGAGTACGATAAGAGTAGGGCGATTGATATACTTTATCTCGACTTTCAGAAAGCTTTTGATAAGGTACCTCACCGCCGGCTAATGGCGAAAGTGCGCGCGCTGGGTATCGGTGGGGAAATAGGTAGGTGGATTGAAAACTGGCTGAGGAATAGGCGGCAGAGGGTGGTAATTAAAGGGGCTAGTTTCGGGTTGGGCCTCGGTCACTAGTGGGGTTCCTCAGGGTTCCGTTTTGGGGCCACTGTTGTTTACCATTTACATAAATGATATCGACGGTGGCATCGTCAGTCGGATCGCCAAATTCGCTGATGACACCAAGCTTGGGGCCAATGTTGGGACGCCCGAAGCGATCGAGGAACTGCGTGCGGACCTAGGTAGGATAGGAGAGTGGTCCGAAAATGGCAAATGCCGTTTAACTTGGGTAAATGCAAAGTGATGCACATTGGCTACGCCAATCCCAAGTCGGACTACTCGATGTTGGGCAGTAATATCGAGGTGACTGATTTAGAAAAGGACTTGGGTGTGCTAATTAGCAGCGACCTTAAGTTTACGAAACAGTGTGTAGAGGTGGAAAAGAAAGCCCAGAAACTATTGGGTTATATCAGGAGGCAATTTCAGTTTCGGAACAAGGAGATTGTGCTCTCACTGTACAATTCCCTTGCTCGGCCGTACCTGGAGTATGCTGTGCAGTTCTGGTCGCCCACCCTCAGGAAAGATATTGAGAGGCTGGAGCGAGTGCAGGCGAGGGCCACAAAGTTAATCCCTTCCGTTAGGCATATGGGCTACAATCGACGGTTACGCGCCCTGAACTTGTTTTCGCTTGAAACTCGAAGGCTGCGCGGTCAACTGATCGAGGTTTTCAAGCTCTTACGAGGGTTCAACGATGTCGATTTTAGAAGTATGTTTAGTTTAAATGATAACCCAACTCGCAACAATGGTTGGAAGTTGGATTTGAAACGGTTTAGGACTAGTGTGTGTGGGAATTACTTTACGTATAAGATCTGTGACACATGGAACAGGTTACCTTCGGAAGTTGTGAACAGTTCCTCTGTGGATCAGTTCAAGAAAAGGTTAGACGAAATCTTGCACACTATTTGAGTGTGTAAAGACATTTAGGACCTCAGTCTGCGGAAATTTCTTTTCCTATAAATAGTTAATATCTGGAACCAACTTCCCTCAGAGGTTGTTTCCAGTCAAAGTGTAAATCTGTTTAAAAATAGGCTAGACAAAGTACTGAACACACTCATAGTTTAAGATTAAAACCTCAGAAAACTCTGCAGGAGTTCGCTTGCTCGTGTCTCTGTGAGCAAGCTAAATATAGAGCTATTTATATATTCTCCACTTTCCTGTAAAATTTCCTTGGCTACTTTTCCAGGGTCAAGGTATTTTCTTCAACCTTTTTCCGTACCTGCCTCTGGCAGGGAGGGAGCGGAGGGTGGGGAGAGAGCCTTCTACTTTACTATCCAGTTTTCTACTACTGCTAGGATAGTTGAAAGAAAAATAAACTTTTACAAAATTTTCCCTGGCTCCCGTTGCCATTGGTACCTCCTCGGTATGGGCCGCAAGGCCTTTTGAGGTACTTCTTTTCCTTGTAACTCCTTGTAACTCTCTCTCTCGCAATATCGTGCTATTCTCATAAAATACTTCAGATATTACACCACATGAGCAAAGCGTGAATTAACAATCATGATTGGTTCAAATTGGCGACGTGGAAAATAACTAAAAAGTCATGGTCCATAAAACGCTTTACACCACTTCCCCAAAATTGCCCATCAAATCCACAATTTTCATGCAACTACGATAAATTTTATGCCATTGTGCTCACTAGTTATTTGTCCTTCCTAAAATATAATTTTCTATTAGTGCCATGGTATATACTTTATATAACGATTTTGCATCTCTTTAAATCTCCACTAACAACGCTTTAAACTATCTGTGTCATCCAAAAACGATCAATAAGGTTATTATCTGATGCCGATTTCCATGATCACACTCTAGTGCATTATTTAAAGAGCTAAAACTACTAAAGCTCAATGGTGTAATGACTGTAATCAAACTGGCACATTTTATTTTTATTTACGAGTGTAACAAAATCATTAACTTACAATGGGTCAATAAATATTTCGCAACTCTCAAAAGAAATCCACTCACCCGAGACCAGAAATAGATCAAAGCATGTTATTCCTCAGTTTAGATCGTCTTCATTTAAAAAATTACCCATTTTCATTGGATTGAAACTATGGAATGATTTAAACGCCGATATAAAAAATATCGTGAATGTTTAAAACCAAATTTCGATTAATAATAGCATACTAACAAAAACCTAAGATTAATGTACATTAGTATTGTTTATTCATTTCATTTGTGTAATCTAGGATTAGAGAGATTACTTGTGATTATTCAGTTCTTATCTCTCGCGTATAATATCGATTTCTTTGTATGGTATAATATCTTCCATAATGACTTCGCATTTCTTATATCGATAACCATAATTTAAGATTAATACATACTTTAATTAATAATTCTTATTCATTATTTATGCAGAGATGTGAAGTTTAAAATATGAAAATCCCTGAGATTTTGCCCGATTTTGATAAATGGAAACATATCTCACATAAGGGAGTTTGAGACTTAAAATCCGTGAGTGTGTCTTTTTATGTATCCTTACTATAATGGAGCCGATTCCGTTTTTCTATCTATCTATTTATCTATCTATCTGTGGAAAAAGTCGCATTAAATAATTTCATACCAAACATTTTGAAAAGAAATTAATGAGGCAGCGAAAGCTTAATATTTACTTCAAGTTCACGAAAAACTTAGATTTTAAAAGCAGCTTCACAAATCTTGACATAGTGGGTTCGGATGTGCTGCTTAAGATTTTCATGCTGTGTTCTTTTCTATAGTTTAAGAAGCCTCCACAGACTATTTAAACTAGTGATGATTAATTATTAGAACGAGGTGTTGATGTTAGATATTTGTTAGAATTGACGTTTATTATGTTAGAATAAAGAAATACAATTATTTGAAACAGGAATTTTTGTTCCTTTTCCTGTTTGTATGAACAGTTGTTCGGAATTAGATGGGGCCGCAGGTCTTGCTAAATGGGCCCGTGGGGACCCATTTTTAGCTAGTGATAATAATAGAAGTTAAAGCAAAACACCGCATTAGCATTCTTGAGCGACAGCTTCTGGTCCTCCTGGCTGATTATTATCAGTATTAGTACCAAGAACTTAAAAGTCTCGTAAATAAAACAAAGCTTTACTAAGTTTTATATAAAAAAAATACAATAAAATATATATCTTTGAATAAGAGTAATAATTCTTTTATATAAAAATCTGCATTTGATCAAATATGTAAATATTTTATAAATGTCACACCACATACTACCAGATACAACAGCTCAACACAGAAATAAACAACAAACTCAAAGAAAAACAAACATTTAGGGAATTCATAACACTAAGCCACCCTACAGATACATCCAGGCTATACAAGACTATAAACAGTATTACGCACTCTAACAGCGGCATTCTGTCGCAGCCAAAATAATATCCCAACATATACACAACAAGCTAACATTCTAGTCAATCACTACGCAAAGATAAGTCACTTAAACAGAGAACAACAAGAAACACGCAGAGAGAAACAGCCAGACACAAGAAAACCTACAGACTCGACACGACCATTACACCCTTCAATACAGACCAGACCACCAAGATCAAAACCATTAAGAATTCAAAGGCTACTGGACCAGACAACATATCTAACATACACCTTAAACACTTGGGCCCACAGGGAATACTAGCTCTCACAAATATCAGCACATATTCATACCAACACTGTATTATTCCTGACATATGGAAACAAGGTAAAATTATTACACTACTCAAACCAAACAAAAATCCAACAGAACCAGCGTCCAATAGACCCATTACTTTACTATGCACACCTTCCAAAGTAACAGAAAGACTAATCTTACAAATCACCAACCCACACGTACCACTATCGCCTACTCAACATGTATTCAGACTTCACCACTCAACAACGACATTATTCACTAACCTCAGGCAGCACATCATGGATGGCATCAACTCCAGACGACCAGCTCAACGTACACTATTAGCCACAATAGACATTAGTAAAGCATTTGATGCCATCCCACGCTTCCCTCTCATAAACAAAATACTCAACACAAACATGCACAATAACAACAAAAGGTGGTTGAGTAACTATCTTTCAGGAAGATACTTACATGTCACATTTAATGGCGTCATCCAAACACAAGCTTTTTCCGAACGGAGTCCCTCAAGGCTCTGTTCTCTCGCCAACACTGTTCAACTTATACATGCATGACATTCCAACACCCATAGATAACAAGCTTACCTTATCATCACATGCAGATGACATCACTAATATTCACCCACAACAACATCGACACCGCTACAAATAACCTACAAACATACATAAACAGTATACAAGACTAGCTCACACACAATAGACTCAAAGTAGCGCCCACAAAATCAACCATCATCTTGCTCACAAGCAACACACAAGAACACCATATAACTCCACAGATTTCACTAAACACCAACATTCCACACACTTACAGGACCAAAATACTTGGGGTCACATACAACACTATCTTTTACAAACCACATTCAGGGGGATTAAAAACAAATGTACGTCAAGACTTAACACGCTTATGGTACTAACAGGCACAAACTTTGGACACCAGCAGGAAACAACATCACTCATATACAAACAATATATTCACTCAGTTATGGACTATGCTAGCCCATGCTGGGCACCCATTATCTCAAACACACACACAAACTCCCTACAGACAATACAAAACAACGCAGTTCGTGTCATTACAGGATGCACTCAAACAACACCAATAGAACACCTGCACACAGAAACAAAAATATTGAAAGTTAGGGAGCATTTAGACACGAGGGGGAACACAATTCATGGCAGCATCAACAACTAACCCACAACACCCTTGCCATTACATGTACAATCATGCACCGACACCTCGCACCATTAAGGTAACACCAGACACACATTATAACCAAATACTCCATTCCATACCATGCCCTACAGACATCACATGGTACAGAAAAAACACACACACACACACCACTGACATGACTCGGTCCGAATGCGGTCCTAGGCGCGAAGCCGCCACCCATTAACAGGTCAGAGATCAGCCTGAGTAGATCGGATCGAGTTAACTTAGCACGATTCCGATGTGGACATCACCCCAACTTACGGACATATAAACACAGACTAGATAACTCCACAGACGACACCTGCCACCTGTGCCAGGACACACCACAAACAATTGAACACATTATGACAGACTGTACCACTCTAGCACAACATAGAACACAACAAAACATCACTAGTGCGCTGAACCTCTGGTCCACTCCGGAGAGGGCGATCGGTTACCCGCGTGCCGCCGGCTTGCTCGATCAGGGTGGGCTGATCAGCTAAACAACAACAACGAAACAGAGCATAAAAGGCGCTGTAATTCTCTCGTGGTGTCAAAAGAGAATTACTGAACGATGCAGAATTACAAATACAAAGGATAAATAGTGAATTCAAATCAAATTCCTACATTTTCTTCAGTTTTCTATTTTCATCTTTGGTTTCTTCAAGTCTGCAAAAGAAAATTATGAAAAAAAAATGGTGAAATTTGTTATGAACAAATCATGCATTTTTCAAGATTAATTTATCTTAACCTTTAGATAAAAAAAGAAGTAAGATCAACTGATTCATAATGGAGAGAGAGAGAGAGAGAGAAACTGTGCATTTCAGGAAGAGCTAGGTACAGACTTTAAATCCATACATCTAAAAAATTAATGAACCAAACCTTTTTTAACCTAACCTCAGTGCCATCAAAGCGAGAAAAGTGTGACATATTTGGGATGAAATTGAAGGGTAGTTTCTGTTCGGTCACAAATACTGATGTATTCGCTGATTTAGCCAAGCCTAGCCTAAACTCCATCACATTTATGCCCAGTTGCTTATGTGTGCGCGATCTGTATCTATATCTACAGTATATCCATATATATAAAATACCACTGAAAAGTTTGGAAGCGCTTCTAGTGTTCCATTCATGATTAACCTTGGGTTTTGCTTCCGCCCGAATTGTTCATTCTGACGAAGGTCACACTTTTCACTCCACCTTAGACCTACAGTTCAATGTGGAATCCAAACCACACCCCACCAGCAGCCCAGCGTCTTAACCACTAGGCTACCCAGGGTACCCATTTATGTACCAACCACTTTCTTTGTGTGGAAGGATGAACACATTGAACAGCTGGGTTTTGCTGCGCGCCGCCTGCGTCACCGGGTCTCGATCCCGGGAACGATGGATTCGTAGTCAGCGACACTAACCACTACATCACCGAGGCGATAGAACTAGGTACAGAATTTTCAATTAAATAATGTATTCCTCACCAAACAAAAGCTTTGTATTCCGTTATTAACCGAGGAATTTTGCGTTCAACAGATTGCACTCGACTAGATGGGGGATTAAGGGGAATCTTCAACCCATTCTGCCTTCGGTAGCTACACTTCAAAAGCGTTTGGATGACATCATTTGCTGTACCCCCTTTGGAAGCCACTTCTAAAGTAATCTGCGAGGAAGAACGAGAAAATTATTGACATTCAATATATATATATAGACGATAATTGGAGGGTATGGAGCAGTCACCCTTCTTTGGAACAGACTGAATGAAAGCGAACTTCCAGCAGAGAGGAAAAGTAACAGATGAAAGAAAGGGTTGTTGCCAGTCGTATCAGACACCTAAAGAGAAAAGAGAAAGTGAAGTTTAGAGGAGAGATGGTGTTCAACAGATTGCAAATTTGAGGAAAGACCATGAATGTTGCAGAAGTTTATAAAAGTGAATCAGATACAGGCCCAGGACATTTCGAATGGGTTGTAGCAGAACGATCCCCGCTGCCCGGATCTGTGTTTCCGATAACGGCAGCAGTGGACCAGAAGTGGAGGCATGCGTCTTTTTTTTTAAAGGTAATTAGTGCGTAAAATGCATGCATATGTAATCTACAGATCTACAGAAGCTAAGACTAACAAAGACCCTAAGATCCACTCTAAGGTTAGCCCGAGAGAAAGAAGAGTAGGGGATTAAAAGAAGAGAATAAGGGGTTAAGTAAGTAGCAAAACCTATCATTCTTGGGTTAAAATTCATTCAGAAAAAGAAGAAAGACTCACCATCATCATCATCATCCGCCGGCCACTGCCGACAAATGCAAGTAAAGAGAGGATAAGAAAGGGAAAAAAAAGGTAGGAAGAGTATAACAAAAAGTGGGTTAGTTTACGCTACGAGCTACATCTACGTTCGTGTTAGTCTAATTTTTTATTTTTTTTTAAAGTAATTTTATTGCTGGCATATCACAAGCTGGCATTAATCGTTAACAGACTCATCCTCGACCACTACCCCTAGAGCTCCTATTACTAATTGTTTTAAACAAGTTAATATTTTTAAAATGCCTATCTGAACGGTTTTTAAACATATTAACGCTGGTAGAGTTCACGATGGACGAGGGAAGATTATTCCATTTATCAATTACTTTAAACGTAAAAAGTTTTTAGCAATGTTAGCAATGAAACATCTGCCACGCAACTTAAATCCGTTATTACGAGTATTGCTATTATCGAAAGTGAACAGTTTGTCAAAATTTACGTTATCGATTTTATTAATGATTTTGAAAACTTCAATAAGCTCCCCACTTAATCTCCTAGTTTCGAGTGAATGCTAATCCTATCTTCGTAAAACTTGTTGCGTAATGACGGAATTAGTTTCGTGGCGCGACGCTAAACCCTTTCTAACCTATCAATATCCTCACGCAAATACGGGCACCAAAACTGAACGGCATATTCTAAATGAGGCCTGACTAGGGACTTGTAAAGGGGCAATATAATATTCTTCGATTCAAATTCGAAATTACGCACTATGAAGCCTAACATCCTACTAGCTTTTGCGCAAGACTCCAGGCACTGGTTCCTAACTTTTAAATCCTTAGTTACGCGTACACCTAAATCTACTTCCTCGTCAACGCTCGTTAACTGTCTATCGTCCATCGTGTACGTGTAATTATTGTTACGAGAATTTATATACAAAACTTTACATCTGTGTACATTAAATTGCATCTGCCACTTATCCATCCACTCCATAATCCTATTTACATCGTCTTTGAGCCTATTTCTATCGTCCACGTTAACAACCTTACCGCCTATTTTAGTATCGTCGGCGAATTTTGACACGTTACTGGTCAATCCTACATCTATGTCGTTAATGTATATTACGATTAGCAATGGGCCTAGCACTGAACCCTTTGGGACACCGCTACCTACATCCAACCACCTCGATTCACTACCATTAACAACGACCCTCTGTCTCCTAGCACGAAGCCATTCCTCTAACCAGTTAGCTACCTGACCGCGTATACCGTGCGCTTTAACCTTCGCAATTAATCTTCTATGCGGAACTGTATCGAACGCTTTTTTAAAGTCTAAATAAATAACGTCAGCCGCTCTATGCCTATCGTATTCGTGCACTATTTCGTTATAAAACTCTAAAAAATTAGTTAAACAAGATCTATGGCGTCGAAACCCATGCTGACTACTATTAATCAAATCGCGACTTTCTAAGTGATCGACGATACGGTCCCTAACTACAGATTCCAAAAGTTTACCGACAATTGACGCTAAGCTAATGGGCCTATAATTGCTAGCTACTGTGCGGTCGCCTTTTTCAAAAATGGGCGTAACGTTAGCCAATTTGAAGTCTTCAGGAATGATCCCCACTTCCAGCGACTTATTACAAATTTTTGTTAAGGGGTCTACTATAACGGCTTCCAAATCTTTCAAATGTCTAGGATAAAGCGCGTCAGGTGCTGGAGCATTGCTAACTTTTAGTTTATCGATATAATGCGCAATCTCACCCTCGTAAACAGTTATATCATTCAAAATTGCCTCGCTACTAAATGGAACGATATCGTCAACGTCGGGGACATTATTTACGTCTTCTATGGTAAAAACAGTCGCAAAAAAGTTGTTAAAAATACCCGCCATCGCCTGAGCGTCGGAAGCCAGAGTGCCGTTAACGTCCACTAGAGGGCCTATGTTATCTTTTATCGGCTTACGATTATTGACGTAAACACAAAACATTTTGGGATTATGTTTACTATCCGCAGCTACAAGTATCTCTAAATTACGCTTAGCATTCCTAACTGATCTTTTAACCTGACGTCTAAGCTCGATATATCTATTAAAGTTAGCTACTGTGCAATTGCGCTTATTAAGTCTATACGCTCTGTTACGCTCGTTTATGAACTCGCCTATTTCCCTAGTCCACCACTTGGGCCTACCATGATTTCTAGCGCGTTTGAGCCTACGAGGAATAAACTCCCTTTCGATATTCATAAAACTTTCTTTAAACGCCTCTCAATGAAAATTTGCGTCATTACCCATAAATAAATTATCCCAGTCCACTACTCTCATCCTATCCGCAAAACTATCAAAATTAGCCCTACGAAAATCGGGGACTTCTATTACGTTACTATCCTTACTGTTTTCTATGAATAGCTTAAACCTAATAATTTGGTGATCACTACATCCCAAACTCTCACCTATTTCTAAACCTTCGACTATATGAAGAATAGGGAGAGAAAGATGTGTTTGAGAGCATGCTGGACTGCCGACAGGGTAGAGGAGAGACAAAGAAAGATCAGCTAAAGAGAAGAGTGACAGGAGATACCACAGAACTCGCTGTCCCCTGCCGTCCTCTCCGGAGTACGTCCCTCGTCTATTCATGTCTACAATCTCCTCATACTATATATACACACACGACTTTATTATGAATGGATTACTGGAATTTAGGAAAACGACCAAGTTTTACAGAGTATTTATGAACAGTGCATTTTCAAGGAGGCAAGATTCTTACGAAGGATTTAATAAACAAACAAATTCAAACCTGATGAAGCTGATGCACAAATCCTTTCTGTCTCTCAACCGAAATATGCTGATTGAAGGTTTTGTTCGGTTGCAAGTAGAAAGGGCACGACTTAACCATACAAGCGTTTCTCAACAACCCGGTTTTTGGGTTATGTCTGAAAAAGAAAGGAAAACCTGTAGAATGACAACATTCATATTTACACTGGTTTTCCTTTTACCTTGTAACTTTTGTAACACCGATTAAATGATTACCTATGGACATCTCCTAATCAGTTTGGATGATACTGACCTGTGTATCTATGTACTTAAAGAAATAATATCTAAATATACTGACAGTAATTCAACTATTTATAGCTGTTTCCTAGATATAAATAAGGCATATGATAGAGTGAACCACAATATTTTATTTAAAAAACTAGAAGACAGGAAGGTTTCCATGTACATATTAAATTTATTGAAATTTTGGTATTCCCACCAATCTTTTACCGTTAGGTGAGGTAATGTACTATCCAGATGTTTGGCTCCTCTTGCGGGGTGAGACAAAGCTCCTTGCTCTCTCTCCTCTGCTGTTTAATGTGTATATTGACGGATTAATTGCTTCGCTTAATGAGGCAACAGTGGGATGTTGTATAGATAACACAAGGATAAATAACTTAGTTTATGCCGATGATATGGTGTTAATAAGTCCCTCTGTTAAAGGTTTGGATTGGCTACTAAAAGTCTGCGAAGTGTATTCGCAGAAACATTCTTTTTAATGTTACAAAAACTAAGGTTATGCAATTTCATCTTAAAAGCTGTAATCAGCCAGCTGATGTGAAGTTTAAAATGAGAGGTGAAGTAATTGAGGAAGTACAAAAGTAAGTATTTGGGTCAAACTATTACCAATTCCTTGAGTGATAACTCGGATATAAGAAAATCTCGAAGCTTTTGGGCTAAAGCGAATATGACTATAAGGAACTTTCGGTTCTGTACAAGTGAAGCTAAAGACTCACTCTCTCGTACTTTCTGCAGTAATATGTACGGACAACTACTCTGGGTGAATTATAAAAAAGGTTCTGGCAGAACCCTAAATTTGCTATACAACAGGCCTTTTAGACTCTTACATAAATTACCCCACCCCCCCACCCAAGGGGGAATGCCGGCAAAAACGCCAACCCCATAGAAGAAGAACCAAAATAAAGATCCAAAGTTTTCGAAATGCCCGGATACTCTGTGTTTCAAAGAATGGAAGTCATAAACAGGATGGAAGATAGATTGAGGAAGGTTGCTCCAAAGTTCACCAGCAGAGTAGATAAAAAATTGCTAATGCCAATTGTGTTAGAGAGTTGGTCAGAAAAGGAATGAGAATGTGCAGAAAGTCGGGTGCTACATTCTCTCCTTAAACGAGGAGGCACGCAGTTAGAGAGTTCAGAAGATCAGTGTCCGTTATATTAGCAATAATAGAGAGCGAGACAACATTGCGGAGGAGAGTGTGGGATTGAAGACAGTCAGTAAGAGGCGGAAAATTGATGAGACGAAAAGCCTTTGATCCCACTCCGTAAAGTAGAACTGCGTGGGTTCAGCGACTTCACACATGAGAAGCATACTCAATACAGGGGCGGACAAGACCCCTGTACAGAGACGGCAACTGAGTAGAAGTGAAGAAACTGCGGAGCCGGGACAGCACACCTAACCTCTTAGAAGCCGTTTTAGAAAGAGTATACGTAATCTTTTCAGGAATGATCACGGGGGAAAAAAGACACCAAAAATGTTGTGTATTGTTGAAGGGAAGGAGATAGTCATGTGGAAGATTGTAATGAGTAGACATGAGGAAACGGAGTATTTGAGGCATTGAAAGAGACAAGGTTTCCTTTGCCCCAGTCGAACACAGGGTTGGTACCCAAAAACCCACTAAAAACCCAGCACAATATTCTGCTGTCTTTTTTGTACTTCCAGCATCTACTGCTGAAATCAGATATGACTTTTTTCCATTATGAATACTGTGCGCAATAATAGGATCATTACCTACTGAACTCCAGCCATCTTGTATAAGGGTAATGGTACAATCATCAAGATTAAGGTCATTCTTCATTTCATGGATTACTTCATCATTAACTTTTATTAACGGATCAGATGCCAACCTTTTCCTGTTTGGTGGTTCATATCCTGATCATAAATTCTTTATTTTCTAAAACGTTGAAGGGTATGTTAGCTGAAAAAAAGAACCTCGCAACTTGTAAATCTAATTCTTCCTTTTGGTCCACAGTCGTTCTTACCACAAATGGTGTAATTGATCTCTGCCTTTTATGATTTATTGGTGTTGCATGACAGAATGTGGATGAAGAACCTGCACTGGTGTCACTCATTTCAGGCACATTTTCACTTATAATCTTTGGATAGTGAATCAGTTTCAACTGATGCTCCAAATTCGAGTCTCGGCATACGTCTTGCCTCAATTTCAAAACATTCCACTTTTCTTTCACTGCATTTCTCTAGATGATGTTTCACTCTCAGTTTTTCGAATGATACTTTCTTTGCAATAATTGCATAGTACTCTAGTAGGCTGATCACTTAATAAAGTCACCTTGTCCCATTCGCTAGCTTTAGATCTTCCACCTCTATAACTCTGAGTTTGGCATCTTAAAAATTTAAATTTGAGTTAGGTCTAAATAAAGCTGAAATCTGCTGTTAAGAAATAAAGGAAAGATCTAAAATTAAAATGGAGAAAATTCTAATATGTCATTATTATCTCTCATATCTGAACTTTCTGTGAAATAAAGATGTCTTTTTAATATATATTGTAGATTAGATAAATAAATTAATAAAATAATAGCTATATTAGGCACTACATAATTATCGAACCTTTCTAAAAAAAAATTTAACCCATCAAAAACTCAGAAACCCAGTTGGGTTGGTTTTTTTGTGAAAAACCCGTGTTTTTGCCAACCCTGGTCGAAGATAGTAGAAAGATCAGAGCTCAGGTGCGACATAGCTGTCCTACGCGAAGCATGGAGTGACTGTTAAGAGGGACGTTTTCTGAAGCGGGTAAAGAAGTGAACGGTGAAATCAATGGTATAAAAGCGGATACGACAGGAAGTACGACTCAAAAAGATAACGACAAATAAAAGGACCAGTGTGTAACAGGATTATGCCCTAAGGAACACTAGTATTAATGGCTTTAGAAGAATAACATTAGCCATCTACAACCGCAGCTATAGATCCAGCGGAAAGGAAATCAGTGATGAAGGCACAGATAAAAGGATACACACCGAAGGAGGGCAGTTTAGAAATTAAGGATTTGAGCCAGACTTAATCAAAAGCTTTTGATGTGTCTAGCGGAATAGCATAGGTCTCACCGAAATCACGAAAGGAGGATGACCAAGAGTCACAGAGCTATGCAAGAAAAATGCCAGTTGAACGTCCCTTGCGGTACCCAAACTGATTCTGTGAAAGAAGATTGTCAATGTTTTTTTAAGAATCTTCCTACCAAGGATAGATTCAAAATCGTTAGAAAGGCAAAATATCAAAGCAACTGAACGATAGTTGGAGGGATGAGAGCGGTCACCCTTCTTTGAGACAGGCTGGATGAAAGCGAACTTCCAGCAGGAAGGAAAAGTACCAGATGAAACAAAGACGAGAGTTTGCCACGACAGTGTGTAAACAGAGAAGCACAGTTCTTGAGAACAACAGTAAAGACACCATCAAGATTGTACGCCTTACTACAGTTGAGCCCAGGCAGGGCAGAAAATACATCTTTGGAAGAGATTCTAATTTCAGACATAGGTAATTAAGTCAGAGGGAGAAAGAGATGGAGCAGCAGCACCAGAATCCTCCAGGGTTCATTTGGAAGCGAAAGTTTGAGTGAAGAGTTCAGCTTTATCAGCCGAAGAGATGGCAACCGTGCCTTCAGAATGGAAAAGAGGAGCTTCTTGGCTAGATGTCAGATATGGCGAAGAGAATTAGACTTAGATTTCACATTTTTTTACTTATTACGGAATTTTTGGCGAGTCGAAGAAGAGATTGCGCACGATTCCAGGCGGAATGTAAGCTAAGTGAAAGTCAGGAGTTCGATGGCAACGGCACCATCTGAAAGCCTCTCCGTTGCGGACAGCATTAGAACAAGCAAAATTAAAGCAAGGTTTTTTGAGTTAGTTGTAGGAAAAAATCTAGAAAAAATATGCGCCTCGGTGGTGTAGTGGTTAGCGTCGCTGACTACGAATCCATCGGCCCCGGGTTCAAGACACGGTGACAGCAGCCGGCGCGCAGCAAAACCCAGCTGTTCATCCTTCCACACAAAAAAAGTGTGGTTGGTAGATAACTGGGTACCCTGGGTGGCCTAGTGATTAAGACGCTGGGCTGCTAGTGGGTCGTGGTTCGGATTCCATGTTAAACTGTAGGTCTAAGGTGGAGTGAAAAGCTTGATCTTCGTCAAAATGAATAATTCGGGCGGAAGCTAACCAAAGGTTAGAAATGTCCGCTTCATGACCGAGAGAATCACCTCCGAGAAGCAGTCAGCACATTTGGACGGGTTCCGGCCACGAAAGCAGTAATCATTTAAAGGGAAATAACAGAAGTACTGTTTGAGGGCCTCCCAATCAGTGGCGCCCAGCTCTTCTTGAGAGGATCAAAAAGCCGAACTGGAGCGATAAGATAGGAAACATAAGAGTGTGGTCGGAGGAGACCAACGGAGAAAAAAGTTCTAAAGTAAGGAGTGGCGAGAAATAAACCCAGAATATTGGACCTATCTCCAACTCGATCGAGGATACGAGTAGGGTGTTGTACAATTTTTGCGGCTACAGCGAACCAATTTTACCTGAACACTTTGTCAAAGTTATCCGCGGTGACGTGAAAGCCTCTTTCAGAAGCGTTGTACATGACCTCTTCTCGAGTCAGTGGTTTTACAACCTCGCTCTCGTGAACAGACATAAATTCTTTGCGCCACATCTTTTCAGCTTTCGCCAATATCTAAGGATATAAATATAATAAAAAAAATAAATTAATTATTACTACCATGTTTATTAAAGCCACTAAAATTAAATGACCTAAAATATTCTTATTAAATATTAAACAAAATTAAATTTTCAGAGTTTACATGAAAAAGAATTGGTCTTACTTTCCAATTACAGTTCAATTCCGAAAGCAAAAACTATGAAGGGATGACCCGAACTTAATAACAACACTAAATGGCAAAATAAAACTCAATTCCTTCATACTCGAATATCTACCTCAATTTCCCATTTTCTACTTCACATTTAAAGCGTGATCCAAACTCGCCTTTTTCATGGCCATAGCGTTAAATTTCTTGTTGTTTTCTGCAGCTACTAATTTCTTTAATTTCTCCAATGATTCATCGTACGTTGGGAGAGGTTCATTCAATCTCCTTTTCGAAGTTTTATTTTGCAAACTATGAAGAACGCACACGAATATCTGAAGAATGAAATGCGTGTCAAATTAAGTCACTCAATTACTGGTTACTATTAATCGATAAACTCGTAAACTATTCGCTTTTCTTAAATAATTAGCAAACAAGCCTTTTCAAACAATCACTGGTGTTAAACCCGCCAATTTGACAATGTACCCATGTATTGCTGGAATAATCTGGATGAACAGGAAAAAAAATAGGGTTAAAATGACTCTCCAGAAATCCACGCCATTCACATTCAATTCGGCACCTTTGGATTTTGAGTCCAAAGGTGATTTTAAATAATTATGAACTATAAAATTATATGATAAAATTAATAAATAAAACTATTTGAAACCAATTTCCTTCAATACGGTTTTATATTTCATGCTCACAGAATTAGTTCGCCATTTTAAATATAAGATTATAATCATTACTTTTTTTTCTTTGAATGCAGTTTGGATCGTGTTTTCATCCAACTTCATCTCTCGAGCAAATGTTTTCAGACTGTTTAGCTTAATGTTGCCAGCACTTCCCGTATTCTTCAAGTGATTCGCCTAATACAGAAATTATACAAAGATAAGTTTCTCCTATAAATCATAACCATCCTTATATCCTTAAATACCCTTACATACTCTTTCAGAAATAAAAATACATAATGAATAGCATCTTAAATTTCATTATCCATTCATTTTAAGTTATATATTGTAGCTTACATTTAAATGTAATGGTGAGGGGATTTAACCTCCTTCGTAACATCTCAGTTCATATGAAGGGAACCTACAGTTTTAAGTGGGATCCGAACCACAGGGTGCGACATAGTCAGGACATGGAGGATTGTCTCCCATCCAACTACTAGCATATTAATGTTTCAGCACTCACTCACTCACTTTGATGTCAAAATATTTATTAAATATAAAAATTAAAATTGTATAATTTAAAGTTTATATATATTTCACTTTGTAGCACATCAAAATAGGTGTGGTGTGTAAGGAAGTGGATCTGATGGATTTTAGAACGAAATCTAGTGTATGGCAAAACAGATTTGGGGCATGACACAAAGTAAACAAAAATATTTCCTTCATTCTACTATCGGATTGAGTGTTGTGTTACTAAGTTGGAAATGCTGTTTGGGCACATCATAAGGTAGAATCAGTGGTGGCACTGAACAGCTTGTTGGTTTGCCAGTAACTCCAGCTTGAATGGGTGTAGAGGACAGAAGGGCCCATCCATGGACAAGTGAGAACTAGCTAGACAAGAGGAATTCCAAGTGGGTACTAGGAAATTGCAAGCTGGCACAAGTACAAAGTTCCAGCGTGAAGAACATTAGAGGCTTCTCTAGAGTATCCGCAAGTAGAACAATCCATTTCAATTGTTGGTTGCCCAATGAAAGCAAACTAATTTATCTGGAGACTAAGCACAAGGGCTTATGGTGCAGAAATAAGGTTGATTAATTCAGTGTGGCATTCAAAAAGAGTTTCTGGTACATAAAGTGTTAAGCATAAATAAAAATACTTACAACTGGAATTAACATTGGTATGGCCCTGCATGATGAGGGCCCAACATTGTATTTTTAGATCTTGGTGATGGGCACATGAGAATAATATGGAGTATTGCAGTTTAAAGTGTAAGGTTAATTAATTATAGTCCTCAAATATATTTCATTGACAGGAGCATAACTAGGCATAAGCAAAAATGCTTATGCTGACACAATGAATTGGAAATTCATGATATTTTAAACAGGGCTGTGGAGCTGGAGGTGGAGCTGGAGCTGGAGCTGGAGCCAGGAGCTGGAGCTTGAAGCAATTTTGGTGAGTGGAGCTGGAGTTGGAGCTGGAGCCAGTTATTTTTGGGAAGCTGGAGTTGGAGCTGGAGCTGGAGCTGATAAAAAATGTGTCAGCTCCGGCTCCAGCCCAATACAAAGAGTTCATATTTAGATACAAACTTTTTTATGCTATTTTTTTTTTATTTTGAATGATTTCTAATTGGACTTAATTTTTTTCAGGAAATGTGTTAATTTTTAGAAACTTAAACTAGTAAGCTTAATTTTTAAAAATTGAAAATATTAAGTTTCATTCTTCTTTTTTTGAGCCCTTTCATAATGACAACTAGATCTCAAAGTCAAACAAAGTCGGCATTATTTGAATACTTCACAGTTTCTACAGATGGAAAATATTTCATTTGTCACTGTAAGAAAGAAAATAATGATGAACAATTATGTGAAACTAAAATTAGTTCTTGTACAAGCTATGATACAAAAGTACCAACCCAGACTGGCAAGACATCAAATTTAAAAAGACATCTACAACGATTTCATCCAAAATTTTTAGAAATTGTTAATAAGAAAGACAGTGAAGCAAGTCAAGCATCCACCTCAACTAAAAGTAAAATTTGTCCTGGGGGACAATTGCAAATGTCACTATTAACAAGTTTCTTTCCTAGTAATAAAGTTACTGTAAATATGACCTCAGATAAATTCAAGAAGTACATCATAGAAATGGTGGTAAAAAATAGTATACCTTTATCTTTTTTCTCAACACCAGCTTTTTTAGGTCTTAATGGAGAAATGGCCAGTAAACTCCAAGTTTCTTTGGATAGAAATAGCATTAGAAAGATTGTGATTGAAGATGCCACACACAAAAAGGAGGAACTTCAAAGAACTCTTAAGAAGCGCTTTGTGTTCCTCAAAATGGATGGATGCACTCGCCATAGAGTTAATTATTTTGCCATTAATGTGAGATATATAGATGACAACAATAAAAAGGTGACTCGGACACTGGCAGTAAGGAATACACATGCACATCACACCAGTGAATATCTTTCTAAGTTAGTCGAAACTGTCTTACAAGATTTTAAAATAAAAAAAGAACAAGTTCTATGCATTGTCACTGACAATGCTTCGAATATGCTAAGCACTATTGAAAAACTAAATAGAGGGACAGTTACTAAGGAAATAATGGAAAATGAAGATGACATTTCTGAAATTGATTCTGCAAATGAAATGATAGTGACAGAACAAGATGAAGAAGTTCTAGATGATATTGCTGAAGAAGCCACTATGCTATCTCATATTCAACACATGCGCTGTGTTGTGCATACATTGCAGTTAGCGATAAGGGATGGATTAAAAGAACGACATGTAGCAACTATGATCAGCAAGTTCAGACAGGTAGCCACTGCAGCCAGAACACCAAAAATAGACTCCATTGTGAAGAAACATTCAGGTGTGGGAGCTATTTTAGATCAAGATACTCGGTGGGACAGCACCTATTTGATGATTAAGCGTTTGCTTGATCTGAAACCACATCTTGAAGACCTGGCAAATCAAAATGTCTCATTAACTGAAAATGAATGGATGCAACTGACCCAATTAGAAGTTCTGCTTCGTTACCCTTTTGCGGTCACTAAAAAGTTTCAAACAGAAGAATTAACTTCTGGTGAATTCTTGTTGGCATGGAAAGAATTAATATTTCGTCTCAATCAAACAGGAGGACTACTTGCTGAGGGAATTGTTTCTTCGATGAAGAAAAGAGAGGTATTACTATTAGAAAATGCAATTGTATTAGCTGCTGTTTACACAGACCCAATGAACAGAGTTCTATTAAATGAAGATCAAAAAGCTAAAGGAAAAGAGGCCCTCTATGACATTGCATTGCACATGGAAAAGCTGGTATCTGAAAAACCAGACGCCCAGAATGAAGAAGATAGCAGCATTACCAACCAATCATCCTCTTCAAATGATGAGGAAGATTTCACAAAATATTTGGACAGAATAGATAGATCAAATGCAAAACGTCTCAAAGTAGAATTAAAGAATCCTCCACAGATGAAAATAACCAAATTCAAGCAAGAATTCTATGCTGAATTAAAGGAAGTAGAAAAATACAACCGCTCCTCTAAACTGACAGTTGACGATGTCATACCATTATATCCAAAGATTATAAGGAATGTAGCTAGTATTGTATCAGCTCTACCACCCACACAAGTCAGTGTAGAACGCCTCTTTTCAGCACTGAGAATAGTGAAATCTGATTTAAGAGCATCAATGAAGGATGACTTAGCAGAAGCCATTTTATTTCTGAGGACAGGCATGTAATGAAGATGTATAAAAAGTAATAAAAATTATTTTAATTTTTTTAAAAGGCTACATTTTCCAAATAAACATTCTATAATACAAATGAATAAGGTTTTTTTCTTTGTCTTTTTGTAAAACATTTTTTTTGTCATGAAAGGTGTAGGTAATATTATTATTAATAAATGATAAAAAAAAGCCACAAAGGCATAGCTATAGTCATTAGAATTTAGATTAATAGCTGCAACAGGCTTTGGTCTAAATTTTAAAAAGTAGCCGGAGCTTAAGATTTTGGTGCCAGCTCCACAGCCCTGATTTTAAATAAAGTTCTCAAGAAATCATTTACCATTATAATAGTCTATTACACAGCTCAACAAAAAAATTTTTGTTTCGTTGCCAAGGAAATTCGTATGAATTTAGGGTATTTTGGGGTTGCTGAATTCCAAAATGAAAGTAGTTTTTCCGATTTGGCTCTAGTTCTTGAGATAATGAATACCCTCAATTAATAGGAAACATAACCATAACGCGTGCATATGGGAAACTACCGGAACATCCTAGATGGTGAGACACACGAATATTCTTAGTGTTTACTCCGCGATCATTCTAGAATATTCCCCCTCCGTATATAAGTCATCGGCCACCCAACCAGGGTTGCCAGATTGGGCGACTTTTCGCAAATGGGGCTACTTCTGAGGACCTGTGCTATCAACATTTATGATTTTGCGATTTTGCGAATTTTGTGCTACTTCCCCCCACAACTTCGCGACATTGGGCTATTTTCAGAAATTTTATGTAAGTGTACAAATATTTGTTATACGATGAACCCTTTCTTTCTTAATGTGTAATTTTTTGAAGTGACAATGCAAAACCCCGAAATTATGAATAATAGACCACTAATATAATGTAGAAAACATTCTATTTTCACCTGAATTTAATATTAAACCTTATGCATTAGGACAGAGTTCAAAATAACTGATCTCCGACTTAATTTTCTTTCGATTTTGGACCTTATGTAAGTAAAATCTTTCTTTGAATTCGTATTTGGATTACAGGAAAAATATTGCATAATTAAGTGATACAATGTTTAAATGAATTATTTAAGCGATATTTTTCCCGTAAATATTCATAGAATAATAATTAATAACGTAACTGATGCTAACCATGATGCAATATAACGTTTGAAAACGTTTCTGAACGTGTTCCGCGGGCCCACCACCATGGCGCCGTCATCGCCGCCATGCGTAAACACGTTTTAATATGTATAACAAGGGAATAAATGGATTAACATTAATAACGTATTTTCGGATTTTGTTTAGGCTTTAATGTCGCCGTTTGTCGCGTGTGAGAGTGATGTGTCAGTAATCGATTTTACGAAAAGTCAGAAAAGACCTTTACAAGCCATGATGAAGGAGAAAAAGAAGACGACGAGCTATTGAATTACTACAATTTTAAATAAAAACCGTAAGTAAATTTTATAGTATAATAAAATAATGAAATTGGGGTTGGGCTACTTTTTGCGACTTTTCGATACGTTCCTCGCTAATTTTGTTCAAAAGTATCTGGCAACTCTGCACCCAACCAGTAAGTAGGCTCCACCTGAACATTACATTTTTTGCATTTTTACGTGTTTCAATGGGGTACCAATTATCTCATAAATTAGAGCCAATCTAGCAAAACCAATGTCATATTCGGAATCAGCACCACAAAGTTACCCCAAAATCTCACTAATATGATTGGCAATAAAATGAGTGTTGACCAGTGTTATAATTATAAGATAGAAAAGGATAATATTAATTATTACAAGTTGCAAAATACACTATTTTGTCCCAATACTGCATGTTTCTATCCTGTGCTCTGAATTAAAGTGAATTTTCCATCTCAGTTGATTGAATAACCATTGACTTCTACCCTAAATTCCTAATTTTTAGTGCACCAGAGACCATTTACAAGAATCTGTATTTAATTTTCTCCTTCAACAGTGGAAGGGGGGACAACCCCCTTCCACATCTTCCCCAAGCTCTGCGCTTCACACCTCGATGTTTACACATTAAAAAGGGCTAGTTATGCCCCTGATTGGTCTGTGTCAATTTATTAAGAAATTGTGTACACATTTAATACAGGTATAAATCGCAGGAATAATATTATGTAAGTTAGGTAATGAGTTCTAATTACTAAATTGTAGATGCTAATCATTATTAAGATTTTTCACTGTAACAAATCGAGTCATTTTGTGCCAATTAATTGAGTTAAATTTTAATGTAGGAGTAAAATTGAGTCATAAGAAAATCATTCTAGAAGTAAAATTAATATAAGTTTATTTTTCTATTTAGATATTATTAGCCTGGATTAGCATTGAGAAGTCACATCAGCTCTATGGGATCACAATTCTAGTTGGGTGGAGCAGCATAGTCACAAATCTGTGACAAGTTTGGGGGCCTGCACATGAATTTTTTGTTTTTTCCCATTGTTGTTTTGTATCAAGTAGATTGTTTGTGATTGAGAGCAGACTGACACCTTAAATGCTACCAACAGGTTTATACTAATCAACTGGTACTGTAATACACTAGTCAAAGATACTAATTAGTTTAAAGCTCCTTATTCTAAGTTCACAATGCTAACTGAGCAGAATGACCAAGCTGATGTGGATTTGGGAGAGATTATGCCATCCAAGGAAAACTTTGAGGATTAGGTGGCACAAGGGACTCGGTTGGGGCTTGCAGGAAAGGAATTACCAAACTATGTCCTGGATGCTGAAAGGCAAGCATGGGAGAGGTGGGAGAGGCATCTGGAGAGAACAAGGAAGCATGAGTTACGAGTGAGGGTGGTGTTCAAAATAAGCCCTTGATAAGCATGGCAGTGTGTGAAAAGGATCTGGCATTTGATGTTTTCTTGAGTAATTTTGAATATACGTACTGTAGTACGAGAGTGAATGAGGTGTCATAGAGTGAGTATGTGTTGCACTTGAAGAATGCTATGCAAAAGAGTCAAACATCTACAGTGCTTTATAACCTTTCTTCTGAGTGTAGCTATGAAGTGAAGGCAGAGCTATTGCAATACTTCAGTTTGATTGCAGAGGGTTATAGAAAGCAGTATAGGAACACAAAAGTGAGTTTTAATACAGAGGGAGTTATGGAGCAGAGAAGACCAACAGGCATGGTATCAAATGGTGGGTGCTGACTATGATAGCTATTCAGTTCAGGATATACATGCAATTTATGTAAAAGCAGTTGTTGGGGGTAATGGAACAACCTTTGGTCACATATTTGTTGGAAAGAGACATTTACAAAATGTCTGTGGAAGAGATAGCCAATGTAGCACAAAAGTAAAAAGGTAAAAAAAAATTTAAATTTAAACATAAATTGGGCATGAAAGGGTTAAATGTACGACTACATTTATAATCACTAGTCAAACTCACTGTTGAGTTCCATCATTATTATTTATATATGAGGTGTGGCAAATATGAGGGGCAAACTCACCAAATCAGTTTTGAGAGAAATTAAACTGTGATTATTGTGTATGAGGAGCACAAAGCACAAATACATGCATTGAAAATAACTACACTTTGAGTGTACTCACCATGCCTCATACGTACTTTGATATGATTGTGACACTTAAAAGATTAGAACATTCATACTATTATGATTAATGAAAGATGATGAGAGAGAATCTAGGTCTTACCATGCCTTGTTTCACACTGATTTTGAACACTGAATCTTGTAACTGCTTCAACTCATCACGGCAATATGATTTTAAGTTTTTATGCAAATCTTCAAGTTTGAAATAAGTTTGGAAAAGCTTTCCTTTGTTTTGTATGAAAGATTCAAGGATCTTGTCGCAAGTGTCCTATTGAAGACAACATTATATGTAAATTATTTACTGTTTATTTTAAGTTTTAAGTACAAAATATAAGTTTAAAAAAATCTATATATATTTATTAATAAGAATTAATATGAAAAAAACCAACTCCACTTACTTCGAGTTTTACATCAAACCACTTTTTGCGTTTTTCATTTGACCTAAGTTCAGACACAAATAAATGGCTATAAATGCATTCAATAGAAGAATCTTGATTGTAATTGGACAAACAACGGCCAATGAATTCTAGTATAAGTAAAGGAAGAATGGTAAGCAGTTTTTCAAGTACAATTTTTTTGTCTCTGATTAAATACAGCAAAAATAAAGGCTTTATTAAGCTCTCACATTTGATGTTCTTTTTCTTATATATTTCGCTCTCTGTCATCAGTGCTTGGTGTGGTTCAGATATAAGGATTTGCAAGTAATTCCTTAGCGACCTTCTGTCCAAATACATTTTACCCGTTTCTTCTATCAGTGATAGCCTGTTCACCACAAATTCAGGTCGATTACACACAGGATAATCCATAATCACCTTCATCCACGTGCATCCAAGAGCAGCTATGTGAGCGTTGTGATCAATAATATGAGGGTTTTTTAAAATACAGAAAGTAGACAGCATCGCAAATATATTTGTTTTCATCAAAGGACTTAATACTTTAGCTACTTCAGGTACAAACACAGGAACTATGGCATTGAATTTGCTGCTCTCATCACCTTCCTTCAAATAGACTTCTTTATTCGCAGACTCGGAAGAAAAGTTCCCGACTTCCGCGCATAATTCCAAAGTGCTTTGACTGACAATGGTGAAAGGACTGTTTAGAATATTTTTAATACACAGAGTCCAGGCATTGATTTGAGAAGAGTCTTTCACAGGAGCATAGATTGGTATTCCTGTGATGGTGAATGTTTTCATAAAAGTAAACTTATCCTCCTGTAGGAGGTCAGGGAATGATGGGTCTTGAAGATCTTTCACTATTGATTCCATAGTTACTCTACAGCAGTCATCAATAGATGGTTCAGGCAAGGACATCACTTCTTCTTTGATTTTTTCATAAACCTCACTGAATTCCTTCATGTCTTTCGCGTAGTCTTCCATTCCGTGACCTCTCATTTTTAAATTTTTCATGTCATATTTACTCTTGACAGTGGTCTTCAAAATTTTTTCCGCTAGTTCCATTTCAGAGCTGTACTGACCCTCAAGACCGATTATTGTTTTACTTTGGTTCAT
Organism: Bathynomus jamesi; assembly: GCA_023014485.1. Classification (NCBI taxonomy): domain Eukaryota; kingdom Metazoa; phylum Arthropoda; class Malacostraca; order Isopoda; family Cirolanidae; genus Bathynomus; species Bathynomus jamesi. Next base: position 444,885 of record JAJOZX010001807.1, read on the forward strand.
CAAAGTTGCAAATTCAACCTCCAAACACTTTATGTCTTTCTTCATCAAACGGTATTTTAACGAACTTTTGTCTATACTCTGTAAATCTGTAAGTGACTTTTCATGTAAATTATTAT